>OX422219.1:349810694-350410694 GCA_949130495.1 Sambucus nigra | reverse complement strand
ATTCCTCTTTGTGTATGGCAAACCTTTCCATCTTTTCGTTAAATTAGAGCACAAGCCGTATTGGGTGATTAAGAAGTTGAATTATGACATGGATAAATACGGTGAAGCTCGCAAGCCTCAATTAAGTTAGAAGAGATACGCAATGATGCGTACAAGAACGTAAAAAATTCAAAGGAAAGGATGAACCTCGCTCACGATAACATTATTCGATGCAAAGAGTTTCTCCCCGGACAAAAAGTGTTTCTCTATAACTCTCGGATTTATCTATTTTTGGGCAAGTTACGGTCACAATGGTCTGACCCATTCATTGTAAAGAATCTATTCCCTCACGGAGCTGTGGAACTAGACAATTTAAAAGGAGTAAATACATTCAAGGTAAATGGACAATGCCTAAAGCCATATCTAGAGGCATGTGTGGAAGAAATCAACACCATTTGGTTGTCGGACCCCGTTTAAGGGATCAATTGTGCTAAAAATGAGAAGTCGTTGCACCCCCGACGCGTATGGGGTGAATTCTTGTGTATAGTAGTAGTGTGTGAGTTAGGTTATTTATGAGTCCGGAGCAAGGTTCATGAGAGTGTAACAACCCTCACTTTTGAGAGCCTATTTTATATTTATTTACCATGTGGGGTAATTATATGTAAAATGTTGGAATGTGGAGTAAGTATTAATTTGATGAGATAAGTTAATATTTACTAGAAAGTTTCATAATTACCATGAGTGTAAGTGAATAATCCCATGTGGTTTTATACTATCTCATGAAAATTAAAATGACAATTTGACCTAAAATGGAACCGGAACTTGAAAAAATATTATAAAATTTCCAAATGATAATTTGGATGGTACAGTTAGTTCCGGGAGGTGCGAGATAGTAAAAATGCGTGCCATATTCTATTTTGAGGTTTTGGGCCCTTTTAACTAGTTTTGATATATTGCGTATTAGAAATCATTTGATTGCGGTATTGACATTTAAAGATTGGAGACATTTAAAGATTGGAGACATTTAAAGATTGGAGACATTTAAAGATTGCGGTATTGACATTTAAAGATGGGAGAGTTTATCATATTCAGGATGCGGTACTTCCTGCTCCGCCAGCGCCGCCAGCGATTGAGGGTAAGTTCCTTATTCAGGGACACATGGGTCTCGTTTTATTTGATACGAGTGCGACACATTCATTCATTTCTAGAATTTTTTCTCAGTCCACAGAGCTGATAAAATCTGCAGAGAGCACTTTAACTAGTGTGGAGTCCTCTATGGGTGATGGTTCACTTATTTTCCTTGTTTGTAAACATATAGGCATTTCCTTTGGTAATTTATGCTTTGAGGCCGATTTACTAGTCCTAGACATGGTCGGGTATGATGTGATTTTGGGCATGGATTGGCTTGTTAAGTATCATGCGATAGTTAATTACTACGGGAAGAGTATAGTCTTCGCCATTCTGGGACACGATATGTTCTTGATGGTTCTGCCTCGTTTGGAGGGAGATACTAGTACTTATTTGTATTGCATTGCGGAAGAGACTTCTCGGGATGTAGTTGTTCCCTTGGATTCTATTCCAGTTGTTCGAGATTTTGAGGATGTATTCCATGAAATACTGGGTTTACCTCCGAGTAGGGAGATTGAGTTTGTGATTGATTTAGCCCCGAGAACTCGATCGATCGCGAGAGCTCCTTATCGTATGGCTCCTGTTGAAATGAGGGAGTTGAGAGATCAAATTCAGCAGTTGTTGGAGCAAGGATGTATTATGTGTACTACATCGCCATGGGGTAATCCTGTGTTGTTTGTGAAGAAAAGAGATGGTTCTCTCCGGTGGTGTGTTGACTATAGAGAATTGAATAAGGTCACCATCCGGAATAAATACCCTTTGCCTCGTATTAATGATTTGTTTGATCAACTTAGGGTAGCGACATACTTCTCTAAGATAGACTTGAAGATGAGGTATCACCAGTGGAGGATAAGGGATCAGGATGTATCCAAGACTCCTTTTCTGACGAGGTACGGGTCTTATGAATTTTTGGTTATGCCTTTTGGACTAACCAATGCCCCTGCCTTATTTATGGATCTCATGAATAGGGTATTTCGGGACTTCCTGGACCAGTTTGTTATTATATTTATCGATGACATCCTTGTGTATTCTCAAATAGATGCTTACCCTGCTATTCATTTGAGGTTGGTCCTGCAAAGATTGAGGGATCACCAATTGTATGCTAAGTTTGAGAAATGTGGTTTTTGGATACAAGAAGTGCAAATTCTGGGTCATATTGTGACTTCACAGGGTATATCGGTGGATTCGAGTAAGGTGGTTGCGGTGAGGGAGTGGGGTCATCCCACGACACCTACCGAAATTCGCATTTTTCTGGGTTTGGCGGGTTATTACCGTCGATTTATTAATGGTTCTTGAAGATCGCTAGCCCATTGATAAATTTGACCCGAAAAGGGGTGAGATTTGTTTGGAACGATTCTTGCCAAGAATCATTCGATGAGCTCAAAGACAAATTGACTTCGGCTCCAGTCCTCGCTTTACCAAAGTCGGGATTGGAATATTTGGTCTTCACCGATGCATCTCTACAAGATTTGGGAGGTGTGCTTCAACAAGAGAGAATGGCTATCGCTTATGCTTCCCGAAATCTCAAGCCTCATGAAAGAAACTATCCGATGCATGACTTAGAATTAGCCGCAGTTGTCTTTGCCTTGAAGATTTGGAGGCATAATCTCCTCGGGGAGAAGTTCAGTCTTTTCACGGACCATAAATGGATGCAATATTTATTTTCTTAGAAAGATTTGAATATCCGACAGCGCCGATGGTTGGAGTTCGTGAAAGATTATCAATTTTGATATTCATTATCATCCGGGAAAGGAGATTGTGGTGGAGGATGCCTTGAGTAGAAAGCCCGGGGGAGAATTAGCTGATGTATGGAAAGCTAAGTGGAAAGAGCTCAGTCATGAGGATACGGTTGCTAGGGCGTTCATGTTCGTGATGACCGTTACTCCTACAATTGTGGAAAGGGTCGTAGAAGCCCAAGGAAGGGAAAAGGAATGTCAAGATCACATACGCTAATTATTATCTAAGGGAGCAGAATCCTACTCGTTAAGCTCGGAGGGTGGATTGCGCTTCCATGGAAGAGTTATCGTTCCGGAGGAGGGGGATTTGAGACGGGCAGTGATGATAGAATCCCATGGTTCCAAATTTTTGATACATCCGGGTAACGATAAAATGTATCAAGACATGCGCCGTCAATATTGGTGGACAGGCATGAAGCGAGATATTTGTGAGTTTGTATCTCAATGCAGTACTTGTCAGTTGGTTAAGATTGATCATCAGCGATCGACGGGTTTGTTGCAACCGTTGGAGATTCCGGTATGGAAATGGGAAAGCATATCAATGGATTTTATTACTGACTTACCAACATCACAAAAAGGTCACGATTCTATATGGGTTATCGTTGATCGCTTGACGAAGTCGGCGTACTTTCTTCCGATCCGTACCGACTACAACACTGCTCGTTATACTCGATTGTTAATTATAAAGGTTGTGAGACTGCGTGGGGTGCCTTTGAATATTGTTTTCGACAGAGACAAGATCTTCGTTTCCCACTTTTGGCAAAGTTTCTAAGAGGCCATAGGAACCGAATTGAGGTTAAGCACTTCCTATCATCCTCAAACAGATGGCCAGCCCGAACGGGTTAACCAAATATTGGAGGATATGCTTCGTATGTGTATACTTGATTTTAAAGGTAGTTGGGAAAAATATCTCCCATTGGTCGAGTTTGCTTATAATAATTCGTACCAATTCACCATTGGGATGGCGCCCTATGAAGCCTTGTATGGTCGACCCAATAGATCTCCCACTTGTTGGTTGGAGGTGGGAGATAATAAGTTTCTCGGACCTAAAATAAGCCGGGATACTTCTTCTAAGATCGAGCTTATTCGGAATCGCATTCGGATAGCCCAAGATAGACAAAAGAGCTATGCCGATGCGGGTAGAAGGCATGTGGAGTTGGAGGTCGGAGACCAAGTGTTGGTACGTGTGTCACCTATGAAGGGTATCAAGTGTTTCGGAAAGAAAGGAAAGCTTGTGCCGCGTTTTGTTGGACCTTTTCCCGTGATTGCTAAGGTGGGTCTAGTGGCGTATCAACTTGCTCTACCGGAACCTTTACAATAAATTCACAATGTCTTCCATGTCTCATCTTTGAAGAAATACAAGAGGTGTGAAAGTGCCCGTTGGCATATTCCTTTTGAGGATATTGAGTTGCAATCCGATGTTTCATATGAAGAACAAACCGTTGCTATTCTAGAGCATGGGGAGCATAGGTTGAGATCTCGTGTGGTGCCCTTGGTTAGAGTACAATGGAGTCATCACAGCGTTGAAGAATCAACTTGGGAACGTGAGGACGATATGCGGGAAAAGTATCTGCATCTCTTTATCCAAGGTACGTTTGAATTTTGGGGGCAATATTCCCTCATAAAGGGGGGAGTATGTAACAACCCTCACTTTTGAGAGCCTATTTTATATTTATTTACCATGTGGGGTAATTATATGTAAAATGTTGGAATGTGGAGTAACTATTAATTTGATGAGATAAGTTAATATTTACTAGAAAGTTGCATAATTACCATGAGTGTAAGTGAATAATCCCATGTGGTGTTATACTGTGTCATGAGAATTAAAATGACAATTTGGCCAAAAATGGAACCGGAACTTGAAAAATATTATAAATTTCCAAATGATAATTTGGATGGTACAGTTAGTTCCGGGAGGTGCGAGATAGTCAAAATGTGTGCCATATTGTATTTTGAGGTTTTGGGCACTTTTGACTGCTTTTGATATATTGCGTATTAGAAATCATTTGATTGCGGTATTGTCATTTAAAGATTGGAGACTTTTTCTTAAGGCCTGTGACACCCCGCCTAATTAAATACCGGGCGATCACTCCTTTATTAAATTAAATCAAGCTGAATAGTTGGTCCATTCTTAGCATCACTGTCGAAAAATAAATTTTTCCAATTTAACACCCTAATTTATTAAGCTAAGTGTCAAAACCATGTTCATACATACTTTCCAAATTTTATTTAAAGAAAAATCATTTATTTTATTAACAACATTCAATAAGTAAGAATCACACCACATTAAATTCTGCAACATAATCCAATTAATTTAATACATTCGTCAATCGAATGTCAACATACAAAATCTAAAGTTGCACATCCAAACTGAATAAATCCCATAGTAACAATACTGGAAATAACTGAAATACAAATGTCCAATAACAACGGAATAATGGAAAGAGATACACATGCCCAACTAGATGAAAGTATTAAGAGTGGATCCGAATGAATGAAGTCGTCTAATCAAGAGTCCTGCAACTTCCACCTAAGCTGCAGCGCGTTCCTTCCAAGAGATCCTAAGCAAGACGCCCCTGTGGCTGGGCACCTGTAATACATACATATATATACAAGAGAGAGAGAGAGAGAGAGAGAGAGAGAGAGAGAGAGAGAGAGAGAAACGGGTCAGAGCCCGATAGTGTATATGATTTAAAATTTGTCTAGCAAGTATTTAAATTGATACAGTCCAATGCAACAACATATTAGTGCGTCACTCTCTTGAGGAATTCTCATCTCTCTTCGAATGTGCACACCTATCGCATTAACCTTCCCAACGGTTTGTCTTATCATTTATCGCACTAATCTTCCCAATGATTTAACTTATCTTAAATTACTCATAAGATTCAAATTTCACGATTCAATTGTTTGAAAAGAATATTTCAATTTGTAACCGAAGATCTCATTTTGACTTTATTAATCAATAAAGCTTTCCAATTTCATATTATACTTTCTCAAAACAAGTATTTACAATTTGAGTCATCAACCATGTCCTACATATCAAATCACAGTAGGCAGTTCCAGATTTCATAATTTCATATATATATATTAACTACTCGAAAATATATATATCAAAACAACACCCCACATAATAACTATGGTGCGGGCATACTCTACTATCCAAACCCCATATCACTCACATTAAGCGGAATACAAATTCGGAATCACTCTCGAATTGTATTAACACATACTCAAATAATATTGAGACGAAGTATAGATTCCAAGTCCCTTAGGATCGTCTGAACTATCACTGCGATAGCCTGTACCAAGGATATCTATACACAAATAAAATGAGGCGAAGCATAGATTCCAAGTCTCTAAGAGGAAAGCACATACCCGCATCTCTTAGGACCGTCTGAACTATCATTTCGATAGCCTGTACTAAGGATATCTATCTTCTAGGGTATAAGTCAATATCCCCCATAAAGGTCCCATCGAGATAAGACTGTCCTAGTGCGGAAACCTCAGGGATAGCAAGTAGCGTGGGCATGATTTTCACACATAGATAGTATATGCATACACAAACATATAACTATAATAATATTACCATATAAAAAATGGGTAAATTCTCAATTCCCATAATTTCGTCATTCGCATTTATTTCACATTATATAGTTATCACGTATAACCATTCACATCTTATTTTAATTTGAGGAACTTTTCCACTTACTACATCACGCTCACGGATTCTATCCTCCCAAGTATAAAATTCAGTAGGTATACACATTTGTCCCAAAGTAACTCTCTTACGTGTCTCTCTCTCTTTAACATATACTTACATTGTCCGTCATGTAAGATATCCCAAAAATATAGATTTCGCCTTACATTAAAGGATTTTGAATTTTATTTTCAAATATGAGAATTTCAAATGGTTTCGAAATCGGAATTAAAATGGAGTTTTAATTGATTTTTTTTTTCCAGAAGAGTCCTCAAAATATAAAACTCTCTAAGAGTCCTCAAAATATAAAACTCTCTAAGAGTCCTCAAAACATAAAACTCTCTAGTAAAAATAATATTTTTAGAAATCCGACCGTTCGATCAAGCTGAATTTTTGTCAGCAGTCCTGTCTCGCCGTTCGCTACAACATACTAAAATTTCAAGCGATTCCAATGGTCCGATCATCCGGAATAAAATTTTTAGTGTTTGTATCTAATTAGAACTCTTTTCTTAATCAAACTCTTAATCCTTTACATGACAAAGGGTTTCCAAAATATCATTTAAGTCATCACTACATGCAATTTCCTATCTCAAATTGGGTTTTTCCTCCATACAATTGATCCTAATAATTCCTACACCAATATAAAAGATTCATCAATGAAATAAGCAAGATAAACACTTGCCTGGAATTTTTTGAAATCTGTTTTGGTGCCGAAATTGGTGTGGTTTCGTTCCCCGTCTTGCGATCTACGCGTTGGTGGTGACGGCGGTGCAATCGGAGGTGTTCTTGGCCTAGAACTCCTTGGAGAGCTTCTCCTCTTCCTCTCCAAGGGCCGTCATCTGTGTTTAGAGTTTCTAACCCTATAAGGTGACCTAGGTATCTGATATAACTCTTCTAATTTTCGTGGGTTTAATTACCCAAAAAGGTGAAATGTCCAAAACGCCCTCCCGGGGTACCAATTAGGCCTAAAAATGCCCCGAGACCCAAACTAAACCCCCGGGTACACTTTTCTGACTATCTCGACCCTTCCGGACACGTTGGCGCACTCAAAACGACCATACGAATGACTTATAAAATATTCACTTTTATTAATTCACATTTAGTCCCGACACGACACAGGCGCGTCCCGACTTAAATTTCCACAATTGTCATTTTATTCTCACGTGACAATATTATAAAAATAAATCTTATATATTACTATACTCTTCCAATAATATGCAATAAATAACAAATTTCCAATAATTACTAACTCTCGTCACGCTAGTAAATATTTAAAGCAACATTCCGGATTAAAATTAAATTAATTTATCTCAATTAAATTTAATAAATCCCATAATTTAAAATCTATAAAAATACGGGGTATTACAAAGCCACGATTTAGTCTTCTTAAGCCTTTCATTTCTTTTATTTCCCTTGAGATCATTCTATCCCTAAAGGAGAGAGAGAGGAAGGGAATTTGTGGAGAAAGTGAGAGATTGAAGATTTGTGGAGTTATCTTGCATTCTTCTTCATTAAAATCTGAGATTAAATCCCCAAGGCAAGTTTTCTACTTGCTATTATATGGTTTAAGGTGAATAATTAGTATTGATAGTTATGTAATGGTTATGGTTTAATAAAGTTAGGTTTCTTTGTTAGATTTATGGGTTTGGAAATCTTTGGAAGATATTTGAATATTGATTGGTATGGATCAATGTTATTGGAAGCATTTATGATCATTTAGTATCATTAAATGAGGTTGGTTTGGTTTGGTTGAAGCTTGGATTTGGGTTTAGCTTAAATGTAGGGAAACTTGGTCTAGGTCTACAATGACCGGTCGACCGCGTTTCTCAGACCGGTCGACCGGGCCTTCGGGAGAGGGCACACTGCTTTCTTTCAAAGGCTTTAAATTTGAGGCGCGGTCGACCGGCCTTGTCGAAGTGAGCTTTCTGCTTTTCTTCTTTGGCAAAAACTTAAGACGCGGTCGACCTCGGTCTTGGGATCGGTCGACCGGCCCCATGTTTTTCTTCCTCAAACCCTACTTTTTCTTTTAAATCTTTTTTTTTCATAAGGACTTAGGAACCTTCTTGAATGAAGTAAACTTTGGCTTTAGAGTCCTAGTTGAGTCTAGTTGTCACCCTAGAGTTGAATGTATTTCACTTGGGGTTAAGTCCGGGGGTGTTTAAAAGTGATGTTCAGACATCACTCTTCTGTTTACGTCTTAATAGGAGGATAGGGGTTATTGGCCCATGTTTGGAGATTTTAGGGGCTAAATTGAGGTAAATAAGACCTTAAGACTTGGAAATAATTGTGATCCCTTGGAAAAATTATTTAAGGCATACCCTATGATGAATATCAATGAAATATTTTATGGTTATGGTTTGAGATAAAATGAAACACACACATGTTAATGAAAATGAGAAAATATGATTTTTTATAGTAAATGCTAATTTACTTAAACACACCTCTCTAAATGCTATCATAAGGGAAGCTCGCGCATGAGGTGATGTCCCCTGACTAGTGAATGCAGGGAGACTATAGTCCTCGGCCATATGCAAGTTTATTATATGCTTTATTCTGCGCTAGTGAGGTAATTTCGGGTGTGGTTATGACTCACTCGCAGGTATATGACCACTTCCCGACGTGCGTTAGGTGCCCAGGATGCCTTGTTTGATAGTCCCCTAGAAGATGATAGTCATTTAGGGGCGCGCCCAGTGGGGAAACTCCGAGGGGCGGTCTTAGAATCGTTATATGTATAAGAATATAACTTTTCTAAACTCAAGTGGGACTTGAGATATGTTTATTGCCACCAAAAATATGATGGTAATTATATTCCTACTAAGGAATGAGAATTGAAAAGAAATGAGAATAATGATGATATTATATTCCTATTAAGGAATGGAAATTGGAAGAATATGGTAATTGATAATGGAAGCTTTTAAATTTAATAATTCATAACATAATTTTCTTGCATAATTCAATACAAGACATGTCATTTTAATTGTCTTATTTATGATTCATGATTAGGGTGTTAGATATTTCATCTTCATCATCCATGATTAACTATTCGTATCTATCATGCTTCTTATCCATCTGGGAACTATATAAAAACCGGGCCCTGACTCGTTCATTTCTTTTATGTTGTGCATGTTATTGTATCCGCCCAGGTGTTCCTCCGCAAGGACGCCCGTGTTGATATTCCCACTCTTATGTTTTTGAGGAGCTGTAAGATTTGTAGATATTACCGGATGTTTTGTTAGACGCCCCGATTTTTTTTGTATTCTATATATGATCGGGTCTGTCATTCGGGCGTGTGGCCCAACTTTGTACTTGTTTAATGGATGTAATATGTAACATATTAAACTGTTGTGATTCATTTTGGGTAGCTGTAGACCGACAGCATATTCGGTCCTCTCCTTGTATATTCGTTATGGAAGCTTTATATACATTTTATCTTGAAATTCCACTATCTTTTAGAATGGGTTGTTTAATTATTTTCCTTAACTAAATCTTTTAATCAAATTGAATGTTTTGGCAACCCGTTTCAGAATTATTGGGTGGTTTTCCCGTATACCCGTGTTATACTTGTGATGCTGAGAATGATACTCATCCATGATTTCCATATTTGTTGGAGTATCGGGATGGCCAC
This sequence comes from Sambucus nigra, assembly GCA_949130495.1. Lineage (NCBI taxonomy): Eukaryota > Viridiplantae > Streptophyta > Magnoliopsida > Dipsacales > Adoxaceae > Sambucus > Sambucus nigra. The sequence goes on along the minus strand of OX422219.1, from coordinate 350,400,529 downwards.
CCCTTATTTCAGAATGCGGGTTGTCACAGAGAGGGAGCGAGTTAGCACACTTTTTGAGAGAGCTTGCATGTATTTCGAGGGATTGGTTGAAGCATTTTTAGGGCACCCGAGGGTCTAGGATATTTCTAGGGGTCATACGCATGAGAGGAGGCATGATCGAACACTTAATGTTTTAGAGAATAGAGAAATCAAACTTCCAAGCCAGTAGCCTCCCCTGAACTGCAGGGTGAACCGGTTCGGGGGGCGAACCGGTTTGGGGTATCAGTCGAACCGGTTTGGGGTACCTGGAAGATTCATCTCCCCCTTTTCCAAATTCATTCTCTTTTCCCCCTTACCTCCATTCATTTCCCTTACGAGAATTCATCCTCTTAAACTTCCCTCCATTCATTTCCCACTCCAACTACCTTCCTCCCTTCCTTTCCCTCCACTCCTATTACCATTTCCCACCAAAAGCTAACCCCCCACACCTATAAATTAACACTTACCCCTCCCCTTTTCTCACACCTCATTTCATTCTCCCTCTCTTCTCCACCATATCATCCATATCTATCTCTCTATCTCTCACCATATAGCGCCCCCGCCTAGCCAATTTTCGCCCTCGCAAATATGAAGACACCATCGTCCTTGATGTCGAGGATAGGGGGTGTTTTAGTGCGTCTAAGAATGCCATTGGGCTGAGCGCTATCTCTCGACCACGTGCCCAATCCATATCGAGGGCTTTGTCAATTGGGAGAAACTTCCCAATGATGTCATCCCCCTTTTAAACCACCGGGGGTGGTGCTCCTTCCTCTCTCCTACGAGCAACAATGTTTTCGAAGATGCAATTCTCCAATTCTACATGACACTCATTCTCAAATCATCTACGCTTCATAAGGCCTATCTTGACGGTATTCAAATTCCATTCTCTATCACCATCATTGCGCAAAATGCAGGCAAACGGGGTTGTCCTCCCTATGCCATTCATGTATCCCACAAATGGTGTCCTCCGCATTAAAGAAGAATGTATTGCTCGAATGGCACCCGGGGGGGAATGGATGCGCGATTCTTTTCCCATAGGAAGTCTCTCAGATACGATGCGATTCACACACCTAATTGCATGTCGAGCAATCCACCAAACCACCAATGACTCAGTGGTTCGTCTACGTCACACTAACTTCCTTTACCATTTCCTCGACCACGAGAGCACGATAAATCTGGCCCAAATCTTCTACGCAGACATCATTAATTCCGCCTATGATGAGTGGGGCAAAGACATGCTCCCCTAAGCCCACCTCATCACAGAACTTCTGATTGATGCAGGGGTGGATGATCCGGGGAAGCAAGTCTGACTCCCCTGCCCCATTGGAAGCACCTCCACCAACCCTAGCGAATGACAAATGAGGGTGGCTCACCCCGACTATCCCATTCTCGATGCGGGTACGGAAGAGGAGGAATAAGATGCCTTAATGAAGGATGTGGGGGAAGAAGAAGAATATGCCGAAGACGAGGACGACGATTCCGACTTTGAGCCCCCCGGTGTGAATTTTAATAGGCACCTTTTGGAAATCGAATCCCGTTTTGATGGGTTCATCACCCAATATAATCAAGACCAATCGTCCTATCAAAGGGATCAAGAATCCTACCGAAGGGACACGAGCATGATGCATCGTCTCCAAACCCACCTATATGAGCTCAACTTTGGTGGACCCCCTCGGACTTTCTTTTATGATCCTTATGATTCGAGCACACCCAGACCCTCCAATCCGCCTCCCCAATGAAGCCCTTGACCTTTGTTTGATGTTTGTGTGTAATGGTGGTTGTTTACATTGTTTAGTTTCTTGCTCTACCCTCTCCATTGTAACACATGATTCTCCGTTTCTATAATAAAATTTTGCATTTTTGTTTTAATTTGTTTGTTTTATTTTTCCGCACTTTTAATTCCCTTTGAGTTAGATTTTAGTCCTTTTTTCTTGAGGACAAGCAAAAGTCTAAGTTGGGGGGGGGGGGGGGGGGTCACAAGTGCGTTTTTCTAAAACTTCACAAATCTTCAAAAATGCCCAAAAATCTAAAAAAAATCATAAAATTTTGAAAAATCCAAAAATATTTTTCTTCAAAATAAATAAAAATTGGAATTCAAAATTTTCCAAAATATCATTAAAAGTCGGTTTAAAGTCTCAAATTGTAAAAACACAATACACAAAGCCGAAATTGACCAAAGATGGAAATTGAGCAAAAATTGACGACTTAATGAATAAGTGTGGATATTAACAGCCCCAGTGGGATTCGAGCCTTTCATTTTTGTGAAATTTATAAATCAATCTGAGTTTATTGTTAACTCAAAGTTCTTTTAAGCGACCTAATAAGTCGTCGAGGATCTCAAGTCTTTCACTTTGATCAGTTTTGAGAAATGTGTGTGATAGTGCCTTGAAAAATGAGCCAAAGAAATCTCTAAATTCAATTCATCTTGAAACTCATATGGTAACGCAATTAGTAGTTTGAACAATGAAGTAGGCCATCGTAATATTGTCCATAAAAAAAAGTGTGAAAAATCATCCCTTTTGTAACCCAAAATTGAGCCGAATAATTGTTCCTTTCGTTTGACAACCCAAAAAACCCAAAAATCCCAGAATTGTGGAAAATGGAAAAAGTCAGAATTTAAGTCCGAAAAGTGCAGAAAAAGGGCAAGAAAAGAATAGCTATGCTAAAAAAAAATAGCAAGAAAAAAAATATATATTGAAAAAGAAGAAGAAAATGAGCAAACGCCTGAAAAAGCACTAACAGACATCATAAGCAAAATTTTCCAATTCCGAAATTCTTAACCTTTTCCAATATGATCCAATACACCTTTAACCCGTAAAAGTCCTAACCGAGTCCAAAAATTGCGAAATTGGTTACTGCAAGGAGAGATAAAACACCAAAAGATAATAAAAGAGATAAAAAAATGTGAATTAGAGGCAATGTTCCCGTTTTCTTATATCCGTAATCCTTTGATGAGATCCAATTACCATAAAAATTTTATCTTTCTATTTCGGTGCGTGAACTTGTTTTCAATATATTTACTCTTATAAATCACGTATACCGAGAAAATAGCCACATTCCGAGTGATTCGTTGTGAGAGAATCACATGAGATTTTGAAATCAAAATGAATATTTGGATAAGTAACGTAATGATTAATCGGTGAAAATTAGCGGTTCGATTTTTGGCTTCGCACAGACACACGACAATTTGAGACTCTTTTGAATATGAATTTATGATGACTATTTTCTGAAAACGTTTGAATTATTCAATTTTTGCGTATTTTTAATTTTCTCTGAGTCGAATTTTGTGGGTTTATTCACTGCAAACCCTCACGAGACAACACTCGTCCTACTAGGGTAACCTGGGGGTTTAATGGCTTTTTGCATATGTTAAATGCAATCGCTTACCAGCAAAAAAGGTATTCTATCCTAATAAATTTTTTAGAAGAGTTGTGAATGTATTCCTTTTCCTTTTACATTGCTCGGGACGCAACGTTATAAGTTAGGGGGTTTGATTAGGCATAAATATTGTATATTTATCCTCCTAATTTCGATAGCTTTGTGAACCCGAGTGGTGAAATTGATATGGATTTAACTCATATTTATGATACTAACCTTCGTTGGCAAGTACTTCGTGTTTTTTGTTTATCTTATGTGTTTTACAGGTTATTTATGCAGGCGGTGCGAAAGAGAAATCAAAACAATGAAAGAAAGGCTAGGAAGGCAAGTTCAAGGGAATTTTCATAATTCTTCATTCTGATCCTGGAGGTGGGCCAACTGTAAAGTTGAAGATCTTGGAACAACGAGAATACTGGAAGAAACGGAACCCTAATCCGAGATACGGTTGAAGAGTTATGATCATTTGAAGTTGAGGAAAAATCCAAGAAGAAAATAAGAAAAAAATTATAAGTGTTGAATTGAAGAAATGAAAATGAGACCCCAAAACCAACAGAAATTCCCGAACCACACTGTGAACCGGTTTGGGGTCGAATCGGTTTGGGGTACCTGTGAACCGATTCGGGGGTCCTTATGGGAAAATTTTTCCTTGACAACTGATTGGTTCAAAGAGTCCTATATTGTTAGAACTTCTTCTAAAACATATTTGTATGATGGTCGTGATTTAAAATACATAGTTTTTCATAGTTTTGATAAGTTTTTGATAAGAGAAGAGTAGAAGAACATACTATAAAGATAACTTTGATTTGTTGATTCAAGAGTGATTAATTTCAAGTTTCATTTCAAGTTTTAATGAAAAGTTTCATTCTCTATATTAGTATTTTAGCATATTATTCTCCTTGCACGATTTAAACAATTTATAGGTTTATAATTATTCCTTGAATGTGTTAACATAGTTTCATCATGATTTCTCTCGCATGCAACATAATTAATTCATGCATAGTTAGGTTTAACATGTCCGACTATATTTTTGATGTCAGGATGCTTGAACTCAATCCGATGTGATAGTTGCATTTGTATAAAATTAATCCTCTAAACTTAAGGATTTATTATGACCGTATTGCGTAGCGACACAACCATTGTAGATCTTTGAATCTCGTTTTCTTTAGGGTAACCGGGATGCTTCAGAATGAAATTTGAGTATAGCTATCGCAATAATGATTTACTCATCCTCTGATTATGTATGGTGCGGGATTGAACCTCATATATGCAATGCTTGGAAGTACTAAATTTTGGGTCTAATTAATCACTTAGATTTACGATTAATTTTGTGCTAGCAACACACTAGGGTTTAGGGGTTGTATTCCCGTCCTGTTTTCCTCATCATATAGTTCAGGTCTAGTTCAATCATCGTTAATATTTTAGATAATTTAGAGTAATTGTATTTCATTCATCCTTGATTTTTCTAGTTAATCATTTTGAAAATTGCATATAGTTATATCTGTTTCACCATTCAAATCATCTTTCCCTTTTCCTTAGAGTCAAAGATAGGTTTCATTCGTCTGTCCAACGTCGTTACAACTCTGTTGTCCTATTTCCCCAAGTATCGATACCCGACTTATCGGATTATTACTTGAGCGACATGCTTGCACTTGAGCCTAGAGAGTACGCACTTCCGAGACACATTCTTAGTCGCGTCAAACATGCCCTAAAATGATCTTCCACCTACTCTTATGTTCAATGGGAGTTGAAGAGACCAATTAGGAAGAAACTAAAATAGAATGTATATGCCATATCTTACATACAATTCCAATAAGAATGTTGTAGTCCTGAATAACCTAAAATGGACTTTATCATATCCAAAAGAGAATTATTCCTTTCTTTTTTTAAACCATTTCGAAGTGGAATTTCCACTGTAGACAACTGGGATAAAGCCATTAATAAATTATCCCTTAATTATCTTAAGGTAAAAACCTCTAAAATCAGATCGCAGAATTTTGATTAGTTTACCTCACCCATTCTCTCCTTTCCCTTTCACGTTTTGAAATAATAAAAGTATTCTTAATCATGGTGAAAATGTAAACACATCCATACCTTAGAGTGATCATCAAAGAAATAGATGAAGCGCTCAAAACCACCTCTTTACCAGACGGTCTTCGAAGTGAACCACATATCTTTAGCTTTGGGTCGTGAAGACGCCTTGGTTATTTTACATTCTAAATGGGGTTGAAAACTATAAGTGCCTCCACTTTCAATTACTTTTATTGTCAATTTTAAACCCATCGTTAAATTCTTTTTAGAAAAAAATAACCTCAGCATATGTGCCAATATAGTGTTTGGTACTATAAGGAAAGTTTCTCTTTAATGATCATCTCCAAAAAAATATTCAATTCTATATTTAGCAATATTAGTGAGACAATTCTTATAATGTTAAAATTATTTTCTAGTGTACCGAAACAGATAAAAGATATCCCAATTTTGATAAAACAATGTTATAAATTAATCGAATATCTATTCAAAACAAGTTTAGAAAATTGAAAAGAACCTTTATAAAACCCATGTACATTGAATAATTTACTTACATTAAATTTATGTCTTCACTATAATACAAAAGAATATCCTACCGCTAGTACCACTGCCTTATTCTAATTACCCAAAATCGGGAAAATGTTTCTTTTAGGTAATTGCTCGATTACCTGGAACCTTTTCAATGAGTTACAGTCTTGATTTGCGTTCCCGACTCTACATACTAGGATACTATAAATCCGATCATAAATAATGCTTTTCTTTTAAGAGATAAACCATTACCACATACTTTTCCTTACAAAGAAAGGAAAAACCGACCATGTTACTTTAAAAGTTCTAAATACTAGTAGTGATAATACCTTCCTTTCGGCTATTCACTACTATCGAAGAATATGAACCTTCCTTAAACCAAATCATTGTGCCTCACACTTAGCCTTATACTCCTGCCTCCATTTTGAAGAAGTAATTAATCTCCTCTTCAATAACTCACACCAACATTTGGCCATCGATGATCCCCATGCCCGGATATTGAAACGGTATTGGGTTTCCCCACAACATATAATGCTAAGAATACTTTGTTCAACCAATGATAAAGTCATTATAAGAATATGATTATTACTTTAGTGTCATCAACTAATCATTGTTTTCTATAATATTCATCGATCAATTATTTAAAATAAAATATTCGAATATAGAACTTTCCTAATGGCTAACCCAACATACATAACATTTAATTTAAAATGATTATCATATATATTGAAATGTCACGATTCTAGGATCGAAACAATCCTATGGGGACATATCCAGATGACACGAGGAATTAATCGCATCACAATTTTAAAATATTGATGATAATTGTGGGTTAAATAAGTTTATTATACCCTAAAGTTATAACAATGTCCAAATACATTTTTAGTCCATGAAACTTATTTTAATTCAACCTTTAAAACTAAAACAGTGAGAAAAGGTTGAAATATATTTTTTTAGATCTTAGAATCATGAAACTGAAAATCAATATCCAATAACACATGAAAATTAATTCGACTAAAATATAAAATGGCATCCCTCAATCATCTCTTTTTAAAATTAATCTCATCGAACATCTTAGTTCCCTTATGACGTGCAATTTTTCGATGGGAGCTTAAATTATATCACCTTGAACCATACAATCTTTCATCTTTCGTTATGTTGCCAAATGGTTCCGAGAATCTATCGAACATAATGATTAACCTAAGACTTCTGGTCCCATTCCTAATGATATAAACTCTGATGGGGAGGATATCAAAAGTTATGTGTAAGTTTATACTATCGGTTCATTTATTGAAATAGGGCCTGCTCGTGTAGAACTTTACTGATGGGAGGATCAAACTCACTCACATTCAATTCCAATAAATTATCACTTAAAATTTTTAAAATTTCCTTGATACTACAATTAAAATCATTTTATGGGGTCTAGATCAAGCTGGAACGATGAATTACTCGTATCAAAATTTTAAAATGCTAATGAAGACTGTGGGGTTTATGTGAAACCCCTCTCCCACTTAGTATTTTCAAAATCCTGGGCTTTGAAAAACTATTTATTCAATTCTAGAAGACCGAAATTAAATACTTGGTATTTTTCATATTTACTTATGTGAAATAAATATCTTAATATCACATTTTAATTTTTCTTAAAATAAAATATAACATAAATTTTCCAAAAAATTTTTGGTGACCTCAATATAAATCACACCTCAAAATTTAATCACCCCAATTTTAATTCAGTTTAGAAAAGAATGAAACACAATATAAATTTTTGTCGAACATGGGGGTATATGTTTGTTTCAAAATAAATAGACAATGTTGTGCTTAAAATGGGTATTGCTAATTTTCAAACTAATTAGCACATGAATTATGCAACATAATATAAATAAGATACATGCAAGCAGTTAAATATTAAATATAACAAAATTATAAGACGTTTAATGACCTTTCCATTATGGCCTAGAGATATTCTTGAAGTAAATATCTTCAAATCTAAAAGTTCTTGTTGTATAAGAATTTTTTTGTCTAAGAGTCCAACATGAAGTAGACTCCATCATAACTAGTTCTTGATAATCTTTATTATTGGGAAAAAATCCTTTGCATGTTTTGAAAATGATCAGAATGAAGAATCAGAGAAAGAATTATAAAAAAACATCAAGCACATCCCGAAACTAAATCCCCCCCCCCCCCCCCCCCGGGGGGGTGGGGGTCCATCGATCGACCCTATTGGGGACAACCTTCTTTTTCTCATTTTCCATGCAAAAATGCCCATAAACGGGTTAAAATTCACCAAACCACATAAACTTTACCCAACAACTAAACCCATGTAAATGCATTATCATAATTGCAAATGATCATCATAACCTCTTCCAACTCCTCCAAATGTATCGATGATGAAATACTTACAAATACTTAATTATTAGGACTATATCGAGTATAGGAGTGAAAACTAACAACGGATCCAATCATACAAAATAAACATATGTGACCATGATATAAGGGATATAAACATATAATATCTGCAAAGTCATATTAGTATGACACCATGCACAAATATGTATAATCACATCACATGCCAAAACTAGAGTTTCATATTGGACAACATAGACCTTTTAAATAAACAATTAATCTCAATCGGAGCTCTGATACCAATTGATGGGGAAAAAAAACTTGGGATTGATATTTAAATGGGTAAAAAATTAATCCCTAAAGATCTATGATTAATCCTGCATTGAAAAGTAAAACAAAAACTAGATTTAAAGATTAAACCTAGGGTTCGAAAAACACAATACTTTATGAATCATGTTGTGATTCGTATATGGAGACACATGTAGATGATGATGAAATCCTTGCTTCTCTCTAAGGTATCTGAAAAACCTTAATTAGAATTTTTATAGGGTGGGATCTTCAAGTGTACGATCCTTCCCAAAGTCAGGTAGGTGGGTGGAACCTTTTGAGAATAAAAAACCCTTCCTAATAAATGAGATATGATGGATTCTCTCTAAGCCTCTTCACAAAAATGTGAATAACATTTTCTATCACCCGTATCAAATCCTAATGATCAATAATAATGATTAAAACCCCTTATCAAACCTTTATATATATGTACAGAAGGTGGGTTAGGCCAGAATGGATTTTTTTAGAGTATGGGACTAACTACTTAGGTATAAGGACTACACCATGGGCACAAGATAAATAAAAAAATTAGTTATAAATAAATAAACATAAATCTCAAATTAAATTTATTGTAATTTATTTATTTTCTTTATATAATCGGGGATTAACTCCACTAAATAATCACGACCTCACTCCAATTTAATTATTTCATAAATCACTCAAATATAATAAGGTCTTATTTGCAAAGATAATTATGGTACTGTGCCCATCCCGATGGGGGTTTCGAGGAGGGCCACCCCTTTCATTTTCTTCCAATGTGCGCATGGGATTGTGCCCCCGTCTCGGTGCTCTTGGCCATCGTCTATGTGGGGTAATACTTAAAAATAGAGTTCCCAACCTATTTTTCATAAAATAGGCAAACAAAATATTTCTACCACGAGGGAACTACATCAAGGGCAGTACTGATTCTTGCAAAACCAAGTTGTTCAAAGGTCCGGGGAATAAGTTACGAAATGGAAAGGTGGTAGGCACCCATACCGCCCTTTCCACCTCTAATGTGAATGTGTTAATCTTCTCCTATTAGACTCCGTGACGTGTATGCTTATGTGCATAATATAAATGGAGAATGGAACCTCTCAACTCGCGTGATGGACAAAAGCGAAGTGAGTTCATCCTTAGGAGTGTAACCAATATAGTAATTCAAAGTATAATGTAAGCGTTTGCCAATTCACAAGTCGTTGTAGAATAACGAATACATATATCAGATAAGATATGAGCATGCAAGCCTATAAGATCCATTAAGAATATATGATAAAAGCAAGTTAACTAATGTGTATAAGGGGGGGACTCGAGTCTAGACATTTACCCAAGATGCCTATGTAAACTTAGGGGGCATCAAAGTCCACGTATTTTGAAGATAACGTATGGAAGAATTTAATGCAGAAATACAAATGGGGGATTTCTCTTATATGTGTGTGTAGAGATAAACGTGCTTCAAGTGTGAGGATGTGTAGTGATAATCCCTCTTTTGGAATTTATAGGTAAACCCTCCTTTTATTTTCTTTTTTTATGAAAATAAAGTATGTGAAAATACCAATAATAACAAAGGTTAAGGATTAATGTGAGTGATGCAATAAAATAGAGCGCTAAAGTAAAAATAAAGTGACCAATGGCAAAAAAAGAGAATTAAAAGAAAATGGTAGAGAATTGAACCTCCTTATGAAGACTTGAAGTGGATCTTAATTGTGTATATGTTGATCTCATAATGAGTAGATGGTGGTACTAGTAGATGGGTGAGAATATACAAAAAGGAGTATGAAAAGGATAGAAGGGATGTGGGGGAATAGGCGTTTTAAGAGGGGAACAACTCTAAATTCGAGAGCATGTTCTCTGAATTGTCGAGAGGAATATTCAGGGTTGACTTTCAAATTGAGGTCATGAACTCTATTTATAGGTCCAAGGGGGTGAAAATAGACAAGATCCTTGACCTACCTATCAACATAGAACCCCAGACACACTACGGATGGGCAGAGTCCTAGGGGTGCCATTTGGCAGTTTGAGAGAGATTTTTTGGGAAAATATCATAAAATGCAAATCTCAAGTTAGAATTATGCACGAGGTAGATTATTGGAAAGGGTATTTGTATAACTTTAAGAATCTATTGAGCCACTCCCAGGTTCGATAGTTAACCAAGGTCAAACGAGGCCCGAAAGCTCCCCTTGGTCATTAGATAAGATTTTTTTCGGAGGAAAACAGATCGCTCCTTCGAACCATAAGGCTGATTTATGCATGGGATGGACCATTGGAAAGGGTATTCAAATACCTTTGAGATTTCATTCAGTTTTGTTCAATTTAGAGAGTTGAATAAGGTGAAATGGGGCCCGAAAGCCCCTAGTGACCCTTTGCAGTAAAATGGGTCGTTCGTCCGTACCGTAAGGCTGATTCGCAGATGGTATGGACTGTTGGAAAGGGTATTCATAGCCTTTGAAGAAACAATTAGCTTCATTCAAGCTAAAGAGTTGACTGAGGTCAAACAGGGCTCAAGAGTGCCCGGTGGCTTCTAGATCAATTTTCAGGGTAAAACATATCGTTTGTTCATATCGTAAGATTGATTCATGCATGGGGCAGACCATTGGAAAGGTAATTAAGAGACATTAAAAGATTCATTGGGATTTAACTTAGAAGAAAACTTTTATTTGAGTAAAATGAGGCCCGGGAGCGTTCGATGGACTTTAGATCAGTTTTTGATAATAAAATGGACTTTTTGTCCGAATCATAAGGCTGATTCGCTCATGGGGCAGTCCATTGGAAAGGGGATTCAGATACCTTTGAATATTCATTAAGCTTATTATTAGGAGAGAAAGTTGACCAAAGTCAAACGATGCTTGAGAGCGCTTGGTGGCCTATGAATTAGTACTCAAAGTATGACCAAGAATGAGTGAGTGCTAGGGACCTAAGGAGGTGCTTAAGGGGTCCTAGGATGGGGTGTCTACAAGTACATAATATGATTTCCCATGTTAGGTGTCTAATACCTTCTTGGTCAAATGAATTAACTATTAATTAGTTTTATCTAATATCTAATCCATTCCTTGATTATTAGACTTAACTTATTTGGTACTCCACCAGGATTATAAAATAATCCACTCGTCGAATTTGACTTAATGAAAAAAATATAAGTCTACTAAGGGGATAATACAATGCACATTATCCCCTAGACATGAATTCCCCTAAATTATGATCTTAGACCTACTTACACACTTGTCACCCAAAATACGGAGGTCATTTGACCCAATTTAAATTAGATCGCACGGTAACATTTCTACAAGCCTTACAGTCCACATATTTCTCGATTTTATGAATCTACTCACCATTTTTAAATGATATTATATTTTTGAGTCTAATCAAGGCAAAAATTAAACTTAAATCTCACTAGTGCCCCTGTTTAATACATTATTCGGATGTACTAATCATAATCCCCTGTTGAACTATCGAACAAGTTCTTAAACCATAATACATGTTCCCGTTGTTTGAGATAATCTACTATGATTACATCATAACTGTTATGATATGATGACAAGACCTTATCAAGGCTGTGAACATTTTAATAATTCAAGAACTGTAATCCCGATCTCCTTGTGATAAACTTAAAGCTGACTGACCAGAATTCCTACTAAGATATATTGACCGGCATGTCTGCAATATATTTACACCAAATATAAGGCATTCTCATAACCATGATTGTCCTTTCAAAATGAACAGGCACACCTTTACTTAGGTAAGCATTGTAGACACCCCATTCTGTTACCCCCTAACTCTCCTTAGGTCCCTATTACCTCCCTTCATCACTGTAACCGAGGTCACGTCCCGAGTACTGACCTGAAAGCCATCGGGCACTCCCCGGCTCATTTTGACCCAAAAGTCAAACTCTTCATCTCGATCGAGACTCAATGAATATTCAAAGGGCACTGAATACCCTTTTGAACGGTCCATCATGTGCGTGATTCCGACTTACCATGCGGACGAACGATCCATTTGCTTTTGAAACCTGACTTAGAGGCCACCGTGAGCTCTAGAGCTCTATTTGACCTATGTCAGCTTTTCAACTCGACCAAGGCCGAATGAATCTTTAAAGGGCGCTGAATACGCTTTCCAATGGTCCATCCCGTGCACGATTTCGACTTTCCATGCGGACGAACGATCCGTTTGACTCCGGAAGGCCATCGAGCGCTTCCCGGACCCGGTTGACCAAAGTTAGCTCTACAAATTGGGTCAAACTCTTTGGAATGTCGAATTACATCTCCTAACCTTTCCAACGGTCCACCCCGTGTGCGATTTGGACTTACCATGCGGGCGAACGATTCGTTTGCATCCGAGCGATTCCCCGTCCAATGGACCGACAAATTCTTTCGAGCCATATTTGACACAAATTCAACTCCGAACCTGGGAATGGTCCAAAGGACTTTCAAAGGTCTCTGAAATACCTTTCCAACGGTATGCCCTGTGTGCAATTCTGACCAACGATTTTCCCTCGGCGACCAATTTTTTGAAAAAGCCTGAAGCGCACTGCCGAATGGCAGGTTCCAGACCCTACCTATCGGCACTTGCCGATAGGCAGGAACAGGTCTATGTCGATCGGCACCCACCTGAGCCTATAAAAGTAGGCCTTCACCTCATTTTCAAGGGGGAGCCCAGATCTGATAAAAACCTCTCTCAACGAATCCCAAAATCCTCTCTTGAAGGCAGCGTGATTTAAACATCCAAATCCCCTTTTTACTTCCAATTTTCATCATCCTTTTCATCAAACTTGGTGAATTAGCCACTCTCCATCATCATCCAAGTGTAAGGGATGCTCTCCAACATTCAAGATCAAGCTCAAGATCTTCAAGAAGGTCCAACTTTCTCACATTTCTCTTCAAATTCTCTTGAGTTCTCAATAACATGCTTTATTACTTAAAACTTTTTATTATCTCATCCCACACATCCTAATATACTTTTTATTTAGTATTATCGATCATCTCTTGTTTTTATATAAATAAAACCCAAAAAATAAGAAAAAGAAGGTTCGCTCATAAATTCCAAGTAGGGATTCTCACACTTTTTCCACACTCTTCTCACAACTAAAACACTTTTTCTACACACACACACACACTTACAAATAAGAGATCCCCTATTTGGATTTATGGGATAAACCCAACCCTTCATTTTGCATGCGAACTACATGGACTTTGATGCCTTTATAGGCTACGTAGGCGTCTCGTGGTAAAACCCGAGACTCGAGTCCTTTTTCTCACGTTTTCTCTCACTTTCTATCTTCTCTAAATCCACTTTCCTTATATTCTATATACTTGCCCTTAATAACGTATTGCTCCATATGCGTTATCATTCCATTATAACGATCAACGTAGGGGTAATCACGTAAATCTTATTTTTCTAATATTATACCTTCCTACGGATGACTCACTTTATCTCTTCCATGATACAAGTCGAAGATTCCTACCTCCATTCTATATATACACATGCACACATATCACGGGGGGAAACAAAAGGAAAATAACAAATATTCATGAGAGATCGAAAGGGCGAAATGGGTTCCTAACCCTTTCCCATTCCGTAACAAAACCTTCGAACCCTTCTCGAATCATCTTGGTTTCGTATGCACCGGTATGTATTTGGATGCCATCCTTCGGGGTGGCTTCCCCTTTTTCTTTTTTCTGTTTTGGGTAAAATAGACTGGTGACTCTGAATATCTCTACATTTTTACACCACAAACAACGCCGGCCGAAGCCCTCCCGAGAGGGATGCGCGGGACCCGAAGGATCCTTTCCACCATGCGCCCGCCCGCACGGCGAGGATCGGGGATGGCCACAGTGGCGACTCTGTTGGGGATATGTGTTTTATGGGATTGACTCTATTTACATGGATGTTATATTTGCTTATGTTTCCACCCATATCTGCATGTTCCCCTTTCTCATGTGTATCCCATGCTTATGCTTATATTCACACACTTGTAGAAATTTTTCCGTGTACACTTCACACCACGTACACCTAGGATCACATGTATATCCCCATGTTTCATGCATCACCTATCCATACTTGGTGTACCTTTTGGGGTACTCATACTCGGCTCCCTGTTTGGCATAATCAAGAAAGGCATTCCCATCATAAGATACTAATAAGAGAATCATGCATGATTCACACGACATCACCAAAGAGCATTGATATTGACCAAATTTTACCCAGTAATTGGAGGGTCGCTTCCTGATGGGCGCTGGTCCGACAGGTCGCAGTTAGCCTAAGAGATATGACTCTCACCTTCCATTGGCCAAGTACCTTCGACGTATATCGAACGGTTCCCCCGCATCGTACCTCTTGACCGAAGTCATGACGTGAGGTATATCGCAGGGAATTCGTTCATATATGTCAAGTATATCGAATTCGCTCTCACACGTACCGTCCCCATGAGGTATATGGTGAGGCAATTCACGTACACTCAGGTATATCAAATGTCTTGTCCGCACGTACCGATTTCCCGCAAGAGCAAGACGTATATCGTGAAAGTCACGCCAAAGGGGGGAACCCATGCCGATTCACCCAACCAACTGCATACCCGCATATAGGTGTCAAACCTAGGACATGCACTTTAGATTGATGGTTTTAACTCGAAACTCTACCGAAATTTCGAGTAGGCCTGCAGCCTAATTTTCGCGTATTTTTAAAACGGGACCCTGTCTGTGAGCTTGGTTACAAGTCCAAACTGTAGCTTTGCATATATTAAAACCCCTATTTTTCAAGGCTCGGGTCCCGTCCGACATTGCATTTAGGAGAAATATATATAAGTGAAAACATAATAATCATGCTGAGTTCCGTCTCCAAAAACATTTCTCCCTTTTTTATCAAAAAATACAAAAAGCATTTTTCCCCTCTTTATCAAAAATCCAAAAAAAAAAATTGCCCCTTTTTCTCAAAAATAAATCTCTTCCTACGCCTTCTCAGGTCGATCGCAAGCCCTTGGCCTGGCTCACTATTGGCTTCAATCTTCAGTCAAATCACCCCGGAGTTTCATCCGTTCTTATACTACTTCTTCCGAGTCTGGAATCCATCAATCTTCCATGGAGAATACAGATCAAGCACCAGTCATACAGCCGGATCTGATGACAGTCCTAGCTCAGCTCATGTCCAAGATTGACAACCTCCAAACCGAGGTTCGAGAAATGCAACGAAACCAAGTTCCTATTCCTCAAGAGATCGAGGCCCTGTTCCCTCGTGCTATGGTCCACCCGAGCCTATCTAGGTTATGGAAGAATATCAGCACGCTCCACGCGCCCCTCCTACTAATGGGCCGCCGCCTGCCCAGCTTCCAATGCCAAACATTGCCCAACCTATGGCTAACCTACCTGTGGTTGTTGATCCAAAGGAGGAGTGGTCGAATAAAATCAAATAGGATCTCAAGATGCTCACTAAGAAGTTTGACTAGGTCAGGATCTCTGGAAATTACATGGACTACACCCACATGTCTCCTTATCCAAAAAAAAGGTTACCCGAGAAGTTCAATATGCCAAATATCGAGAAGTTCGGAAGGAGTGGACCCCCAATTGTTCATCTTAGCAGTTATCATCGTTCCATGACTCTACTAGGGGCTTTTGAAGAGGTGATGGCCCAATTGTTTCAACAAACTTTGAAGGATAGTGCCCTCTTATGGGTTTTATCTCTTGAGGAATACAGAATCCATAGCTGGGAGGATGTAGCCCGAGAATTCATGTCACAATACAAATACAACGAAGAGCTTGAGGTCACCCATCGTGATTTAGAGCTTCTCAAACAGGACCCTGGGGAATCAGTCAGTAACTTCATAACCCGGTGGAGGGAACAAGCAGCTACCATGAACAATCAGCCATCTGAAGAAGAACATGTCAACATAGTGAAGAAAACCTTCTTGCCCTATGTACGAGCGACGATTGGAGGACAATACTATCCCCACTTCTGAGCTCTCAGAGAGGCTGGAGTGGAAATTGAGGAGAGTCTCATTAAAACAGATATTGAACTAAAAAAGGTGTCCAGACAGTTCACCCCTAGAAAGTATGACAAGCCTTCCAGTGCTACCATGTCGACCATCAATAACATCTCTCAACCAACCACATCGTGGGCACCAGAAAGCCACCCTACTCCCATCCGAAGGGAATATAATGAGCTCCATTCTCCCCTCTCCAAAGTTTATCAAGCCCTGTTAAGACAAAACCTCATTAAACCCTTGGAGCCCCGTCCATTGCCAAATCCACTCCCAAGAAACTTTAAAACCGATGCTCATTGCGCCTTTTACCAAATTGTTGGCCATACCACCGACCAATGCTTTCACCTTCGGAACGTAATTCAAGATCTCATTGATCGGGGTACTATCGCCTCACCAGCCAATCCTAAGCCATACACTACTCACAACCCATTTCCGAATCACACCAATGCCATCTTCTTAGAAAAAAACCTAGATTTCGATCCCTCAACTCAAATCACACCCATATACTCTCCTAAACCTCTTCAAACTTGCCCATCTTTCCTCCTAGCCTCGCTGATCAGGCACTGTCACTCCTTACCAGAGCATGCATCGCTGTCCGTCCACGTTCTGAAAATAGAAGTATGGAATTGTCAAAGGTGTTAAACCAACTCCTAGAGTTCGGGCTGAAATTGACCTCACATATGATCATCGATTGCCAGAGATTCAGTACACTGTTCTTGGAGGCACGAAAGTGGGCCCGAGATTCAGACAAGTGGGTGGTACCAGCTGATGAAGTCAGCCTAGATGATGTTGTCCAGACTATGGAAGAATTATTTGAGCAAACCAACTGCATTTTCAGTATCACCTGTTTACTTGACACTTTGAAGCTACAAGGGCGCTTGGTCCCTTCAATCACACATATCCCCACAGAATGGGAGGACCTGTATGAAGAAGCCGTTGAAGTTGTGGAATGCATCGACTTTACATGGAAAGATAGAATTGTTGCCACCAGATGGGTGGAAGAATTCAAAGATTTGAGCGAAGAACAAGCTTTAGGAGGAGCTGGCCCAGTAGCCGACATATGTGGGATGCTATCATTTGAAGAACTCCTCAGAGAAATAAATAAGGTGGCAGAACTACCTGAGATTGATAAGGAAATAGGATTCATATTCTTTCCTTATTCAATAAATCACATGACCAGAGCAGGGAGACATTACCAGGTTCCAAGCTCACTACCAGCAAATGACAAAGGGAAGGGCGCTAAAAACCTTCCTATGCCAGAGATGACCATTGAGAAGAGCAAGATCCTCGATCAATTGAAGAAAACTCAAGCCAACATCACTCTATGGGGGCTTTTCATGTCTTCCCAGTTGCACAGAAATCCTTTAATCAAGCTTCTCACTAGACCCATAGTTCCTCCCTCTACCACACCAGAAGAAGCGGTAAATCTGGTTGGATCCTTGACCTCTACCCGAATGCTATCATTCTCTGAAGAAAAAATCCCCAAAATTGGGCCAAATCACAATCATGCACTCAACATCTCCGTCGAAGTTATGGGAAAGGTCGTACCGCTCTCTCTTATCGATAACGGATCCGCCTTGAATGTTTTCCCTCTGAGAACCTTCAAGTGTTTAGGCCTGAAAAAAAGCGACCTCGCTCCAACCTCTGCCACTGTGTGCGCCTATGATAATATTCGTCGTGAG
The DNA here is from genome assembly GCA_949130495.1 of Sambucus nigra. Taxonomy (NCBI): domain Eukaryota; kingdom Viridiplantae; phylum Streptophyta; class Magnoliopsida; order Dipsacales; family Adoxaceae; genus Sambucus; species Sambucus nigra. The sequence goes on along the minus strand of OX422219.1, from coordinate 350,382,280 downwards.
GTGATGGGGTCCATAAAAATTGTAATAGGGGTTAGCCCTATAAACCCTGTCGTTGAATTCCAAGTCATAGACATCCCAGCTTATTTCAACCTGTTGCTCGGACACCCCTAGCTCCACAATATCAAGGGTGTATCTTCCTCACTCCATCAGAAATTGACGTTCTTCGTCGACGAGCGATTCATCACCATTTGGGGTGACAACGAAAATATCGAGGGTGCAAGCACCAACAGTCCAATTCTTGAGATACAGCATGGGTCAAATGATATGCTCCTATCAGGATTCCGAGTCGAGCCACTCCTACTCCCGGTAGGGGACGGTTTCAAAGAAAGGGTTTATCCATAATATGACCCTCATGGCAATATCAATGTCATTCAGATGTTCAGAAACATGCACTTTATTCCCGGACTGGGGCTAGGGCAAAGGCAACAAGGGATAATTGAGCCCATCGAACTAAAGAAAGCTTTCCCTCCTTGTGTCTTAGGGTATCAACCATCGAAACAAGAGCTCAGAATGATCCACCAGTCTCGACCAAAGAGAAGATCAGACTGCATCTGAACTATCTCAGGAGACTCCTTAAATGGATAATTCATCAAAGAAAGCGAGGACTTCCCCTTTTGCGATTTTCCTGAACCATGGTATGACAACACAGACAAGAAGATGAAGCCTGGAATGGAGATCTTTTTCCAAGACAGCTACCCATAGGCCGAAAGTTTCCCACACCAATTACAATCGCTCATCAAAGATGTCGAAGAGACTGAGGAAAGCAATTTTGAAGATTCCTTCAACTTATAGATACTGGGGCTGGCACTCTGCATGGTTCATTTAGCCACTACATCAATGGATCCATCCCGTCTGATTAAAGCTGCTGATACTCCTCTCCTCAACTGGTATGCTGCGCCATTTCTACCCCTTGAAATCTCCCCTAACCCCCATGTTTACCCTATTTCTCCTTCTGTTGTCTATCCTTGCTCAAAAATAATCGAGACCTCTTTTGATGAGGTTCCCAATGTTGTCTTTCCTATCAATGAAATAAACGAAGATTTTGAGTATCTTGTTGTGCCTTACATTAACTACTTGAATTATAATCAAACTTTTGATGATGATGATTTTGCAAATGAACAATTATTAACTGATCTAAATAAGGTTAATAATAAACAACATAACCACCTTCATGTTAATGAAGAAGGGACTGTTATTAATCTCGGTTATAGTAGCCAACTGTGCGAGATTAGGATAGGGGCCACCCTTGACGAGCATGAGCGCGCACAACTCGAAGAATTGCTAAAGGAGTTCGTAGATGTCTTTGCATGGTCGTATGATGATATGCCCGGTATTGATCCTGAAATAGCTCAGCACGAGATGCCCACTCTCCTAGATTACAAGCCAGTCAAACAAAAATTAAGAAAACTTTGCACCAAATGGTCGTTCAAGGTCAAAGAAGAGGTGGTCAAACAGTTGATCGTGGGTTTCATTCGGGTGATCGAATATCCCACATGGCTAGCCGATATTGTACCTGTGCCGAAATCAGGAGGGAAGGTTCGAATGTGTGTAGAGTACCGAGATTTAAACAAAGCTTCTCCGAAGGATGATTATTCGCTACCCAATATCGACATGATCGTGGACAACACAGCCAGTCACGCTCTTAAGTCATTTATCGACGGGTTTGCCAGATATAACCAAATCAAGATGCACCCCGACCACCAAGAAAAAACCGCATTCATCACCCCATGGGGAACCTTTTGCTACACCGTTATGCCATTTGGTCCCAAGAATGCTGGGGCTACCTACCAAAGGGATGCCACAACCATCCTGCACGATCTAATTCACAAAGACGTCGAGGTCTATGTGGATGATATGATTATCAAGTCCAAAACTAGAGAAGGTCATGTTCCCGCTCTCCGGAAGTTCTTCGAACAACTGCGACAATATCAGATGCCACTTAATCCACAGAAGTGTGTCTTCGGCATTACAAAGGGAAAACTCTTGGGATTCATGGTCAGCAAAAAGGGGATAGAAGCAGACCCTACAAAGCTGAAGGCCATACTTGAGATGCCACCGCCCCGAATAGAGAAAGAAGTCCAAGGTTTTCTTGGGAAATTATAATATATCAACCGGTTCATCAGCCAACTAACCTCCATCTGTGAACCGATCTTTAAGCTCCTCCAAAAAGATTCAACCAAGGTTTGGAACGAGGCCTGCCAAGAACCTTTTGACCGAATCAAACAATACCTGACCCAACCTACAGTGCTCATGCCACCACAGTCTGGTCTCCCTTTGCTCTTATACCTAACCATAACCGACACTGCAGCTGGGGATTTGCTAGCCCAATACCTTGAAGACTCTCGTAAAGAAAGAACCATCTATTATGCCAGTTGCAAATTGTCCGGGTACGAGGTCAATTACACTGCTTTATAAAAGGCATGTGTCTCACTTGTATGGGTCATCCAAAAGTTGTAACACTATATGCTCGCCTTCCCCATCAAACTTGTATCTCGAATGGACCCCATAAAATACCTGCTTGAGAAACCCTCCTTATCCAGCTGAATGGCTCGATGGTTGATGCTCCTAATCGAGTTTGATATCATGTACATCACACAAAAAGCTGTTAAAGGAAGAGTCATCTCTGACTACCTCGCTAACTACCCTGTAGAAGAAGTAGATTTTCGGATCTCCGAATTCCCAGATGAAAATATTCTCTGCACCACTCAAGACCGCCTTCAATGGAAAATGTTCTTTGACGGCACTACCAATAAAAAGGGATACGGCATTGGGATCCTCCTGATCGCCCAGATGACTCCCACACTCCCATCTCCATTAAATTGGATTTCCCTTACACCAATAAGATGACAAAATACGAGGCATGCACAGTGGGCCTCAAGGTCGATCTCAAGAAAGGTATTCAATACCTTGACATCTACGGGGATTCTGCCCTTATCATCGGTCAAGTGCTCAGAAAGTGGAAAGTCAAGGATGAAAAGCTCCAACCCTTTCATGCCCAATTAGAAGCATTAGCCTCCTAATTCTGAGATTATCACCTTCCATTACCTACCCCGAGCAAAGAATAACCTAGCCGACGCTCTCGCTACCATGGCCTCCATGGTCGACATGCCGAAAGCAATAACAATGACTCCCTTCCTAGTTCAAAAGCAAGAAAAATCGACCCATTGCTACTATATTGAGCTTGTCTCCACTGAAGATCCTGAACTAGCCGATTGCTGGTACTATGATATTTGGTGCCTCCTCAAACATGGTAGGTATCTCGAGGGTTCCAACAAGAAGGACCGAACAACCCTTCGAAGACTGGCCGTCCAGTACATCATTTGTCATAAAGCTCTCCTCAAGAGGAATTTCGATGGAACTCATCTACACTGTATCGCAGGGGTTGAGATTGAGAAAATAATGCAGAAAATCCACAGCGAGGAATGCAGACCCCATATGAATGGTCACATGCTCACTAAGAAGATCATCCGACAGGGCTACTACTGGACCACCATAATCCAGGATTGCACCGCCTATGTTCGGAGGTGCCTCAAATGCCAACAATTCTCCAATCTTCAACACTTGCCTCCGCGAGAATTATACAACATGACCTCTCCCTGGTCGTTCTCCACCTGGGGTATCGACATCATAGGGAAGGTTACACCAAATGCTTCAAACGGACATGAGTTCATCCTAGTTGCCATCGATTACTTCACCAAATGGGTCGAGGCTGAGTCATACACGGTATTGAATGCCAAGATAGTGGCCAAATTCCTCAAGAAAAATATCATCTACCGAGATGGTGTCCCGCACGAGCTGGTATGAGATAACGGACTGCATTTTAAAGTAGAAGTCATATAAGTAGTCAACGAGTACGGGATTCAGAGACACAAATCTTCTCCCTACCGACCTCAGACCAATGGTGCAGTTGAAGCCGCCAACAAGAACCTCAAAACCATCATCAGTAAGATGACCGAAAGTTGTAGGGATTGGGCCGACCGGATCCCATACGCCCTCTAGGGCTATCGAACCTCAATTCGAACCTCTACTGGGGCGACCCCTTACTCCCTGATCTATGGCATTGAAGCAGTCCTACCTGTGGAGCTAGAAATACCCTCGTTACGCGTCATGATCGAAAGAAAATCTAGTGAAGAAGACTGGTGCCAAAGCCATCTTGATGAGCTAGCCCTCCTAGATAAAAGAAGATTAAAAGCTCTTTACCACATGTAGGGGTACTATCGCCGAATAGCACGATCATTCAACAATAGAGTCAAGGACCGCGGTGTCCGGGAGGGGGATTTATCCCTCAAAGAGATAATAGAACCCATCTGGGACCCTAGAGGGAAATTCAAGCCCAATTGGAGTGGCCCCTACATTGTGAAGAAAATCTTATCCGGCGGTGCCGCCATGATCATTAACCTAGATGGGTAAGAGATGGCTCGTCCACTCAATCTGGACCATCTCAAGAAATTCTACCCCTAGTCCGAAATCTCGGCACGCTATGACTCTTCTCATCCCCCTTCTATTCTAAAAAAAACGCTTCATTTCCCTCTACCCAAAACTACGTGGGCCTGATCCTCTACAAAAACGTTTTTTTAAATTTTTTCGAAAGACACCAGAGATACGTAGGCAACTCATACTCCTCACATGAGCACGACCCTTTCTTTTTCATAAAATACTATTCTTTTCTTACCTCCGAGAACGACGGTTCATTCTAAAAATACTTGAACAAAAGGATTATGTATGACTTAGCGATCAGTACAAATAATTCAAAATACAAAATTCATCGAGAGGCACAGCTGGATGATCAGAAACTTATTTATTTCATTAATAAGAAATTACAGTACGGATTACGTAAGAAAAAAGAACGGATAACTCCCTTCCCCCACTACCATAAAAAGCCAAATAAAATACCCACACCTGTTACACAAATAAACTCCCCATGAGTCCAACCGACAGCTACCAGAGGAGCCTGCACCCTCATTATCTACATCCTGAGGACCCCAAGTTTCCCCTGCCCGAATAGAGTGCCATAAACATTCCATGGATCGATGAGCCTTAACCATCTTCGAAAAGACCACAACACCCCCTTCCATGGAGTCAGATAAAACAAACCATCTTTGTCTAGTCTCTAATTCCAACATCTTGCTGACTACTTTCCTCCACAACCACTTCATATAATCTTTAGTGACATGGAAAACCTTCTCGACAGACTGAGAGGGACGGGTCGACGGACGCCAATTTTCTCACAGAGACCCCAGCAACAGATGCAGGCACTCAGTCAAATCCTCTACCCGAAAGAAATTTGAGATGCGAGGTGGAATGATCTGCGCCCTGCCGAATTGGCGCAAAAGCCGCCAAGGGAAGTAAAAAGAGGTCTATCTGAGACCATCCATCCGTACATATGAATACTCTCCTAGCTCCAGAACAGACTGAACTTCCCCCACCAAGGCACTGACCAATACAAACCACAAGCCCCATGCTCCACAAGCCAATTCTCATAGTTCTCAACATATAGGCCAACACAGATGAAGTAGCGCGAAAAGAAGTTGGGTACGACTGACAAGGGATATTCTGGAGGAGTCGACAAGCGAAATATTTCAGACAACCACATGAACAGCATCACAGGGCTACCCCTCAAAAAGTCAGAACGTCCTTCTCTCCAAGCATCTAGGCCATTCAGAGTCTCCGCCAATATCACCACCGCAGGATGACGACGGTATGACATCCATGAAATAATGTCTGCAAGTTGTGGGTCCACCTGCAGTTCTCTAGTCACCAGCAGCAATTTTGAAACCAGGCCCAGAACAATGGCTCTAACATAGCCAGCATCACCTACTTCCCGCAAATACACGAATTGTAGCACCGCCAGGAGGAAGATAATTCCTCCAGTAATCAATGATCTAGCCGCCGAAGGCGAAATGTGAAGAAGCTCGACCAACAAATCCCTAGGAGAATGGGAAAATTTGGGCAAAGCCGCAGCAACGCTGGGATTTACACCCAGTATGGCAGAAAATTCCTCATAGGTTGGACAAACTCCTTCCAACCCAAAGCGGAATACATGGTCTTCGGGGTACCAGAATTGTACTGCCGCTATCAGCATATTCCACTCAAAAGGCCGATTGCGCCATAATGAGACTTGACGCATGTTGAAAGCATTGTAGTCGACATTATAAGAGCACATAGCTTCCAAGGCTTTGAGGTAGTTGGCAAACTCGGTGCTACCAGGGAGATCCATCTTACAAGGCTAAGAGATGGTGGGCAAGTAGGTGAAAATGCAAAAGTGTGATGAAAACACTCCACCCTTCCCCCCTTTTTATACTTGAAAATCCTCACAAGGGACATAATCCCTGTAGAAATCGGAGGGAATCATACCCCACAAGGTACCAAAGGATGAAGAGGTTACCAATAAAAGCCTTCAATTGATGGGACTGGACTGAACTACCGATAGGCAGGACAGGGTGCTTGCCGATCGTCAACCCCCCCATTTTTAGAGATTTCCCTTTTTTCCTCTTTTGTCAAATCAGAAAACTCAAATAAAAATAAATTGATATTCTCAACAGAATTTCAAAATCCTTTTTTTATTTAATCAAAAACTTTCCTTAAATTTTTTTTAAAAAAATATTCCTTTTTATGGTCTCAGCAGCAAAGTAAAAAGCGCATGTGCATGCATTCATTCATCATTAATAAAAGATAATTAAAAAACTCTGTCGCATTGCATATACTTGTTTTCTGTATTACATCAGTTTTATAGGAAATAAAAAGAAAAATCCAAAAACAATGGGACTCAGCCCGAACCCACATTTCATTCTCTCTCTCTCTCTCTCTCAAGAGCTTCCACTCCTGCGACGCGCTCTCTTCCCCCTACGACGAGACGACGCACCACCACTTCCCGAACCAAAGTCTTCTCCGGACGAAGTAGACGGTACCAAGCAAGAAGGAACAGGAACCGCATCCTGAATATGGGCAGTCACTAAAGATATCCAGTCTCTGATGTCCCTAAGCCAAGTGGTCGACACCCGGACTTACTGAAAGAAAAGGTGAAATCAATATCAAAGCAAGGATGACAAAAATAGAAAAAAAGAAAAAATGGAACAAAAAAGTATACCGCAGGTCGAAGGACCTCCTCTGTCAAACCCAACTCCTCCGGATCCATCGCATGAGGACGGTGCAACATAGGCACCATCCCTCCATCAGCCCACCGAATATTGTATGAAGGGGTATGCAGCCGTACAAAAGGGACCTCCGAGGTCACCGCCGCCGCAGATGCCAATGGGCCACCACCACTGTGAGAAGATCCCACCGCCCGACTCGAACCCACCAGAAGGAAGGGAAGTGCATCGTATATGCTGGGCGCCATCAACCAACTCGTCACGAAATCTATATAGTCATACGGCGCAGCCGTATCTGTGTATAGCAAGTAGGACTCGCCGATCATCTCCACGATCCTCTCATCCTCCAACATCAGTCGCTCCCACCTCATAGACGTAGGAGGCTGCGCGGGTGGCACCACCACCTCCTCCTCAGCAATCTAGAAAGTCACCCTCTCCCTGAGGTACCAGGAATGGTTGAACTCATGCGCCAGCAAATGCCTCATCCACGCGTTCACCCCGGTTTCTCGCGCATCCTAAATGGATGTCCCCCACGGGTAGAAGGTCACCTGAAAATCTTCAAGCAAGCATAAATCAATACAAGATCAGAAGGTCAAAAAACCTAGACTAAAATGGAAAGAGTCCTACCCTACCACTGGTCAGGTCATTCAAGACCTGACGCACCGCCTCCAGGGAAAGAGATCCCTTTGACTGATGATTGGCCTTACGCCATCGATACAATCGATAAAAATCCCCAACAGTGTCGTCCTTCAAAGCAATTAGCGATATGTTGCACCCAATCATCTCATAGAACCACGTCTGAATTCACAAGCAGAAACAGACGCATAAGGAAAATGCGAATGCATGAAAGGAAAATGTGAATGCATGAAAAGAAATGCACAAACTGAAGAATATCTCAAGTAGGTACGTGGCCCCAGTAAAGGTCTGCCGGCAGCACCGGCTGAATGCATCCAGAGAAAAGTAAAGGGTGGCCAAGGTCAGACTCCCCCAATCATAGAAAGGGATGTTCGAAAACATCCTCAAGTACGTAAGAAACCACAAATGGACGACATCGCCGCTGGACACAACCATGAAACCTCCCAGCACCAGAAGAATGAATAACCGAGCCATCTGCCTCACTTGCAGCCCATCCTCCACATCGATCTCCCTACCCAACAGAACATCCTTCAACAGGGATAGACGAATAAAACCCTAAGAAACTATCCTCCTTACATCACCAAGTGCCGCACGCACTGCCTCTGGTCTCACCCATAAAGAGCGATCCACCTCTATCTTCTCTCCATCACAATCCAGCCCCAACAGCTGCTGCACGTCTAGGGGAGTCGCAGTCATCTCTCTGAATCCAAAATGAAAGGTGTGGGTAGTGTCCCACCACCTCTCTCCCAAAGCGCACAAGACCGCTGTCGAACGAGGCGTCTCATCCAGGGCTAATGCTAACCGCCCAAAACCCGCTGATGATACCATCCAGCGCATCACATGTGGGAGATGCTCCCAGACATCCTTGAGCCCCGTTGTCCCACGGGCACAAATGTTCTTCAAAGAAATATCAGACTGGCAAAAAGAAAAGTCTCATCAAAGATCAAGAAAGAAAGATCACCAATAAGAGAAGAATGCCAAAGTTCGGGTTACTTACATAACTGCTGGGGATCACTCTCGAAGAGCGATGACGCGATGACTCCCGTAACAAAGTCCGCTCATCCGCAACCGGCTCGAATGCATCAAAGGAGTTCTCACTCCCCAAAGAAAGGGGACCCCTAGCCCTCTACTCCACATTCGCCTAATCATCAACGGTCAACCACTCCCGGTGGACTGCAGTGCTCACAAAGGCGTCCATTTCTTGAAGATCGGAATGCTAGAACGATTTGCAGAAGAATCACAGAGAGAAAGAAAGCAAAAGAAGTTGTGGAAAAAATGAGGGGATTCGCCCCCTTTATATAGGATGCCAAGCGCCATGCCGATTGTCACTTCCCCCCACTCCTTCCCGAGGTAGCCCAAAAGTCCGTGCCACTGCCGAATGGCACCTCTCACACCATGCCGACCGGCACCCCCCTTAAAATTTCATACAGAAATTCCCAGAAAATACCAGAAAGCCTCAAAAAATTCCTAAAAATCCCAGGAAGGATCTAGAGCCTTTTTACCAAGAAAATTTCGCATTCCCTCGAGTGGAACCCCTCTTCCCCAGCGGAATCCTTAAAAACCAAGTGAAAACTCCTCCCGACAAAACACCGGAGGATCCTTAAGGATCATCTGATCAGTTCCCTAGCGAAATTTCTCTTACAGCACCCAAAGTAGGTTATTCCCACCTGTGAGGTCTCCTAAAAGCTTCCCCAGCTATCAGCTCCCTAGCTCAGATCAAAATCACAGAGCTCTTTCTCCAACAGAATTAAAGCCACTCTTGGATCAGAATTGGCCCAGGTCTTGGATCGTAACCTGAGTTAGGTCAGAATTGACCTCGGTTCTCGATCGTCACCACTCTTGGGTCAAAATTGGCCCCAGTCTTGGATCGTCACCTGAGTTAGGTCAGAATTGACCTCAGTCATCACCACTCTTGGGTCAAAATTGGCCCCGGTCATGGATCGTCACCTGAGTCAGGTCAGAATTGACCTCGGTCCTCGGTCGTCACCACTCTTGGGTCAGAATCAGCCCTGGTCTTCGATCGTCACCTGAGTTAGGTCAGAATTGACCTCGGTCCTCGGTCTTCACCACTCTTGGGTCAGAATTGGCCCCGGTCTTGGATCATCACCTAAGTTAGGTCAGAATTGACCTCGGTCCTCAATCGTCACCACTCTTGTGTGAGAATTGGCCCCGGTCTTGGATCATCACTTAAGTTAGGTCAGAATTGACCTCGGTCCTCGGTCGTCACCACTCTTGGGTAAGAATTGGCCCCGGTCTTGTATTGTCACCTGAGTTAGATCACAGTTGACCTCGGTCCTCGATCGTCACCACTTTTGGGTCATAATCGGCCCCGATCTTGGATTGTCACCTGAGTTAGGTCAGAATTGACCTCGGTCCTTGGTCGTCACCACTCTTGGGTCAGAATTGGCCCCGGTCTTGGATCATCACCAGAGTTAGGTCATAATTGACCATGGTCGTCACCACTCTTGGGTCATAATTGGCCTCGATCTTGGATCGTCACCTGAGTTAGGTCAGAATCGACCTCGGTCCTCGGTCGTCACCACTCTTGGGTCAAAATTGGCCCCGGTCTTGGATCGTCACCGGAGTTAGGTCAGAATTGACCTCAGTCCTCGGTCGTCACCACTCTTGAGTCAGAATCAACCCCGGTCTTAGATCGTCACCTGAGTTAGGTCAGAATTGACCTCGGTCCTCGGTCGTCACTACTCTTGTGTCAGAATTAGCCCCGATCTTGGATCGTCACCTGAGTTAGGTCAAAATTGACCTCGGCCCTCGATCGTCACCACTCTTGGGTCAGAATTGGCCCCGATCTTGGATCGTCACCTGAGTTAGGTCAGAATTGACCTCGATCCTCAGTCGTCACCACTCTTGGTTCAGAATCGGTCCCGATCTTAGATCATCACCTGAGTTAGGTAAGAATTGACCTCGGTCCTCGGTTGTCACCACTCTTGGCTCAGAATTGGCCCTGGTCTTGGATCGTCACTTGAGTTAGTTCATATTTGACCTCGGTCCTCGGTCGTCACCATTCTTGGGTCAGAATCGGCCCCAATCTGGGATCGTCACCTGAGTTTGGTCAGAATTGACCTCGATCCTCAATCGTCACCACTCTTGTGTCAGAATTGGCCCCGGTCTTGGATCGTCACCTGAGTTAGGTCAGAATTGACCTCGGTCCTCGATCGTCACCACTCTTGGGTCAGAATTTGCCCCGGTCTTGGATCATCACCTGAGTTAGGTCAGAATTGACCTCGATCCTCGGTCTTCACCACTCTTGGGTAAGAATTGGCCCCGATCTTTGATCGTCACTTGAGTTAGGTCAAAATTGCCTCGGTCCTTGATCATCACCACTCCTGGGTCAGAATCGGCCCCAGTCTTGGATCGTCACCTGAGTTAGGTCAGAATTGGCCTCGATCCTCGGTCATCACCACTCTTGGGTTAGAATTGGCCCCAGTCTTGGATCGTCACCTGAGTTAGGTCAAAATTGACCTCGATCCTCGGTCTTTACCACTCTTGGGTCAGAATTGGCCCCAGTCTTGGATCGTCACCTGAGTTAGGTCAGAATTGACTTCGGTCCTCGGTCGTCACCACTCTTGGGTGAGAATCGGCCCCGGTCTTGGATCGTCACCTGAGTTAGGTCAGAATTAAACTCGGTCCTCGGTCGTCACCACTCTTAGGTCAGAATTGGCCCCGGTCTTGGATCATCACCTGAGTTAGGTAAGAATTGACCTTGGTCCTCAATCGTCACCACTCTTGGGTCAGAATTGGTCCCGGTCTTGGATTGTCGCCTGAGTTAGGTCAAAATTGACCTCGGTCATCATCACTCTCGGGTCAAAATTGGCCCCGGTCTTGAATCGTCACCTGAGTTAGGTCAGAATTGACCTCAGTCCTCAATCGTTACCACTCTTTAGGTCATAATTGACGCCGATAAACCTTTACCCTAAGCCCACAGATTCGGCTCTGACCCGCAGAATTGGTCATCCCCAGCACACTCCTTAGGTCCTCAGAATTGTCCTTGACCCTCTGAATCGGTCATACTCCCTCCAAAGCATCATGTGGTGTCTATTCTACGGTCATCATTTGTTCCAAACTCACCCGTAGAGGGGCTCTGTAGACACCCCATTCTGTTACCACCCTAACTCTCCTTAGGTCCCTAGTACCTCCCTTCATCACTGTAAACCTAGGTCACGTCCCGATTACTGACCGGAAAGCCATTGGGCACTCCCCGGCTCAGTTTGACCCAAAATTCAAACTCTTCTTCTCGATCGAGACTCAATGAATATTCAAAGGGCACTGAATACCCTTTCCAACGGTCTGCCCCGTGCACGATTCCGACTTACCATGCGGACGAACGATCCATTTGCGTCTGAAACCTGACCAAGAGGCCACCGGGTGCTCTCGGGCTCTGTTTGACCTATGTCAACTCTTCATCTCAACTGAGGCTAAATGAATCTTCAAAGGGCACTGAATACCCTTTCCAATGGTCCATCCCGTGTGCGATTTCGACTTTCCATGCGGACGAACGATCCGTTTGACTCCGGGAGGCAACCGAAAACTTCTCGGGTCCGGTTGACCAAAGTAAACTCTCCAAATCCAGTCAAACTCTTTGGAATGTCTAAGTACATATCCTAACCTTTCCAATGGTCCACCTCGTGCATGATTCAGACTTACCATGCGGACGAATGATCCGTTTGCGTCCGAGCGATTCCCCGTCCAATGGATCGACAAATGCTTCCGAGCCATATTTGACCCAAAGTCAACTATCGAACCCGGGAGTGGTCCAAAGGACTTTCAGATTTCTCTTAATTATCTTTCCAACGGTATGCCCCGTGCGCGATTCTGACCAACGATTTGTCCTCGGCGGTCGATTTTCCAAAAAATCCTGAAGCGCAGTGAGAAACAGGACTATGCCGATCGGCACCCACCTGAGCCTATAAAAGGAGGCCTTCACCTCATTTGCAAGGGGGAGCCCATATCTGATAAAAACCTCTCTCAACGAATTCGAGAAACCTCTCCCAAAGGTAGCGTGATTTCAACATCCAAATCCCCTTTTTACTTACACTTTTCATCATCCTTTTCATCAAACTTAGTGAATTATCCACTCTCCATCATCATCCAAGTGCAAGGGCTTCTCTCCCACATTCAAGATCAAGCTCAAGATCGTCATTAAGGTCCAACTTTCTCACCTTTCTCTTCAAATTCTCTTGAGTTCTCAATAACTTGCTTTATTACTTAGCACTTTTTATTATCTCATCACACACATCCTAATATACTTTTTATTTAGTATTATCGCACATCTCTTATTTTTATATAAATAAAACCCAAAAAATAAGAAAAAGAGGGTTTGCTCATAAATTCCAAGTAAAGATTCTCCAACTTTTTTCACACTCTTCTCACAACTAAAACACTTTTTCTACACACACACACACTTACAAAAAAGAGATCCCCTATTTGGATTTTTGGGATAAACCCCACCCCTCATTTTGTATGCGAACTACATGGAATTTGATGCCCTTATAGGCTACGTAGGGATCTCGGGGTAAAACCCGAGACTCGATTCCTTTTTCTCACTTTTTCTCTCATTTTCTATCTTCTCTAAATCCACTTTCCTTATATTCTATATACTTGCCCTTAATAACGTATTGCTCCATATGCATTATCGTTCCATTATAATGATGAACGTAGGGGTAATCACGTAAATCTTATTTTTCTAATATTATACCTTCCTACGGATGACTCACTTTATCTCTTCCATGATACAAGTCGAAGATTCCCACCTTCATTCTATATATACACATGCACACATATCACGGGGTGAAACAAAAGGAAAATAGCAAATATTCATGAGAGACCGAAAGGGCGGAATGGGTGCCTAACACCTTCCTATTTCGTAACTAAGCCTCCGAACCCTTCTCGAATCATCTTGGTTTCGCACGCACCAGTATGTCTTTGGATGCCATCCTTCGGGGTGGCTTCCCATTTTTCTTTTGTTTGTTTTGGGTAAAATAGACTGGCGACTCTGAATCTCTCTACATTTTTACACCACAAACGACGTCGACCGAAGCGCTCCCGAGAGGGACGCATGGGACCCGAAGGATCCATTCCACCACGCGCCCACCCGCGCGGGGTGGATCGGGGATTGCCACAAGCGTCATACAGGGTTTTAAGAATAACAGACTGTGATACCCTGTAAAAATTATAAAGGGATTGATTAGGTCTACTATAAAAATCACGGAATGAAAAATCTTTGGTGACATTCCGAGCATAACGACATAAATAAAAATGAATGTGAAACCTAATGCAAGATAATAAAAAAAGAGAATAAATAAAATTTGTCCCTAATAACAGTTAACTGTCAACACAAATACATCCAACTCTTGAATATAAATCTCAACTACACAATATAAAATTATCACTAGTATAACATCTAACTCGGGATAAACTAAAATAAATACCCAATATGTTGAAATATAAATAAATACAATAAGTAGATGAAATACACTACCCGACATTTACATCATAGGAATGATGAATATAACGTGCTATAGATACGTCTCTAACGATCAACCCAAGTCTACGATATCAATGACAATAAGAATTTAATTGAAGTTGGGACACAATAGTAATAATACATCCTCTTCTCATTTAAAGTCAATTTTATGTCATTTAAGTTACCCAACCCAAATAGCCTAAAACAAACATATTATTTTACTCCCACTCCCATATGTGAACCATGTAAATAAATTTCATCTATTAATTCCATATTCCTTACCTGTTTATTATTAATATAATCTCTTGTTCCTAGAATAATTTATTTTATCACAATATCTAATCGTAAATGCATCTCGCCAACTAATGAAGGTCTTGCTAACACTCTCTAGGTATGATACTTGACACGTATCTTAATTTTATCAGTACAGAGTAATATCAAGCCACTAATGTAGTATATACATCTTTAATATACGTGTTTCTTAAATCCTGAGTCATAAGTTTATAACCATACAAAACTAGTATAAATCATATACACCACTACTATAAGAAATAAATCAGTATGACCAACATAGGCAATGTAACACAGAAGTACATAAATTTGAGAAAGGCAATATCTACATCTAAACTCCTTGCAAGTATGGTACCAATCATCTACATAATAAATGGGTAATCCTCGAACCTGCACATAACGAGGGCCGGTCACTATTACATTTTGGTATCCCTTGGGTCTATTAGATATAGTTATAGGTTGTCCCACACCTATAACCTCAAAGCATTGACAAGGGATAATAATTACGCCTTCACACCATTAATATGGCACCATACCCCGTGTTATATGAGAGGATCCCCCAATTAATACTTTTTGGATACAATGATTCCTTTCAACACATATTGTTCGGGGTAAAAATAACGAATGTAAAGCCCATCCCTATCACCAGGATACCATCTCGATCAATGACGTACATTCCCCATATGTATATACCCTACTACGTATCCCACAAACATACACACATGGCGTATTTGCACTTAAAACATGCAAATAAGCATAAACCTTAGCAATCAGGTTTAAAAAATACATATAACCCTACATAAATGGGTTACAAATAAAGTATATTTTAATATTTATGAATACACATGTTAACTATATTC
This sequence comes from Sambucus nigra, assembly GCA_949130495.1. NCBI lineage: Eukaryota > Viridiplantae > Streptophyta > Magnoliopsida > Dipsacales > Adoxaceae > Sambucus > Sambucus nigra. The sequence continues at coordinate 350,366,921 of OX422219.1, read as the reverse complement.
AATTATATATAGTGCTAGATAGAATTCCCAAGGCCCTCCAAATTTAAGTATCATATCACACCTAAATTTTACAACGATTAACTTAATATTATAACAACCCTACCCAATCAGTTGAAAATGTATTCTAATTAAATTCTAATAATAATCAATTACTACAAGATCTCACCCTTACCTAAACGCCATATGTGAAGCGTCTTGCAAGGGAAATAAAAAAGGAAACTCTGATACACTTTTGTCTAGGTCGGATGGCTGACAAGACTGTATATGATAATCATAACCATACGAACACAACACAAATCCAAAACCCAAAATCACCAATCCAGAAATTAAACTTTGCACACTGTGGTAAAATATTTATAAGAAATTCAATAAAAATCTCAGAATACGAAACTAGTGGCCACACATTCGTAATTCAATCACTACAATTTGAACATCTGAAATCCATGCGCACTCACATAAAAATTTATCGTACACCTCCCCCCCCCCCACCCCCCCCAAATCCAAAATCTCAAAAATATGTCTTTCTTCAATTCTAAGTCCACTCCTATGAGCCCACACCCAAAATTTTCCATTAACATCCTGAACTAAAGGTATACTATCTCAGATAAACCCAAACATGACCCAAGAACATAAATAAATCATCTTCTAACTTATCTCTACAAGTTTTAGATGAATTAATCAAAGTTTAAGTATAAATTTTAGATTCTAAAATTAAGAATCCTACTTTCATATTTCTAACAATGAAATCTGACCTTGGTTTCAATATTCAAATAAAATAAAAGGATTTTGTACAATTCATTAACATGATAAAAAAATAACGAATTAGGTCCGATTCTAAGGTCAATTCATCAAATTATTCACATACTATTATAGTTAATAAAATAAGGTATTAAGGTTAATTTCTCAATCAAACCAATTTCAAAAGTGGACATGACTAAGCTCAAATTATAATGATTTTAATTCAGAATCGAAGGAGCTACTTATACTCCAATAAAATCTCAACTAAATACTTAGACGACATAACTTATTTATGGATTGATTGAGGAATAAAACCCCAAATCCTCCAATTCCTCTTTTCCCTTGGGTTCCTTTGCATTCCTTATAAATAGTGATTGGAGGATTTGGGGTTTGATTCCTCAATCCTCAAATATGAATAATATAACACGTATAAATATAAATAGTGACATCACATATCACAATAAGAACACATAATTAATTTCCACAATTAAATAATGCACAAAAAATATGGGATACTACATTCTTCCTCCCATAAATAAAGAATTTCTTCCTCGAAATTCAACTTCATTACACTTCCACTCAAATGCCTAAGAATATCTTTCCTACATCATCCTCATGCTAATATAAAGGGATATAATCATTATTTTACCTAATAACCATTAAGTTCTCTGATTGTATATCGCGTTTGGCTAATAATCAACCAAGATAGCATAACCTTTAAATCATGAAATTATCGCTCATGTACTCCCTCTATCATGTACCCATCAAAACATTATGTACATAGTGAAGGTGATAAGGTGAGGTCAAATGATGCTGGTCTCACCTCCAAACGTGTGAAAGATATTTCTGCATCGGAATGCCAACTTCCCTTTGGAATCCGAGCTTCAGAAATCACATCCCCGTGGGGATCTTTAAAAGCACCTGACTTGCCTTTTGGGATCCCAACCATGCTTTCTTTCATCTCAGAAGATTATTTTCCTTCTTCGATGATCTTCAAATGTTCTATTATAAACATCACTATTTTTTAGGTGTCTCGAATATATTCCCATAGAACAATTTGATAACTCCTAGATCTTATTCAACTTAATCAATATAATTTTAATGACCTAAATGGCCCTACGCTTCCTCTTAGGACCTCTGGACCATTCGAGAATTCAAAAGGGATCTACTATACAAATTTTACATTAGACTTATCACCTAATATAACTTTTCAATTTTCTCTGTTGTTGTACCTTCACTTCTGGTAGGATAACCCTTGACATAAACTATGCATCCAACCACTCCACTTCAATACCAATACTAAATAATCGAGTTGTCATACCTATGGCCAACCTCAAATCGCACACATGCCACAATTTATGTGCCTTGGTGATAAAATTTGGTGAATGTTTAACTCACTTTAAATGGAAAACTTCTTGATGTCTCACCAAAACCCATAACATACCTCCATGATGTGCGAGATATATTCAATTCATTTCCACAATGATAATTTTTGTATTAAATCTAAGTTTAAAATAGTGTAATTTCTATATATAGGGAGTTTATTTCGATTAGATCCCCATTTTAATAGTACTTATATGCTAGGTACAAATATGAAAATATATAGGAGTTACATTCCTTTTTTAGTCTTACAACACTAAGTGATGATCTTTTATGGTGCTTTAGAAGATTTTGCAACCCTCGTGTAACGCCCCGACCTGGATTTATGGTTTACCTATGAGTCAACCCGATCCAATCTGAGCGCTAGGTGTGAAGTGCAATGAAATAACCTATATAATATAGCTAGTCCAGTTTTAATTTATTTAACATTTCACTTATTTAGCATACAATTCCAATTTCAAACTAAACTACGTGAGGTATCCATGGAGAGAACCCCAAAGACCAAGCATGAAGAGTGACTAACGCAAATAAAAACATGAATACTTACCTGAATAAATCTCTCAAAATACGAAACCGCACCCAACCTGTCGGGAATATAAAAGCAGTATAGATACGAACAACAAAAAAGATACTCACACACTACGACCACATTAATGCAAAAATATGTATGTATCTACATATGTATAAGTTTGAAAATACATGTTCCAATGCATAACCTTCTTACTTTCGAAAACCTTTCTTGTCCAAATTAATTTACCTTAATCTTATAGAGATTTCCTTTATTCACCTTTCGAGTTTCCTCACTTTATTTAGCACACTCGGTTCAACACTTGAAACAATTACGTTTACTTTATCAAAACACATTCCTTTACTGCAATTTATCTTTTTCATTTATTTCAATACACTCTAGTATTTTCGTTGAAACACACCCTTTCAACACACGTGAACACCGAGTTAGAAAATACCCATTTAATATTTGAAAGTATTTTTACAACACGTTCTTGTGTTAATTATGGGTTTAACTGCTTAGGTTACTTAATGAAAACCATTTACCACTTACTGTATCCTTTTCCCTTCCTTTATGGAAATTAATCAATTATACATTCACTTGTCCATTTTAACCTTTTCCTGAATATTTATTTATCCATACAACTTAGGTTGTATTAATACACTTACAACACAACCCATTTGTTGACATGTTACAAATTTCCTTTTACCTTTTATCGAAATCTGCCAATACTGCATACTTCCGTAGGCTCCACACTGCTGGCTATACGCACCATATGCTCTAGCTAGTATTTTAGGGTTTTTCACCCAAGGGCTCTGGGCCCTTCTTGCTTTACCCCTGTGTCATATGAGTTCCCTGTATGTATTTTAACATTTTACAAATGTCCACATTATTCAAGTTTTCCTTCTTAGCCGACCGAAGCCAAAACCTGGGACATTACCTCCCCAACATGTGTTACACTCTGAAAATTTACCATTCATGTCCTTTGTACTTTAACCTTTATTTTATTCCAAAATCATATTTGTTTATGACCACTTTGTGTAACATCTATTCCAACATGTTCATTAAATGTTCCACTTTAAGTAAAATTATCACTTTACCCATCTGTTTTAAAAATCACCTTTTACTCCATTTTCGTAACCGTTAATTTCCCAAAGACACTATTAAGTTATTCATATCAGCTTCTTACGTGTTCTGACACTTTAACATCTTTTTACACTTGAATTAATATTCTTATTAATTGGAAACACTTTTACACCTTTAATCCCTTTTAATTCCATAAGTGCTGATCCTTTACAACATTACTAAGTTACACACTAACTTTTCCATGTTTACCCATTAACACTTAATGAATACTTTTATCAAAATTTCCCCAAAACACACATTTCTTTACTTTCTTCATTCAAGAAATCGATTAACACTTAGACTAATTTTATAAGAAAACGTCATTTCTTTTTATCAACATGTGTAGTCTTATAATGTCATGTTGTTCTATGTTTAAGTCCCAATTTCACACACTTTGAAGACTAAAATTCTAACTTTTCTTATTTCATGTTTATACCCAACAAAATCTTCTTTAAACTTTTTCATACATTTAGTGCCAAAATGCTACAAGTTTATTTACATGAGAAGATGGATTTAAAACCAAAAAATCCTACTACATGGTGTAAACACATTTTTCATTCTAGAATTTCATAACACTTGAAGAAATTTTATTTTCAAGACATAAAGACATTTAATTTCTTCAAACTCAATAAATGTATATTTTTCATATAATCATCATTTTTGCAAGAACATTATTTCATCAATGATAACCAAAATATGTTTTTTAAGGAAGAGGGACAGTACCCCCACAAGATTTATTAAAAAAAATGGGAAAAAGCCTTCCACGTGGCTCACAAAAAGGAAGGGGGACATATAAACCTTACCTTCCTGTAAAAGCAAGCATAAAATAAAGTCCCATGTAGATCTTTATCATAGATCAAGGGAATACAAACCATGATTGTGGAACATATCTCCAAACCAATCAAATAAATAAAAATATGCATACCTATGAAAATCTAAAGTGGTTTCATAAAATGTTAACCAAAATATGTCTTCATCTTTAAACATTTTATTTCACAAAATGTTTTCATCAATAGTTTTAGAAAATACACCATTTTCATAAAACATCAACTTTTACTATTTTAAGACCTTGAATATTTATTTCTTATTTATTTTAAACAAAATAATATTTTCCCAACATTTTTATTCCATAAAAGTCTTTATTATCTTTTACACATTAATCTCACCATTTAACTAAATACACCCTATTCAAATAGTCTAACTACAAGACTACAAATGCAAAATAACATATAACAATAAGAGTAAGGTTTTCCCACCTCCAATGGCTCTAATGGTGGTAAAATGTTGGTGTGTGAGGATCAAACCCCACTACCAAAGGTGGCCTCAAGGAGTTACCAAATGCATCCTCCAAAATCTCAAAAATACTCTTCTTCCAGGCTTCCAAGAAAGAACCCCATTCAAAACCCACTTCATCTTCTCCTTAAAATCCCCCAAATACTCCTCTAAATTTTGTAGATCGTCTTTTTTAATGGTGGAAATGGGTATTTTTGGTTCAAATGTGGAGGAATATATCATAAAAATAGTGGTTTATGGTTGGTCTATGATGGAGAAGTGGTGACTTAGTGGTGGGTGGAGGTAGAAGACCACCCACCTCTCACTCTCTCTCTCTCTCTACTTACATTTATCCCAATACAAATATCCTAAATACACCAAACAAACCCTTATAAAATCTCCTTAAAACTCCAAATACCTGTTTTGCCTATCCTAAGCCGATCTGAGCTCGATAACTCAAAGATCCAACGCTACAAATTATGACAGCGCACAAGGGAAACTGAGATTAAAAATCTCGACCAACGTAGTTCTAACGACTTCCCCTATAACGTTCGAATGACTTTTACTATGCCGTTCCTTATCTGGATTGTGCGACCCTTTGCACGACCTTTTACTATATGTCAGTTGCACGTCGTTTCAAGCACTGTAACACGCGACCTTCACATTGTCATTTGAACGACAGACCCTTGTCATTTGAATGACCCTTTTTCTTTTTTTCCAATTTTATCCACAATTATTCGTTAATTATCATTAATTCCTCCTCATTTATAATCCACATAAAATTTTAATTGATTTATTGGGGCAGAATATTTCAAACTTCCCTCCTTGGGGAATTTCATCGCCGAAATTCTCGATCCATCAATCCTCAAACTTATGGGGTCCACAAACATCCATTCTAAGACATAAAATCCTCTAACGCCAAATCATTGATGTCCTCAATACTAAAACCACCTAATATTTAACATGCAACATTCTTTGATGCTCACCATGTCGTTAATTATAACACTACATAATCGACTTCGAGTCTGCACTCTCCTTATGATCAAGTCCAAGCCATTTCTAGCAGTACTTATGCTAGTACCTAAGGTATATAGGCGCATCTATGGGAAAACCCTTTCTAGTGGTCAATGCCCACCCAAAGCAAAGGTTACTGCAACCAACCATCATATATATTACCAAAAATCAATTCTAGCTTGGGACCGCACACCCTCTGTCCCACATGTTATTTTAACTACACAACGAGCATGATCTTGTCGAGAACCATACTATTTTATTATCTCACTCCAAGGAGAAAATATCTTATTAGATCATTACTTCATTCCAGGTTTATACCTTCTATTGCGTCACTCTGATGAACCTAGTTCTACCTTAGGTGCCTCATCCTTGAGTACTCACTAAAGTCTCACTTTAATCCACTCACTGTGGCAAAGCAACATCATGTGCTATGTTTTCCTCGATTTCTAACACTATAATATATCCTCAAACCATCATCCCTCTCTTCTCAACCCGAGCCACTAATTATCGATCCGACAAGTCAAAAGTCCAATAATCTGAAAGGAGACTAATACTATGAGAAAATTGAGTTCCCGAGAGCGTAGCCACCCATACCTCTTTATGAAATCATAAGAATATCGCAGATGGGCGTACCTGGTTACTGACCTACATTAACCAAACCTAGTCCATCGTGCTCTCCCGGGCTCAACTACATCACACAATGACATGGAACAAATCCAATTAACCACATACGTGAGAATACTGATTCTCAATTATCAAAATCGAAAGGAATACATGAGAGTTAGAAGGAACAAAAAAATGTCTCAAGGAGTTTCGCACATAGGCATCCGATTCTGACTTATGGAAGAAAACCTACATCACATACTTGAAGTTATGCCACTCATTCTCAAAACTCTCACCTAGTACCACTTCTGGCCATATACCCTGGCGTGGGTCACTAGACATGACGAATTGGATCACAACCATTGATTCTCATAATGCGAACGCAATTTATGAATCGGTAGTCATTGAGGAAGTTAATGCCCAACTTCCCTCATTAGGAGCAAGGCCCTACTATCACATCCTTGGCATAAATGAATTATTCTTATTAGCGGACACCTCGCTCTGTAGTTATTTTTCTTGTCCAATCACAAATGATGACGTCACCAACCTATTACACTTAGGGTATTGTTTGCTTAAACATATTGTGATCCAGATCCCAAACGTCCATATTCATTACTTGATTAAAGAGAGACACTCACCTTATCGTGTTCTTTGACCACACTAGATTGACACCAAACTTACCTTTGGTTTTCACCCACACAATATTTACGTGACAACCAAACCCACTGACATTGGCATTCTAAGGTAGTATGTACCGCACTAGGCTACTGCTTCTAACTCCTACTAACTTTGAAAGACGTGCCAAGAACTAGTCCTTCCATTACCAAAGCTACCCTATCATTTACAGTCAACATCCCGACATAAAAATCATGTTTCAATGCTATTCCACCATAATTTCCATTTTTGAATTTTTCACATATTGTCATCACTCTAAGTCTCGAATACATTTCCTAGAACATATCGAAACTGAGTATCACCATACCCATACTAGCCATTCCATGACATTCGAGCATCTCTCCTATAATGACACTACTATCATCCTACCTTAGGGATTATGCCACTCTTCCGTTCTGATTTGGAAGACACACTCAGCACGTACACTATACGACCCCCAACCTGAGATCATCACCTGTCCGTTAACACAATTGTTGCTATAATGGTAAATCTCCATCACACTAGACTTAATTGGTTTCCTAAGAACAACAAACATACCTCATGTAAAAGTCCCAAGACCAGATAAGATTTCATCGCCTATACTTTCAGCATCATAGGTGCACGCAAACACACTTATCTATGAGATTCTAACTATATTTCACCTTAATCCTCAAATAACCCAAGACATCAAAACATTCTTTATTTATCCTCAATGATTCAATACACAATTTTTCCTCTGGGCACCTCAACGTGCCTGTGAACTACTCACATACTAGGATTACCTCACACCTAGACATTACCTCGGTGGTTAAAATGAGTTTCAACACTTAGATATTAATCTTACCTTTCTTCCAAACATCTGGGACTATAAGTCATGTACAAATCATAATTAATGATACTACGGGTCATGGAAGGATATAGTACGTCACCTGCAGCCTATAAACCTCAAGGTCTGTCTCACCTAATCCTCAAATGAAAGTTCAACTATGGAAAATAAATTATTTAACTATGAAAATGTCATGCCATGTACCAATCTACGAGTTAACATGACTATATAAATTGTGATAGGATACGGACGTCAGGCTTTGCCTAACAAGACCAAGGTCCACACCACGGACATCGTACGAGATCGTATTACTCAATATCCCATTAAATCAAGATACACCCAACCTAAGTCCTTAACCAAAGGAACTAATATTTTCTCACCACAAAATCAATATCGATGAATGCTATTTAGTTATCTAGTCTCCACACATGAGATAAACAACCTCAACAGCTAGGTCGTAGTGTAGTTTCTATTAGCCTACACGACCGCATGTGTTCACCAAACTACCATCAATTGCGATATCATCCCAAGGACCGAACTTGCCTAATTGCATCACTGGCATTAACTGCCCATAAGCATCGTACCTACGGGTTATATATGCCATTTAAAAACAAATCATTAGTGTCTAGTCAAGATATCGTAACCATTAACCTCTACTCTCGACTATATGCAACTCGTGCCCTTGCCCATTGGGCGTTATTTCATTAAATTGGCATCTCAAAAGACTCTACGTCATCAATGGTTTGAGCAAAACACCTCACACTAAAACCCACGATGTCTCCACCATTGGCTTTCGTGGACACCCTCAAATGACTAACATACCTAATTAGAAGCGCCAAAGCGATTAATAGCAACTAACTTGATTGTATGCCACTCGACACTAACTTAATCGTCGTGTTAACCTCTTTAGCTTTACCGTCGAGGACACGAACTAAAATCTTCCCCAAACTATTTTGACCATCTCGAACCACACGACGTCTAAAGATCCACTACCGACCTCACCACATCACTCCTGAAAGGAGCCATGAACCTTGAACTCTGATACCATTCGTAACGCCCCAACCCGGATTTATGGCTTACCCAGGATTTAACTCGGTCTGACCCGAGCATTAGGTGTGACATTCAATGAAACAACCTATATAATGTTGCTAGTCTAGTTTTAATTTATTTAACATTTCACTCGTTTAACATGCAATTCCAGTTTCAAAATAAACTACGTGAGGGGCCTATGGAGTGCACCCCAAAGCCCAAGTATGAAGAGATACTAACATAAATAAAAACAAGAATACTTACATGTATAATGCTCTAAAAATATGAAACCTCACCCAACCTGCCATGACAAAGCGAGGGTGTGAGCCTATGCCAAGTGGGAATATGCAAGTAGTATAAAAATGAATGGCAGAAAGGATATTAATATTCTACAACCACATGCATGAGAAAATATATATGTATCTACATATGTATAACTTTGAAAATACATGCTCCAACGCATAGCCATTTTATTTCAAAAAACCCTTCTTGTCTACATTATTTTACCTTAATCTTATAGAGATTTACTTTCTTCACCCTTAGCATTCCCCCACTTTATTTAACACGCTGGATTCAACAATTTGAAACCATTATGTTTACTTTATCAAAACACAATCCTTGACCGGAATTTATCCCTTTTATTTATTTCAATACACTCTAGTATTTTCGTTGAAACTCACCCTTTTAACACACGCGGACACCATGTTAGAAAATAATCATTTAATCTTTGAAAACCTTTTTACAAAACATTATTATTTTAATTATGGGTTTAACTGCTTAGGTTGCTTAATCACCCATTTACTTTACCATTTTCCCTTCATTTATGGACAATAATCAATTATACATTCACTTGTCCATTTTAATCTTTACCGGAATATTTATTTATTCATACAAGTTAGGTTATATTAAAACACTTGCGATACAACCCATTTCTTGAAATGTTCCAAATTTCCATCTATCTTTTCTATAAATGTTTCAATACCTCATACTTCCACAGACTCCACACCTCCTACTATGCGCACCATATATGCTTTGGCCAATATTTTAGGGATTTTCACCCAAGGGTTCCAGACCCTTCTTGCTTTGTCCCGGCGTAATATGAGTTCCCTTCATGTGTTTTAACTTTTTACAAATGTCAACATTATTCCACTTTCCCTTTTTACCTTATCGAAGCCAAAACCCGAGACTTCACTGCCCCAACTTGTGTTACCCTTTGAAAATTTACCATTTCAGGTCCTTTACACTTTAACCTTGATTTTATTCCAAAATCATATTCATTTAGGACCACTTTTTGTGACACCTATTCCAACCTTTTTATTTCATAAAAATGTTCCTCATTAAGAAAAATTATCATTTTACCCATTTGTTTCCAAAGTCACCTTTTTCTCCATTTTCACAAGCATTAATTTTCCCAGAGACACTAGTGAGTTATTCATACCAACTTCTTAAGTGTTTTGATACTTTAACACCTTTTTTCACTTGGAGTAATATATTTCTTAATTGGAAACACTTTTACGCCTTTAATCCCTCTATAATTTCATAAGTTTTAGTCCTTTACAATATTACTAAGTTACACACTAACTTTTTCGTGTTTACCCATTAACACTTAATGAATACTTTTATCAACATTTTCCCAAACAAACATTTCTTTACTTTCTTCATTCAAAAAATCTATTTACACTTGAGACTACTTTTATAAGAAAATACCATTTCTTTTTATCAACATGCGTAGTCTTATAATCTCATGTTCATCATACGTTTTAGTCCTAATTTCACACACTTTGAAGACTAAAATTCTCACTTTTCTTATTCATGTTTAAACCCAACAAAATATTCTTTAAAGTTGTTTATAAATTTAGTGTCAAAATACTACAAATTTATATACACGAGAAGATAGATTTTAAACCCAAAAATCCTATTACATGGTGTAAACACATTTTTCATTCTAGAATTTCATAGCTCTTGAAAGTTTTTATTTTCAAGATATAAAAAACATTTAATTTCTTCAAACTCAATAAATGTCTATTTTTCATAAAATCATGATTTTTTGCAAGAACATTATTTCATCAATGTTGAACAAAATATGTCATCATCTTAAAACATTTTATTGCATAAAATCTTTTCATCAATATTTCCTGAAAATACACCATTTTCATGAAACATCAACTTTTACTATTTCAAAACCTTGAAATATTTATTTACTTTTTATTTTCAACAAAAGAAAATGTTTTCAAAATTTTTATTCCATAAAAATGTTTATTATCTTCTACACAATCATTTCACCAATTAACTAAATACACCCTACTCAAATAGGCTAACTACATGACTCTAAATGCAATATATTATCTTACACTAAGAGTAAGGGTTTTCCTCCTCTAATGGCTCTAATGGTGGTAGTAATGTTGGTGTAGGAGGAGAAACCCCCACGTCCAAAGGTGACCTCAAGGGGTTACCAAATGCATCCTTCAAAAGCTCTAAAATTCTCTTCTTCGAATCTTCCAAGCAAGAACCCCTTCAAAATCCACTTCATCTTCTCCAAGAAATCCCCCAAATTCTCCTCCAAAATTCACATCTCTTCTTTATTAATGGTGTAAATGGGTACTTTTGGTTCAAATGTGGAGGAATATGTAATAAAAATGGTGGTTTATGGTTGGCCTATGGTGGAGGAGTGGTGGCATTGTGGTGTGGTGGATGACCGCCAACATATCTCTCTTTATTTATCTCCTTCTTCCATTTATTCTAACACAAATAACCCAAATACAACAAAAAAAATCCTTATAACACCCCTCTAAGACTCCAAATACCTATTTTGCCCCTTCTGGGCTGATCTGAGCTTGACAGCTCAAAGATCCAACACTCCAAATTATGAATGCGCGCACGTGTAACTGAGATAAAAAAATCTTGACCAACGTCATTCAAATGTCTCCCTTATGTCATCCCAACGACTTCAACTATATCGTTCGTTGCCTAGATCACGGGACCCTTCACGCAACCTGCTACTGTAAGTCAGTATCACGTCGTTAAAAGCCCTATATCTCCCGACCTTGAAACTGTCGTTCGAACAACAACCCATTGTCGTTTGAACGACCCTTTTTCTTCTTTTTATTTTTCTCCAATTTTATCCACGATTCTTCCTTAATTATAATTAACTCCTCCTCATCTATTATCCACATATAATTTTAATTAATTGATTGGGGCAGGGTATTAAACCTTATAGGGGTTCATTGAAATTGCTTTAATTTATGGGGCGTAATAAAAGTCAAAATAACTATTTTTACATGAATGAGATCCCAAATATATAAATACTAGTGGATGAGCATGCCTAAGGTCATTGCTATATTTTTTCCAACATTAAACACACAACAAGTGTGTAAGAATATGGGCTAATAAACATGGTGGATGGACGTACCTATAGTAGGCCTGTAGTGAGGTTATAAATTTCAAACTCAAATAGTCACTCATTTAGTATTCCACTATCAAACTTCTAATCTCATACTAATCCCAAAATTTAGGGAACAATAATATAATTACCTCCCCAATTAAATACTTCGGTAAATAACAAAATAAAAAAGTAAAGTTGGCTAGAAACCGAATCATATCAACATCAAAACTTGAGCATTCCAATATGCACATCAAAACTTATGTTATAAAAATAATAAATTAAATACTAAACAAAGATGTTTGTTATTTTTCTCAACTCGGTGTGCAAAAAAATAAAAATAAAAAATAAAAAATAAAAATTTCTCGCAACCCATATTAAAGAATAACTAAACAATGAAAGAAAATTCCATTCACTCATTCATCTTAAATTGCCACTACACCAAATACTACGCTTGGTTGTGGCCCAAATCTGTGACCATTGGTTGTGGTTCGCGAATTTAGTTCGTGACTGATTCGGGCATGGCCATTTTTGGTGGTCACGACCCAAATCCCTAACCATTACCACTGGTCACGGCCCAGGATGGCCACGGCCCAAATTCACGACCCACTATTTTGTTCCCACAAAACATGGTCATGGCCAAATCCGTGACCAAATTTATTTTAAAAATAAAATAGTCAAGTCTTTGGGCCGTGACCATGTTTTATTTTAACAATAAAATGGTCACGGCTTTAGGCCGTGACCAGGTTTTATTTTAAAAATTAAATGGTCACAGCTTTGGGCCGTGGCCATATTTTATTTAAAAAATAAAACAGGTCACGCTCCAATAGTCACGGCCCAAATCCGTGATTAATTTTAATAATAAAAAAGCATTGTTTCCTCGAATCGAGAGTCTAATCGCTGAGTTTCTATGAGTGCCCCTTGGTTTACATTGGCCCATTGGGTGACTATGCGATCGGTTCCTACGGGTTACATTTATCCCGTAAAAGTCTAACAGTTTGCAAATTTTGGTCGTGCTCTCAAACCAAGAGTTTGGTGATTTTGCGGTTGGTTCCTGTAGGTTACATTGGTCCCGTGCGAGGTGTTTGTGCCTCCTACGAGGCCGTTTTGTGGTTGTTTTATATTTTCACTCTTTGACGGCATGTTTTTAAGCCTAAGTCTGACAATTTGTAAATTTTGGTCATGCTCAAACTGGGGGTCCCCTAACTACACAATGGGATCCTACAAATTACATTGTTCCCATTCGATGTGTTCGTGCCTCTTATGGGTCCATTTTATGGTTGCTTAACATTTCCACCCTTTGACGGCATATTTTCAAGCCTAAGCCTAACAATTAAAAAAAAATTTGATAGTGCTCTCAAATAGGTGGTACCGTGACTACGCGATCGGTTGTTGCAAGTTACATTGGTCCCCTATGAGGTGTTTGTGCCCCTTATGGGGCCATTTTGTCGAGGTTTTACATTTTCTTCTTTTGATGGCATATTTTTCAACCTAAGTCTAACAATTTTCACATTTTTGTCGTTCTCTTAAACCGATAGGCCCCTAACTACGTGGTTGATTCTTGTTGGTTACATTATCCAATGCGATGTGTTCATGCCTCTTATGGTATTGTTTTGTGACTTTTTTACGTTTTCATCCTTTGACAACATGTTTTTAAGACTAAGTCTAATAGTTTACAAATTTTGGTTGTGCTCTCCAACTGAGAGTATCATGACTATGCAATCGGTTCTTGCAAGTTATGTTGGTCCTGTGCGAGGTGTTCGTGCCTCTTACAGGGACGTTTTGTTGTTGTTTTACATTTTCACTCTTTGACGGTATGTTTTTATGACTTAGTCTAACTATTTACAAATTTCGGTCGTGTTCTCAAACCCATGACGACACGATCGGTTGTTGCAGGTTACATTGCCCCAGTGTGAGGTGTTCGTGCCGCTTATGGAATAATTTAGTGGTTGTTTTACATTTTCGCCTTTTGACGACATGTTTTTAAGTCTAAGTCTAAAAATTTGTAAAATTTTGGTCGGGCTCCCAGATCGGGGGTCCCATGACTATGCAGTTGGTTCCTGCAAGTTACATTGGTCCCGTACGAGGTATTCGTGCCACTTACGGGGCTGTTTATGATTGTTTTACATTTGATCCCTTTGATGGCATGTTTTTAAGAATAAGTCAAATAATTTGTAAATTTTGATCGTGCTTTCGAATCGGGGGTCCCGTAACTATGCAGTCGGTTCCTGTGGGTTACATTGGTCCCGTGCGATGTGTTAGTGACTCTTACAGGGCCGTTTTGTGTATCTTTTATGATTTCACCGTTTGACTACATGTTTTTTAGCCTAAGTCTAACTGTTTGCAAATTTTGGTCGTGGTCTTAAATCGAGTGTACCGTGACTACGATGTCAGTTCTTGCAAGTTACATTGGTCCGATGTGAGGTGTTCACTCTCCTTATAGGGTCATTTTATGTTGTTTTACATTTTCACCCTTTGACAATATGTTTTAAGCTTAAGTCTAACAGTTTGCAAATATTTGTCATGTTTTCAAACCGGGGTCACGTGACTTCGAGGTCAATTCCTGCGGGTTACATTGGTCATGTGCGAGGTGTTCATGCGTCTTATGGTACTGTTTAATGGCTGTTGAAAGAACCAATGATGCACAAAAAGACTACGTCCAGAAGTACACGATTGTCGAGTAAACTCAATTTACCTATGAGTTTTAACGATTATTCTAGGATGGACCAATTCAAACTTTTCTTAAACTGTTAACTTTATGAAAACAAATTTAAGTTTGCAAAGTCACGTAAAAGTCCAAATTATTTTCTTTGTTAAATCTAGGTGATTTACAAAATAATAATCTATTCAGTTTTTAGGTGGGTTCTATTTATTTAAACCTACTTTTTTGTATAAGGTGATATGCGAAAAATGTAAAGCACACGGTATTTATTTAACGTTGAAAAATCCCTTCCCAAAGAAAAATGACGGACTCTCCTAAGAGTCAACCTAGTCTACTTCCACTAAAACCAAACGAAATAGGAACGATTATACCAACATGCAACAAGACTCAAAGCAAGATAAATTAGAACAAGCTATTACCTATCTCGACCAAGCTTCTCTTTGCTCTGGTTGCTCTTCCGCAATTATCCTCACTATGAAAATCTTGTTCACTTTGTTTTCGTCTCGTCTCAGTCTCCTCTCTAGCTTCCTTAGCACAGGTTGGCTCAGTTCCTATTGTGTCCTAGTTCTTAGTGAAGTATGTGTGTGATGTGTGATATCCTAAATGACACACACACTTAATGATACAATCGAATACAATGCAACAATTTATTTTTATCCTAAATATCAGTAACAACTCTTATGTTATGTTCTCTTGTTTAAATTAAACTTTCTTGATTTAACACAATGTTTGTAAACTTCACTTTTCTCTTTTTTCTTTTCTGAAAAATTAGAACAATCAGAGTTGATATAATATATACACATCAATAAGTGTTTAAGTGAATACGTGTTTTAGTGAGTGATTTATACATTATATGCAAGTACATGTTCCTAAAATAACTTCAAAAATCAAGCAATCACATACACTGAAATATTATGACTGAAAATATATATATTCAATTTTATGTTTAGTTTCAGTCCAAATTCAAATATAAGGATATTCAAAATAATTTCAAATAAATATAGTCCTTATAGAAAATAGGTTTAAGTTTCTAAACCTCTTATATATCCAACCTAATGTGAAAGAAAAAATTCTTGAAAGAGTTTAAAACAAGGTTGAAACTACAAAAACAAAATAATCACTAATAGACAAAATACACAAAATAGATTTTGTGTGTGTAGTGTTCCACTTATACAGAATAATATCAACAATTACTACACAAATAATGATCTATAAGAAAACAGATCTAAAAGCACAAATAAGGGTCACAAAAATACTCACAATAGATTTTTCATTCTTAGAAAAATCAAAACCAAGATGGAGAAATTCTGGTTGGAAAAATTATCACGAATCTTGAACCTTGAGAGGCTTTTGATGAGGTTGAAATAAATCAGACCTTATTCTCATCACACATGAAATGTTTCATTGAAATATAGGTGTATACTCTCTCTCTTAGTCTAAATTTGGGCAAAGTTTGGGCACAAAAATGAATTTATGAGACTAAAAAAAATAAGACCCAAAGTCTTGTATTTATAAGGAAAGTGAGTGAAGGATGATTAGTTAGAAAATATCACGTGGATTACAAAAATATTCGCCCACAACTATTGATTAAAATCCGACCCAAGGGTTGTAAAAGAAACATAAGATGATAGTCTAAAAATTATACACATGTATTTACTGTAAGGACATTTTTTGTCCATTATCAATGTATTATGTCGCACGCCGTTACACCGATGAAGAAATTCAAGATTCAAGATTCAACGGATCCGAATATCAAAAGAAGAGGAGGAATCATAGTCTGACAGCCGGACCGATCCACTGAAATAAAAGAACCGATCCGGCTAATTGGACCGATCCGCCTAAAGACCCGGACCGATCCGCTTGTTTGTCAAAAGGCCAGTATACCCCGGACCGCAAGCGAACCGATGAAGCTCAAACTAAAAGAACCGATCCGGTCAACCGGATCGATCCGCCTCAAGGCAAAAGAACCGATCCGGTCAAATCGGACCGATCCGCCTAAGACCCGGACCGGTCCGCCTGGGATAATCTTAAACATATCGTGTTCAGATTTTTTTGGTTCCATACTTGTTACTTAAACTCACTACGGGAAGTGGGTTTCTAAGACTTATTCACACGATTTCCAGAGTAAAGAAAGCCCTAAGTCTTCACCTATTGAGCATCTAGTCTCTAGTTATTTGATTCACACAAATTTCCAATCCTTTGTGAATCACTTTGCAACCCAGGAACGAAGCTTTGTTGTTGTTCAACCCTTGTGGAGAAGACCGTTCTTCTTCTCCATTGCAGCCCTACTGGAAAGGGATAGTTCCAGCCGCGACTACAGAATCCGACACCTGAGGGTAATTCTTAGTCACTTGTATTTTTTTTGTAATCCGAAATTGTATAGCTACAATATTATAATGAAAATAAATGGTTTTGCCCCTTTGGGGGATTTTTCCTCAATTGCATGTGTTTGAATGTTCTTGCTTAGATTATCATCTTATTCAATCACATACTGTTGCATGTTTAGGGTTTGTTTGGGTTAAAAGGGTTTAATATATAATTTGTTCATTTGAACGCAAGCACACACGTTCTCATTTACAATTGTAACAAATTGAAAACAAACAATAACAAAATGGATTTGAAATGGGGCTGGAATATTAATATGACATCATTTTTTATAAACTGTATAAAACAAATTTGGTTTAAACAAGAAAACCATGGATTCTAGAGTCAAAAACCGTGAGCGAAAACCACTTTACCAAGGCTAAATGATGAAGTGTACTGTTATGGGGACAAAATTTACACCTAATGTATGGGAAAAGATGTATGGCCAACAGCTAAGTCATAAAGGATAAGTCATATAAAATGACGGAAGGTATGATCTAACTTCAAAAACCAAAAGCTAATGCCATTAGACCTGCTAATGGTCTAATCTCCCAATTGGCAAAATAGATAACAACTTAGGTAACATCTAGGACACGATGGGACAAAATAGCAACATGCAATTAAATCGTCCAACTAATATTAAAACATAATTAGCAAACAGAAAATATCACATATAAACTTGATTAAAAAGAATATAATAACTAATATTAACACGTCCAAAATTTTTGAAATTTTATTTTTATGAAAATGTTTTATCACTTTAATAAACTCCAAATTAATTTTAAACTCTAAAAAATTTATTTTAACTATATCCAACACTATCATAAGCTATGATAAATGAGATGCAAGTGCAGTGTCGTGTGGTGTCCTATGTGATATTAATGTAAAATTCTATGAGCCATTGAGGGTATGGAAATTACCTCTTTTGGAATGTCGGCTGAGTCGAGAGATCATTTGATGCAGACGATCATAGAGAGCTTGGCATAGGTAGGCGAGACACAATCCTAATTACAAAAATATTTTGTAAAAATTAAACTCCAACTAGCTGAAGGTCTACATAGCTAAAACATGAAAAGCAAACCCTTGGTGTTCTCTATATAGGTACCTTCAAACTCCCCAATTGGACAAATTTTGACAAAACCCTTAAGTACATAAAATGATACACTAAGGTAACACAATTCCTAAAATTTCCATACAAAAGTGTATCTAACTACCCAGCCATCCAATAAAAGAAAAGACTCAACTCATGACGACCGATAAGAATACCTGCAAAAGATAAATATACTTTCTACCGAGAAATCAAGTTAGGAGCACTTGTTCTACAAAAATATTAAAAGACGGAATAAAATGTGCAAAATAAAGTAAAACCAAATACTATGCATGAAATAATACCAACACAATAATCAGAAATATGTACTCAAATCTCACCCATTTTGACTAAACTAGACAATGGTAAGAGAAAATAGTAAGTATTTATAAACTGCAAAATGAACGTCTCCTACATTAAACATGGTTTTAAGAGATACCGGTTATTAGTAGATATCTTTGTCCTAAAACCTCAGAGATCTAGTAAACAAGATGCAAAATAAACAATAGCTAGTATTCAAGTACAATCTTTCCAATCAAATATGGAAGTTATTTCGAAATAAGACTTATAAAAAGACATAGAATGCATATCTGCAAGCTGAAAATAACAAGAAATAGAAGGAACTACCTCAATTTGTTAAGGAGTTTTTGGAGTAATAAACTGGTAAGAATATCCATTAGCCTCATAATACTTGATAACTCCATTTTGAGTAAACTCACCTCCCCCGTCATTGAATAAATCTAAGGGTTTAGCGTTGTTTTAGTCCTTAACCCTATCGTGAGGGGACTTAATGATTTCCTCAATTTTGCAAGCGTCACAACCATTATTCGAGCATTTCTTTGATATTAAAAAATGCATTTGAGGTCTCAAGTCACAACTCCTAATCCAAATAGGCAGAGTATTCAAAGCTTTTTGTGCATTTCAGAATTTAGGATAAAATTTATCTTTCGAAAATATTTTCTAGTTGACATGAGGCCTAGATTTATTGAAGAAATGATTCCTATTATTATTAGTGCGCTGCCTAGGAAAACATCAAAATTGCATCGCTTTCTGTTATGGGCTTTAAAATGAGTACTTTTCTTGCGATTACTAAGGAATTCCCAGTTTTGGTGTCCAAAAACATCACACCTAGTACAGAATTTACTAGAAGTAGATAGGTCTGATTGATAATGTTTTCCCTATACAGACTTAACATATTCATTATGAATAAATGACTTAGGAGGTCTATAGAGTCTCTTGGCAGGAGGGCAATATTTTTTACGCGGATGGTTCTACAAAGTTCTCTATGAAATTATCAATGTCACTTTAATAATCACTTTCAATTAAAACATGTTTTCCTTTAGCCTTTTCAGACAACTTACTATCCAACGGAAGATCCATTTCTTCTTGGGCTTTTACAAAGAAGATCGGTCTACTTGGATCAACTTTTTCAAGAGGACCCTCATATCCAAACCCTCTAGTATGACCATTATGACGTTGTTCAGCAAGCAGTTTTTAAAGGTCAAAACATTTTATATCACGACTACGACACATTTTGAAAGTTCTTTCACATATTTGTTTGGATTTTTTAACATGCAGTAATGCTTCACTATATTTTTCTTCTAGAGATGAGAAATTTTCATTTGAAGTCGTCATCTGAAATTAAAAATTAGGTGGCTGTTTTTCAAATTCAGTTTTGACATTGCTCATTTCAAAGTAATTTTGTTGAAGAATCTTATATTGATTCTCTAAGGTCTCACGAAGCATTTTAACCAAATTCGATAATTCTTGTTTATTTTGTAAAGACCTGACATACAATTCCGTAATCATCGTAGCCAACAAAATTTTCAGTATCATTAGTCTCCGTGTGAATAGTGATGCTATCATCAAATTTAGTACCATATAAAGAACGTTTAGAATTAAACGCAGCAGTTATTTGAAGCATAGAAGGTTGTCTAGCTAACAATGATTTAGCAGCATCAATAAAATCAAGTACTTCATCATAATCAGACTCATCTTCAGAATCAGTCATTCCTGCTAAGTACACATCTCTGCAAAGTCATAAACTTCTCCTAAAAATGCAAGGCAATTTGATTCAGAATTTCCTTGGTTATTTTCTGATTTGTAATCAGAAGAGTCATCCCATGTTTTGGTTTTGTGCCCCATGTGTTGTTTAGAATTCTTGGACTGTGGCTTACACCTACACTCAGTAATAAGTGACCGAGTTTTCCACAATTGTGACAAGCCAATTCAGATTTATTAATATTACTACTTTTACTATCATAATCAGAAGTTCACTTTGAAGTTCTATTATGGTGCCGGGTGAACTAACTAGATTGATAACTCACTTACATACGTCTTTTATCAAAAGTATTTCTATGCTCCAAAAGTTTCTTAAATTGTGAGGACATAACAATAAGTTGATTATCAATTTTATCAATTTCATCCAATTCCATATAAGAGTCATCATCTGACTCAGATTGTGGTTTAACTACCTTATGCTTATTTTTTAT
This sequence comes from Sambucus nigra, assembly GCA_949130495.1. Classification (NCBI taxonomy): domain Eukaryota; kingdom Viridiplantae; phylum Streptophyta; class Magnoliopsida; order Dipsacales; family Adoxaceae; genus Sambucus; species Sambucus nigra. The sequence continues at coordinate 350,345,788 of OX422219.1, read as the reverse complement.
TAGGATAGGAAGTTTTAACGAAAACTTTACAAGTATTGGACAACTCATTCTTAGGATAATATGTGAGAGTCTTCCTAAAGGCTGATTCAAGTTCCATAGTTCTCAATTTAGAGCTTAGAAATTCTGGTGTGAGAGATGGATCATTAATCTCTCTTATGATATAATGTTTATGATCAAATCTAGGGGCAAGGGACCTCAAAATTTTAGATCACACATCTTTATCATAATATTCAATACCATTCGCATGCAATTGGGTAATGATATCAGTCAAACGCAAATAAAAATCATCAAATGGTTCATTATCATTCATAAGTTGCATATTGTACTGTTGAACCAACATTTGTGTTAAATATTGCTTTACTCTATCGTCACCCTTGTGTGCAATAACTAAAGTATCCCAAGAACCTTTACTAGTAGTGCAGTGACATATATGTTTCAATTCATTTTCACTCACACTCATGAAAATTGCATTTTTTCCCTTATTGTCACTACACCAAAAAGACTAAATTGTCACTTTGTGACACGCTACCGAATTAAATATTGGGTGATCATTCCTTTATTAAATTAAAAATAGAATATTCGGTTGGTTCATTCTTAGCATCATTGTCGAAAAATATTTATCAAGTAAAACCACATAATACATAATTAATCTAGTGTGATAAATATTTTCCGTTTTAAACTATAGCAAAATAATCCATTTTGCAATTCAAGTAATAAAATATAAACCATTAACCATACACATGGATATAATAAATATCAAGTCTGAATCAAATACTAAAATAAATAAGACTGGATAAAATACTCCTGTTCAAAATCTCAAGCAAAAGAACCATAGTGAAACCCAATCCAACTAAAATAATCAAAAATTAAACTGAATACAATCTCTGATAAAAATGACTAAGGATGGCGACATATGCCCTAAAGTAATCCCAATCTCTAAATCTGGTGTCCATGTGGCTGAGCACCTCATATCATACATATATAGAAAAAGAGAGAAGAAATGCAAGTGATGGGTCAGAGCCTGATGTTTTAAAAGTGATTTATCAAGTATTTAAAACCGCATTAAAGCAAGTATTATGCGCGTGTTAGATATCGAACTCTCACATGAGATTCTCAAATCTCGTCTATTATACATGCCTAACGTACATCTAATCCCACCTAGCTATGCCACCCAGGGTAACTAGTTCGAATTCACACTAATAATAACAATATTCACCAGTAGTATTCTCGTATCGCCCATACGATACGCAGTTAAATTAGTCTATGTCGAATAGCTAGTTAATAGGTTTCTCAATTTCATAATAAATCTATTACACGCTAAGATTTATATTATATATTAATATTCCCATGTCTACTAACATTACACAATAGAATGAATTACATGTTCCTGTATATATAAATATAGTCACAACATCTCTATACACACACACACACACACACACACACACACACACACATATATATATATATATATATATATATACACTAATTATGTCCCCCCGGGCTAAGACCCATTAGCACACCTAACCATATTAATCCTGCACCCCGGGTTAGCACCCATTAGTGCACTCATTAATAATATTCTCGCACCCCCGGGTTATCACCCATTAGCGCATTTAACAATAATATTCCTCCACCCCTAGGTTATCACCCATTAGTGCACTTAATAATAATAATTTTGCACCCCTAGGTTATCACCCATTAATCACTTAACAATAACAATCTTGCACCCCTGGGTTATCACCCATTAGTTCACTTAACAATAATATCAATTGATAGGTACACACACTTCCTATTGAAATCAATAGGTATACACTTAACCTAATCATGTATTTTCCACGGCTTGAAGTCTTTTATTACTAATCGGTATATAATTAATTCAAGTATTCTATCTCAAATTTATAAGATTAATACATCCCACGTATGTCCAAGTCCTATGCCACACTTACCTTCAAATAACGTAACTTCAAACCTTAGTGTACTACATTCGGATTCCCACATTACAAGTCTCGAAAGGTGTCTAAAGGGTCCACAAATCAATTATGGAAAATTTTGCAGGGCGACCCGGACCCACTTGGAAAGTGATCTGGACATTTTTTATGAAAAGCGGTCCGAACTTTTTAATGAAAAACGATCCGAACCTATTAAAAGGCGGTCCGGACCTCTATCTGTAACAAGGCAACCCAATCTAGATACGTTCTCTTCACCATTTCAACACCTCCAACCTCTACGGATCATTCCCAATCACCAATCAACCATTCTAAATCATCTTCCTAACATGTATGTATGATTTCCACTAATATAACATCATTAATTCATTTCTAATCATCAATGTAATCTGGAATCCCCAATTAATTTATTAAAACCCTAGTTCTTCCAATTATCATCCAAGAACATAAATTTCCTGATTTTTTCATCACAAAAAATCATCTATACGTGATTTCTAATCTACATACATAAATGGTTCAACCTAAATTAATCTCAGATTCAATTCATGTATATCAAATCTCTAATTTTCATCACTTTTATGAAAAATACATAGGTGTTTCATTCCTATACTAACATGAACTTGAGTATTGCTAAAGGAAAGAAAGTAATAAACACTTTCCTGATTATGAAGGTTTGATTCGTCACTTGAAATTGGTATAAATATATTCTCTTCTTTTCGATCTACGCATTGATGATATTTTTAGTGAAAAATGACTGGGTTTGGCCTTGGAACTCCTATGAACCTCTTCTTCTCCTTCCTCTGGGACTCTCTATTTTCTTTTACAGACAAAACCCTAAATGTAACTACGTAAGGGATATTAAAGCACTCTAGTTTTTGTCCGTTAATTAACCCAAAAAATGCAATATACCAAAACGCCCTCCTGGGACGCCGGTTAGGCCTAAGATTGCCCTGGGACCCAAACTAAACCTTTGGGTACACTATTTTGACTATATCAACCCTTTCGGACTCAACAATGCACTCGACATAATCATACGAATTAATAAAAATAAATTTTCTTTTTATTCCCATCAATTAGTCCCAACACGACTCACACGCGCGTCTGACTTAAATTACCAAATTTTCGTATTTCTCAGTCTTGTCAATTAATCAAAGTGCATAATCCCATATTACATATTCACATAGGAGTATTCAATCAAAAAGATATTACATATCACACAGTAATATTCAATCAATAAGTATTAATCCTTGGCACGCTAGTTAATATATTTAATCTAGATTAATTAACAATTAAATCTCACATTTTAATTCAATTAATTCAACAATAATAATTACTCCCGTATTTATTTAAATCATAAAAAATATGGGGTGTTACTTACTTCCCCCCTTACAACGGAATATCATCCCGAAATTCGAAAAAAGTATACTAAGTCCAACTGACGTTGTATATATGTTGCGCATCGCATCGTTGCGCTCCTAAGTAAACTACTTCATACCAACCATATAGTACTCTATCTAATACCCTTCATAATGAACACTCCACACATGTTCGTTTTAAACTCCAGGTTATCCAATCACATAGGTTCTTGCTTTAACTTGACCATTTAAGTTTCACTACTTAAATTTATTTTAGATATTCATAATCTAGCCTTCGATTATTCGTACCTTGATAAATTACTCTCTCTTTAGCTACATACGACCTCGTCTCACAACGATCGTACAAAGGTAGGTTATGGCGCAACATGTGTTACACACATTATATAGCATAAATATCACTCATCTCTAATCTTCGCAATAGGACCCGGTCACCTCACCTTTAACTAATGAGCATGAGAGCAACAAGGTTTACCGTACCATATCTCAACAGACAACATGCCCAAATCGAGCTTATATGAGTAATTGTACACAAACTCCACTAGTGGAAAGAAATGCCCACGTCTTCCCCTAAGATCCAAGGGTATACATATAATTTATTCTCCAACATCCCATTAGTTTGCTTGTTCTACCCATTCATCTGTGGATGATAGGCCGTACTTAATTACAAATCGGTATCTATAGCCTCTTGAACACTCTTACAAAATCAAAAGGCGAAGGTCTTGTCCTAATCCGACCCGCTACCAAATGGTACCCTATATAACCTCACTATCTTGGCTATAAATTTTAGCGCATGATGTCCCATAGTATGATTAGTCTTAACTAACTTATCATGTGCTACATCGGTCAACTGATCCATTATCATCCATTTAGGATCACAACTTCTCAATGAAGTAGTTAATTCCGTGATAAAATTCTTGGGATCGTTCTCCCATTACTTCTTGGGAATCCTAATGGTTTCAGAAACCTCAACTGGTTTCGAAGGGTTCACCCCTTTTAACAACAGACAGGTGGTCCACCACCTAACGGATTAACAATTTATCACTTCTTTAAATCTCTCCATCACTGGTTATTTATAACTAGATACATTTTATGTTCACCCAAATGTACCTCTAACCGTGATCCATGTGACTTATCTCCCGGTATGTCACAAGTCATTCCTTTACTCAAAAAAATAGTTTCTTATGAAACTTAGGCCTCCGCTAGATATTGTGGAATAAACTTCGACCTCCCAAGCTAAACATTGTAAAATTCACTTGACACGTATATTACATTATCGGCTACAATACCACTCTCGTGGACATTTAGGTAAAGATGATCCTAATCGTCATAAATGATCGAACACTAACTCCCGATATTTGAACCTGTATATTTATTTTTCTTATCCCATAACTCCACAAATGGGGGCAATAACCAAATTCAATTTCCTAGAGTGCCCGTACACCTATGTCTCAAGTATTATATTATAATTGATATACTCTTTTCTGAAATCAATTCTCGAACTCTAAGCATGATGATTGATTCATAACGTAACTGTTTCATATTGGTTTTCTATGATAGGTCTAGGCAGCTCTACCGACCTTAAATCATAATGGGATTATCCCCTCTCAGTTATATACTCATATATGTATAATTACTATGGTACGAAACCCATTTTCTATCATCCAAAATTATCTCCAACTTTCAACGTTTGCTAGTTTCATGCGTGGGATGTCTTGCAAAGAGAAATCCAAATAAGGAACCCCCCGATAAACTACTAACTAGCCTAGTCAGTCATCGAGATCAGTAAGGTCCTCACTCCATAATCTGTACGTTCCCAAAATCCCCATGTGCTAACATAAAAGTATACTCGTCCACTCTAATGTCTCTTAAATATAACATGAAACATGGAACTCTCACTATCCCAAGTTCTTAGTGCGATATCTATATATAACGAGCAATATCTCGCTCCTCAATAAAGGACACAAACATCCTGAGTCACATCAGTAAATAAATCCCCAGGCACCGAGATCACATATAACTAGACAATATACTCATTGAGGTCTATGATACCATGCATACATAGATACATATATATATGTGGGCCCAACCCTATTTCAGGTGGCATCACACAAAATTAATATTACTCCCCCGGAGTGTCCATTACGATAATTGTATCACTCAATCTACGATCGTTCCAACATTCGATAATTAATCACTACACATTACCATAATAAGCTTTACTTTGCTAACTCAATGCAGTAGTAAATTTTAATAATGAAATATACTCTTAGGTACCACCCGGTTCACTTATGGGCGGCATAAAAAAGCTCTACCCTTAATGAGAAATACGTTTGTAACTAGACTGTTACACCATCGTTCCCACTAAACTCGACTCGCATGCAAAGTTTAGAGTTTACAATTTATATATAAGTTGTAACACACCCATGTCACTGGAATTAATCCTTTACTCACAAGGACGATGCAAAGCTTCACCAGTCTCGCCTAATCGTAAGGTCTCACCACTTGGCTGCAAAAACGGCCTATGAGCATCTTCACTCGTTATACATCTAAGATTTCATCCAATAGTTGTCCTCTTTCACCGTGGACAATTTATCTTGACTTTAATTTCTCCGCTAGAAATCTGTCTCCTCCAGTTGTTATGCCTAGCTGGACACATAGGGAAATTTCCCAAGCCATTTCCCTTCAGTGGTTCCACTGACCATTTTGGAATGTCCTTCTGTTGGACCGGGCACTCTTAGCTCCCAGTTGTTCCCTCAATTTCCCGTTAGCTATGCTGGCCTCTCGGGACTATTATTGGTACCTACCACCCAGATTGACTTCATCTTAACTTTGAAGGAAGTTAATGAATTAAAGTGATCTAAATGAGTTCCCTATTGGGAATACTCTCATGTGGTGTTTCACTAACACCGTTAAGTCCAACTTTGCTCTTCGGTCAGATTCTCTAACCCTGCTGGCTCACTTCTTCTGGGAATGTTGAAATAACTTGCAAACATATAACTTTGACTATATCAACATTATTCACCCTTACTGTATTTCTCATGCATATTTATACTACACTTGGTCCTCTATCAACTATAAACCTTTATATATTCTATGAACCTTTTCCATGTACGAAGTTCGTTATACAATTTAACGTTTCTCTTACGGGTGGCCTCTATTTTTTTTATAGTGCTAAGTTTCAAAGTTCCACTTGCATCTTTGTTACAACATTGAATGGAAGACCTCTCGGCCAAATAGTACCCAATTTCTCTTTAAATTGTAAACGCACTGCTCTCTATGCGGTGATTGACTCTAATCACTTTATGTCGCTCCTAAGAGCTACAGTTTTACCTCCCAATTTAATTATGAGTGCCTCTGCACTCCACTCTATACAATTGCCTTTGGAATTTCTACTTCCATTGGCCTGTTACACTTTCTCTCTTTCTTATTCGCATCTTCACCAGTGTCTTTTCAAAAGAGTCCCTCTGAGTTCCCCCTTATCGACTATGCTTGGTGGTATTGAAATCACTCCATCGTTATCTACTACTGTTCCTGGTGGAACCTACTGTTACTGAGTGATAATTTTATTATCACTCTATTAAGTATTACCCACGGTGACGTTAGTCACGATTACCATTCCTTGATCATTCTATATCTTCTGTCGGGATTCTCCTCCTGCAGTCCTTCTTACAACCTTCGTTGGTCGTCCTATAATGTTCGGGGCTCGAATCACACACAAGTTTATATAATGAGTCACATCCATTATAATTCATAGCAGGAGAATGTAAGTCGCACACGTCAAGGAATAAAACAATCCTATAGTAAGGATCTATATTAAAGAACGCTACGCTGAAATGTAATAAGCAGCATAGATCCTAAAAGACTCTAGAACCTGATGCTATGATACCACCTGTGACACCCCTCCTAATTAATAACCGGGTGATCAGTCCTTTATTAAATTAAAAACAGAACGTTCGGTTGGTTCATTCTTAGCATCACCGTTGAAAAATATTTAATAAGTAAAACCACCTAATACATAATTAAGCTTGTGTGAAAAATATTTTCCTTCTTAAACTACAACAAAAAAGTCCATTTTTAAATTCAAGTAATAAAATTTAAACCATTCACCATACATACGGATATAATCAATAATGAGTCTGAATCAAATACTAAAATAAATAAGACTAGATAAAATACTCTAGTTCAAAATCTCAAGCCAAAGAACTATACTAAAACCCAATCCAACTAAAATAATCGAAAAGTAAACTGAATAAAATCTCTGATAAAAATGACTAAGGATGGACGCCACATGCCCTAAATAAAAGTCTAGATAGAACTGAATGAAAATGATAGAGGCGTCTAACGTAAGGACCTACCGGTCCCATAATAGCTGCAGCATGCCAAGTAATCCAAACCTCTAAATCTGGTGTCCCTATGGCTGAGCACCTGATATAATACATATATAGCAAAAGAGAGAAGAGATGCAAGAGACGGGTCAGAGCCCGATGTTTTGAAAATGATTTAGCAAGTATTTAAAACTGCATTAAAGCAAGTATTATGCGTATGTTTGATATCGAACTCTCACAAGAGATTCTCACCTCTCGTCCATTGTGCACGCCTAATGTACATCTAATCCCACCTAGCTTTTCCATCCAGCCTAACACCTAGAAGTCACACTGATACTAACTATACTAACCAGTAGTATTCACGTATCGCCCATACAATACACTATTAAATTAGTTTATGCTGAATAGCTAGTTAACAAGGTTTCTCAATTGCATAATAAATCTATTACACGCTAAGATTTATATTATATATTAATATTCCCATGTCTACTAACTATACACAGTAGAATGATTTATAAGTTCCTGTATATATAAATATAGTCACAGCATCTCTATACATATATATACTAATTATGGACCCCCGGGCTAAGACCAATTAGCGCACCTAACCATATTAATCGTGCACCCATGGGTTAACACCCATTAGCGCACTTGTTAATAATATTCTTGTACCCCGGGTTATCATAGCGCACTTAACAATAATATTACTAAACCCCCGAGTTATCCCCCATTAGTGCACTTAACAATAACAATTCTGCACCCCCGGGTTATCATGCATTAATGCACTCAACAATAATAATCATGCACCCTCGGGTTATCGCCCATAAGTGCACTTAACAATAATATCAATTGATAGGAATACACACATCATATTGAAGTCCATAGGTTTGCACTTAAACTAATCATGTATTTTACACATCTTGAAGTCTTTTATTACTATTCGATATATAATTAATTCATGTATTCTCTCTCGAATTTCTAAGATTAATACAACCCATGTATGTCCAAGTCCTACGCCACACTTGCCTTCATATAACATCACTTCAAACCTCAGTGTACTGCATTAGGATTCCAACATTACAAGTCTCGAAAGGTGTCTAAAGGGTCCACAGATCAATGTTGCAAAAATTTTGTAGGATGATCCCGATCCACTAGGAAAGCGATCCGGACCCTTTTTTATGAAAAGTGGTTCGGACCTTTTAATAAAAAAAATGATCCGAACCTTTTTATGAAAAATGGTTCGGACCAGTTAATAAGGAAGGCGATCCGGACCTATTAAAAGGCGGTCCGGACCTCTACCTGTAACAAGGCAACCCAACCCAAATACGTTATCTTCTCCATTTCAACACCTCCAACCTCTACGGATCATTCCTAATCACCAATCAACCATTATAAATCATCTCCCTATCATGTATGTATGATTTCCACTAATCTAACATCATTAATTCATTTCTAATCATCAATGTAATCTGGAAACCCCAATTAATTTAATAAAACCCTATTTCTTCCAATTATCATCCAAGAACATAAATTTCCATATTTTTTCATCATAGAAAATAATCTATACGTTATTTCTAATCTACATACAGAAATGTTTAAACCTAAATTAATCTCAGATTGAATTTATGTATATTAAATCTCTATTTTTCATCACTTTTAGGAATAATACATAGGTGTTTCATTCTTATACTAACATGAAGATGAGTATTTCTAAAGGAAAGCAAGTAATAAACACTTTCCTGTTTATGAAGGTTTGATTCGTCGCTTTAAATTGGTATATATGAGTTCTTCTCTTTCCGATCTACGCGTTGATGATGTTTTTAGTGAAAGATAACTGAGTTTGGACTTGGTACTCCTATGAACCTCTTCTTATCCTTCCTTTAGGACTCTCTCTTTTCTTTTACAGATAAAACCCTAACTTTAACTATGTAAGGGATATTAAAGCACTCTATTTTTCATCCATTAATTAACCCCCAAAATGCAGTTTACCAAAACGCCCTCCGGGGATTCCGATTAGGCCTAAAGATTGTCCGGGACCCAAACTAAACATACGGGTACACTATTTTGACTATCTCGACCCTTTCAGACTCAAAGGCGCACTCTAAATGATCATACGAGTTGATAAAAATAAATTCTCTTTTTATTCCCATCAATTAGTCCCGACATGACTCACACGCGTGTCTGACTTAAATTACCAAACTAACGTATTTCTCACTCTTGAAAATTTATCAAAGTACATAATCCCATATCACATATTCACACAGTAGTATTCAAGCAAAAAGATATTACATATCACACTGTAATATTCAATTAATAAGTATTAACCCTTGGTACGCTAGTTAATATATTTTGATCCGGATTAATTAACAATTAAATCTCACATTTTAATTCAATTAATCGAATAATAATAATTACTCCCATAATTATTTAAATCATAAAAAATACGGGGTGTTACACACTTTTGAGACGGCCACCCTTGTCACGGTCAATGACCGTGATAAAAAATACGTGTGTTTTGTCACGGTCATTGACCATAACAAGCCCGTGATAAAAGCTTGTCACGGTCATTAACCATGAGAAGTCCGTGATAAGAACTATCATCACGAGCTTGTCATAATCATTTACCGTGACAACCTTATAAACATGTCATGTTCAATGACCGTAATAAGTCCGTGATAAGTCTATCAGTAAAAAAACCCTTGACTCTTCTTTTTTCCCACCGTTTTCTATTCCCTCGAATCTTTTTCTATCTCTAAGAGACTGCTCTGTCTCTCTCTCTCTACCAGGTATTTTGTCTTCTCTCTTTCTCTTTCATTTGTGTATATGTGTGTATATGTGTTCGTGTGTGTGTGTGTCTGTGTGTGTACATGTGTGTGTGTGTGGTGGGCGGGAGGGGGCAGGTGTTGGTGGGGCGGGTGGGTTTGTGTGTGCGCATTTATGTGTGGGGGTGGGTGGGTTTGTGTGTGTATGTGTAATTGGGCAGGGGGTTGAGGGTCATTGGGTTTGTGTGTGTGTGTAGGTGTGTGTGTGTGTGTGTGTGGTGGGGCAGGGGTGGTGGTGGTGGGGCAGGGGGGTGTATGTGTGTGTGTTGAAATTAATAGGTATTTAGTTTAGGACTTAATATTAATTGTTAATGTTGATTTAGGATTTGAAATTAATATATAGTTTAGGCCTTGAAATTAATTGTTAATGTTCATTGGACATTATAAATATTATTTCTTTATTAGTAGCTCGCCAATCGGGGAGGGAAAATAGGGCGAAAAAGACGGACGTGCGCTACTCCGATCGGATGTCTTACGCCGAGGTGGAGAATAGGATGATGGTAAGTTTTTAATTTTCTATAATTATTAAAAAATATTATTCTGCAATATTTTACTTTGCGAGCCCAATACTAATTTTGCATTATTTTATTTCAGGGGACGGAGAGTGGCCCTGGGGGTAGACCACACAGGCTTAATTCCTATGTGGCAATTCGGACGAAGAAGGGGAAGGATAAGGAGGTGTCCCGGAGCATCGTGGTCACGATTATAAGTAATTCGATAGTTTACTTTTTGAGTTACGTTATAAGTTTTTTTACTTATTTAACTAATCTTGTGCTTTTTGTCGTTTCAGGCAAAGCTTAAGGAAGTGCATGAGTCGGATTCTGATGTCGATAAGGCATCTTTGTCCACGAACGCACTAAGCCAAGTGCTTGACGCTGATTTCAACGGGAGGATAAGGGGGTGAGCTCTTGGGTGGCCAAATCTAGAATCATAGGATTGGAGATGAGAAACATCGGGTTGGCTCATCAGGTGGACTCGCACGACGCGAAGATATCAAGGTTATAGGCGATTGTCCAAGATATGTTCTCATTCGTGAAGCGTTGGTTGGGCAGAAAGGGAAGGGGAATGGGAAGGGGAAGGTGGCAGAGGAGGACGAGGAAGAGGACGTGGACATCGCTTATTCATTGACGACACGTGCGGACTCGACGATTGATGATACAATCCCCTACTTAGCTCCCGTCGAGCGGCCTATGTCAAGAATTGGCTGGTCAAGCGTGTTTATACTCGATGTATTTGATGGAACACAGATGGGGAGGGGGTTGAGGGACCTGAATACCGCCCAGTGTATGTTGGGTCATGGACGTGTGCTTCAAGACATGGAGACCAAGGTGCTCATCACTCATGTGATAACCATGAAGGAGAACTCCCCATTGTGGTTGCGCGAACAATGCTGTGTGATGCATATTCATGGGTGTCTCAATGCGTTTGTCACGTGGCCTTACTTCCTCCTTAAACCAACCACATGACATTATTTGTACTTATTTTATTTGGACACTTGGATTATATTTGTATTGTTAATTTGTTACATTTTGGTTTTGATATGGAATTATATATGCAATGATTTGGTGCATTCTTTCTATTTTATTTGGATATATGTTGTTTAAATAGGGATAATTTTTCTATAATAGGAACAAATATATTGTTGGGCCGTGGCAGTGGCCAAACTACCCAACAAATGTTTTTTAAATTCTGCCCAGATCGGTCACAGTCATTAACCGTGATAAGTCTATGACAAATAAAACTTGTCACGAATTAGTCACGGTCAGTGACAGTGACAAAATTTTTAAAGGGAAAATACCATGACATGACCGTGACAAGTCCGTGACAACCAAAGTTGTTACCCCTAGAATTGTCACGGTCATTGACCTTGACAAGTCCAACTTATCAAGATCAATGACCGTGACAATTCGATAAATTTGGTGTAGTCTGTTAAAATTTCTTATCTTTTTTTGATCAGCACTTAATTCGGATGCTCTAACTTTTCAAAAAATAGTGCTACCTTCTGCTATAGGAGTAGTGGGGTGCCTATAACCATTTTCAATTATATCCCAAATATCATATCCTAATATGCCTTGAATAAATGCTATCATTCTAATTTTCCTATAGGGAAAATTTGTGCCATCGAAAATACGAGGTCTACTAATATTTCCTAACCTAAGCAACTAACTATAAGCTTCCATTAAAACGAGGTAAAATGAATTTGACAATAGTTAAGAAAATGAATCTTTTTAAAGTCTATCTCTATTACCACTTGAAATAACCAATGATGTGCAAGAAGACTATGTGCCGAAGTAAACGATTGTCGAGTAAACTCATTTTACCTACGAGTTTTACCGGTTATTCTAGGATGGACCAATTCGAACTTTTATTGAATTGTTAGGTTTAAGAAAACAATTTTAAGTTTGCAAAGTCAATTAAAAGTCCAAATTATTATTTTTGTTAAATCTGGGTGATTTACAAAATAATAATTTATTCAGTTTTTAGGCGGGTTTCAATTTATTTAAACCTACTTTTTCGTATATCACCTCATACGAAAAAGTAGGTTTAAATAAATAGAAACCCGCCTAAAAACTGAATAAATTATTATTTTGTAAATCACCCAGATTTAACAAAAATAATAATTTGGACTTTATGTAACGTCGCACGGTATTTATTTAACGTCGCAAAACCCTTGGACTCTCCTAAGAGTCAACCTAGTCTACTTCCATTAAAACCAAATAAAATAGGAACGATTATACAAACATTAAACAAGAATCAAAGAAAGATAAATAAAAATAAGCGATTACCTATCTCGACCAAGCTTCTCTCCGCTCTCATTACTCTTCTGCAATTATCCCCACTATGCATCTCTTACTCACTTTGCTTTCTTCACGTTTTAGCCTCCCCTCTAGCTTTCATAGCACAGGTTCTCTCAGTGCCCATTGTGTCCTAGTTCTTAGTGAAGTATTTGTGTGATGTGTGCTACCCTAAACGACACACACACACACACACACACACACACACACACACACACACACACACACACACACACACACTTAATGATACAACCGAATGAAATGTAACAATTTATTTTTCTCCTAGATATCGGCAACAACTATTATGTTTTGTTCTCTTGTTCAAATCAAACTTTCTTGATTTAACACAATGTTCGCAAACTTCACTTTTCCCTTTTCTAAAAAATTTAAATAATCAGAGTTGATCTAATATACACACATCAATAAGTGTCTAAGTAAATAAGTGTTCTAGTGAGTGATTTATGCATGATATGCAATCATATGTTCCTAAAATCACTTCAAAAATCAAGCAATCATATACAGAGAAATATTATGACTTAAAATATATATACTCAATTGTATGTCTAGTTTCAGTCCAAATTTAAATATAAGGATATTCAAAATAATTTCAAATATATTATGTCCTTATATAAAATAGGCTTAAGTTTCTAAACCTCTTATAAGAAAAATTTCTTGAATAAGTTTAAAACAAAATGTTTTAAAACAAGGCTGAAACTAGAACAACAAATCAATCACTAATAACCAAAATTCACAAAAATGATTTTGTGTGTGTAGTGTCTACTTATACATAATAATATCAACAATTACTACACAAATAATGATACACAAGAAAACAGATCTAAAAGCCCAAATAAGGGTCACAAAAATACTCACAATAGATTTTTGAGTCTTAGAAAAATCAAAACCAAGATGGAGAAATTCTGGTTGGAAAAATTATCACGAATCTTGAACCTTGAGTGTCTTTTGATGAGGTTGAAATAAATCATACATTATTCTAAACACACAAGAAATTTTTCATTGAAATATAGTTGTGCACTCTCTCTTTCTCTCTCTCTCTCTCTTAGTTTAATTTTGGGATGAGTTTGGGAACAAAAATGAATTTCACAGACTCAAAAAAATGAGACCCAAAGTCTTTTATTTATAGGGAAAATGAGTGAAAGCTGATTGGTTAGAAAATTTCACATGGATTACAAAAATATTCACACACAACCATTAATTAAAATTTGATCCAAGGGCTGTAAAAGAAACATAGGTTGATAGTCTAAAAATTAGACACCTAAATTTACATCTGTAACAAACTGAAAACAAACAATAACAAAATCAGTTTCAAATGGGGCTGGAATATTTATACGATATCATTTTGATAAACTGTATAAAATCAATTTGGTTTAAATAAGAAAACCATGGATTCTAGAGTCAAAAACCATGAGATAAAACCACTTTACCAAGGCTAAATGATGAGATGTACTGTTAAGGGTACAAAATTTACACCTGCTGTACGGGAAAATAGGTAAGGCCAACAACTAAGTCCTATGGGAGAAGTCACGTAAAGTGATGCAAGGTATGATCTAACTTCTAAAACCAAAAGATAAAGCCATTAAACCTGCTAAAGGTCTAATCTCCCAATTGTCAAAATTGATAACACCTTAGGCAACATCTAGGACATTATGGGACAAAACAACAACATAAAATTAAATCATGCAACTAATATTAAAACAAAATTAACAAACCGAAAATATCACATATACCCTTGATTAAAACGAATATTAAAACTTCCAAAATCTTTGAAATTTTATTTTTACGAAAATATTTTATCACTTTAATAAACTCCAAATTAATTTTTAAACACTTAAAAAAATCTTTTATGAATAAAACCAATCAAATTAAATTTTAAACTCTTAAGCTATGATAAATGAGATGCAAGTGCAGTGTTGTGTGGTGTCCTATGTGACATTAATATAAAATCCTATGAGCCATAGATTGTATGGAAATTACCTCTTTTGGAATTTGGGTCTGAGTCAAGAGCTCATTTGATATCAACGACCATAAAGAGCTTGGCATAGGTAGACGAGACACAATCCTAATTACAAATATATTTTGTCAAAATTAAAGTCCATCTATCATGAAGGTCTATATAGATAAATTACGAAAATCAAACCCTAGGTGTGCTCTATATAGGTACCCTTAGCTGTTTTATGTTTTCACCCTTTGGCGGCATGTTTTTAAGCCTTAGTTTAACTGTTTGCAAACTTTTGTTATTTCTCAAATCGAGGGTCAGGTGACTATGTTGTTAGTTCCTGCGAGTTATATTGGTCTTGTGCGAGGCGTTCTTGCCCTTACGGGGTCATTTTGTTACTGTTTTATATTTTCAACCTTTAACAACAGGTTTTTAAATCTACCGTGCGAGGTGTTCGTGCCTCTTACGGGGCCATTTTGTGGCTCTTTTATGTTTTCTCCCTTTAACAACATTTTTTATGCCTAAGTCTAACAGTTTGTAAATATTGGTCGGCTCTCAAATCAGGGGTCCCGTGACTACGCGGTTGGTTCCTACGGGTTGCATTAGTACCGTGCGATGTGTTCGTGCCTCTTATGTGACTGTTTTGTGGCAGTCTTACGTTTTCACCCTTTGTTGACATGTTTTTAAGCCAAAATTAAATAGTTTGAAAATTTTGATCATGCTCTCAAATCGGGGGTTTAGTGACTACGTGATTAGTTCCTACGAGTTATATTGGTCCGATGCGAGGTGTTTGTGCCTCTAACGTGACCGTTTTGTGGTTATTTTACATTTTCACCCTTTGACGGCATGTTTTTAAGCTTATGTCTAATAGTTTGTAAATTTTGATCGTGCTCTTAAATCGGGGATCCCATGACTACATGGCTGATTCTTCGGTTACATTGATCCGGTACAAGGTGTTCGTACCTCTTAAGGGTCTATTTTGTGATTGTTTTACATTTTCACCATTTGACGGGATGTTTTTAAGCCTAAGTCTAACAATTTGTAAATTTTGATCATGTTCTCAAATCGGGGTCCTGTGATTACGCGATTGGTTATTACGGGTTACATTGGTCCCTTATGAGGTGTCCGTGCCTCTTACGGGGCTGATTTGTGGTTGCTTTACATTTTCACCCTTTGATGGCACGTGTTTTAGCCTAAGTCTAGATATGTTGGAAATTTTGGTCGTGATGTCAAACCGAGGATTCCGTGACTACGCAGTCGGTTCTTACGAATTACATTGGTCCTGTGCGAGGTGTTCGTGCCTCTTACGGGCCACTGTTTTGTGACTGTTTTACATTTTCACCATTTAACAACATATTTTTAAGCCTAAATCTAAGAGTTTGCAAATTTTGGTTGTGCTCTCAAACCAGGGGTCCCGTGACTACGCGGTCGGTTCCCGCGAGTTACATTTGTCCCTTTGAGGTGATTGTGCCTCTTAAGTGGTTGTTTTGTGGTTGTTTTACATTTTCATCCTTTGATGCCATGTGTTTAGGCCTAAGTCCAGATATTTTCTAAATTTGGGTTCTGCTCTCAAGCCGAAGGTCCCGTGACTACGCGACCAGTTCCTATGGGTTACATTGGTCCCGTGCGAGGTGTTCAAGCCTCTTACGGGGCCGTATTGTGGCTTTTTTTGTATTTTCACCCTTTAACAACATGTTTTTAAGCCTAAGTCTAACACTTTGTAAATTTTAGTTGTGCTCTCAAATTGAGGGTCCCGTGACTATGTGGTTGGTTCTTGCAAGTTACATTGGTCCCATGTGATGGCATGTGTTTAAGCCGAAGTCTAGATATTTTGCAAATTTTGGTTGTGTTCTCAAATCGAGAGTTTCATGACTACTCAGTCTGTTCTTGCAGGTTACACTGGTCTCGTGCGAGGTGTTCGTTCCTCTTACGGAGCCGTTTTATTACAGTTTTACGTTTTCACTCTTTAACTGCATATTTTTAAGACTAAGTCTAGATATTTTGTAAATTTTGGTCATTATCTCAAATCGGGGGTCCCGTGACTATGTGTTCGGTTCCTGCAAGTTACATTGGTCCCATGTGAGGTTCTTGTATCTCTTATGAGATTGTTTTATGGGTTTTTTATGTTTTCACCCTTTGACGACATATTTTCAAGCCTAAGTGTAACATGTTACGAATTTTGGTCGTGATCTCAAACCGGGGGTCCCGTGACTATGCTATCAGTTGATTCATGTTACATTGGTCCCGTGCGAGGTGTTTGTTCCACTTATGAAACTATTTTGTGATTGTTTTGCATTTCACCCTTTGACGGCATATTTTTAACCCTAAGTCTAACAATTTGCAAAATTTGTTCGTGCTCTCAAATCGGGGGTTCCATGACTACGCAGTCGATTCCTGCGAGTTACATTGGCCATGTGTGAGGTGTTCATGCCTCTTATGGTCCTGTTTTGTAGATGTTTTACGTTTTCACCCTTTGATGACATGTTTTTAAGCCTATGTCTAATAGTTTGTAAATTTTGGTCGTGCTCTCAAATGGGGGTCACATGACAACATGTTCATTTCTTATGAGTGATGTGGCCATCCTGATCGAGATCGCGCACCGGGCCTCCTCTCTTTCTTCCCCCTTTTGCTTGAAGGACAAGTGAGATGGAGAAGGAAGGGGGATCCATAGGCCTCACATCCTTACTTATGAACACTTCGTCCGTCATCGGTTTGAGGAAAATGTAAAGAGATGGAGTCGCTAGCCTATTTTTCACAAAACATGTAAAAGAGCACGTGGTTGCCCCGAGAGAGCGGCATCAAAGAAAAATTGATGCATATGAAACCAATAATTCGAGGATTCGGGGGCTAAGTTACATAATGGAAGGTGTTAGTCATCCATCATGCCCTTTCGGTCTCTCATGGGCTAGTGTTAATATTTTCCCTTATTTCTTCGTGAAGTGTGTCTATGTGTATATATAATGGAGATCAGAATCGTTCAACTCATACGATGGGAAAGGTAGAGTGAGGTCCTCCATAGGAATGTTTTCAAAATAATATATATAGAAAATATAATTTGTACATTTATCACGATATTGATCGTTATTATGAAATGATAATATGTGTTGGATGAAACGTTAATAAGCTAATATGTATATTAACACAAGAATATGAAAATTAGGAAAATTGTAAAATTGAACTGGAATCTCGAATTTTAATCCGAAATGGCTACGTAGCTTATAAAGCCATCAAAGTCCACGCAGTTTGTATGCATCATGGAGGTGGGGCTTAACCCATATATTCGAACATGATTTCATTATATGTGTGTGTGTGTGTGTGTGTGTGTGTGTATAAAAATGTGCTTTAGTTTAAAAAAAGTGTGATGGATAATCCCGTTCAGAATTTATGGGTGTAACCCTCTTTTTGTTTGTTTATTTTTTTTATAGAAAATAATTACATGAAATATACTAATAAAAAAGCAAATATCAATGTGTATGAACTAAAGTAAGAATTATATTATGAATCTAATGTAATTTATGCAAAAACAAGGAATTTAAAGATAGAGGGAAGGATTTGGACCTTATTTAAAGCTTGATCTTTGTTCTTGAATGAACTCGCTTGAATGCAACATGAATGTTGGAGACGATATATCGTGATTTTGCCAAATTTGGGTATGAAAAGGATGGGAATATAATTTTGAATACAACTTCACATGGAGGAACTTTACTGATTTCGAGAGAATGTTGCTGGGATCACTAATGCTGATGGACCTATTGTGTGCCTTGGGAGTGAGTCCATTCCCCCTATTTATAGGATCAGGGTTGGTGCCAGTTAAAATTTACCTAGTCCTGCCTATCAGCAGGTGACTCTAGAGACACTGTTGATAGGAACGGAACTGGGCCTGCCAATTGGCAGTCTTGTGCAGATTTTCCTGGAAAAACTATCATAGAACGTAATCCGTTGACTCGAATCATGCACGAGGTATATCGTTATAAAGGTACTTTAGATACCTTCAAGAATCCATGGATCTATCCCAGGTTCGGGTGTTAACTTTGGGTCAAATATGGCTAAAAAGTGGTCGCCAGTCCTTTGGATGGGAGATCAACGGACGAAAACGGATCGTCCGCATGGTGAGTCAGAATAGTTCATGGGTCAAACCGTTGGAAAGGTTAGTAGATTTAATTCAACATTACAAAGAGTGTCTATCGGTTCAGGAAGTTAACTTTATTCAACCGAGACCTAAAAAAGCCCGATGACCTCTCGGACTAAAACATATCATTCGCTCGTACTGTATGTCAGAATCATGCATATGGAAGACCTTTGGAAAGGTATTTAGTTCCCTTAAAAGATTAATTTAGTCTCACTTGAGCTGAAGAGTTTACTTTGGTCAAACGAAGCTCGAGAGAGCCCGATGGCCTTCATATCGATTTTCGAGGGAAAACGAATCATTTTTTTGAATAGTTATTCCATTTTTCACACAGGGTAGACTATTAGAAAGGGTATTAAGAGACATTGGAATATTCAATGTGATTTCACTATGACAATATAGTTTACCGAAATCAAATGGTTCCCGAGAGCGCTCGATGTCCTCCAGATTGGAATTTGGAGTGTGAGCTAGGGTTTGTTTTGAAATAGGAAAGTTCTAGGGACCTAAGGAGAGACTTAAGGGGGCCTAGAATGTGGTATCTATAGAGTCCCTATACGGGTGAGCTTGGAACAAGTGAAAGTGATCAATTAGACACCACATGATATTTTGGAAAGAGGTCGATTCTGGGGACCTAAAGGAATTCTAGGGATAGCTAATCCAGAGGGACGAGATCAGTTCTCACCTAAAAGGAGGTGACAACCAATGGCCAAGTTCAATTCTAATCGAAAATAGGTGACGACGGAGGGCCAAGGTCAATTATGACCTAAAAGAGGTGATGACCGAGGTCTAAGGTCAATTCTAACCTAAAAAGGTGACGACCGAGGGCCGAGGTCAATTCTGACCTAAAAAAGGTGACGACAGGGGTCGAGATTAATTTTGAACTAAAAGAGGTGACAACGGGGTTGAGATTAATTCTGATCTAAAAATGGTGTCGACCGAGGGTTGAGGTTAATTTTGACTTGAAAGAGGTGGCGATCGAAGGCCGAGGTTAATTCTTACCTAAAAGAGGTGATGACTGAGGGATAATGTTAATTCTGACCTAAAAAAAGGTGACGATCTAGGGCCGAGGTCAATTTTGGCCTAAAATAGGTGACGATCGAGGGTCATGGTTAATTCTAACCTAAAAGAGGTGACGACCGAGGGTCAAGGTCAATGATGACCTAAAAGAGGTTAAGATCGAGGCCCAAGGTGAATTTTGACCTAGAAGAGCTGATGACCAAGGGTTGAGGCCAATTCTGACCTAAAAGAGGTAACGACTGAGGATCGAGGTCAATTTTGATCTAAAAGAGGTGACGACTGAGGGCCAAGGTTAATTCTAACCTAAAAGTGGTGACCATTGAGGGTCGAGGTTAATTGTGACCTAAAAGAGGTGAAAACCGAGGGTTTAAGGTCAATTTTGACTAAAACAGGTGATGATTGAGGGTCGAGGTTAATTTTGACTTAAAAGAGGTAATGCCCGAGGGTTGAGGTCAATTCTGACCTAAAAGAGGTGACGACCAAGGGTCGGGGTCAATTCTGACCTGGAAGGGGTGATGACCAAGGGCCGAGGTTAAATTTTAACCTAAAAGTGGTGACAACTAAGGGCCAAGGTTAATTTTGACCTAAAAGAGGTGACGACTGAGGGCCGAGGTCATTTTTTACCTAAAAGAGGTGACAACTGAGGGCCGAGGTCATTTTTGACCTGGAAGAGGTGAAGACCGAGGGCTAAGGTCAATTTTGACCTAAAAGAGATGGCGACTGAGGGTTGAGTTTAATTTTGACCTAAAAATGGTGACGATCGAGGGTCGAGGTCAAATTTACCCTAAAAGAGGCGAGGATTGAGGCGGAGGTCAATTCTTCCCTAAAAGAGGTGACGACCGAGGGTTAGGGTCAATTCTGACCTAAAAGAGGTGAAGACCGAGGGTCGAGGCCAATTATGACATAAAAGAGGTGATCACTACTGGGTATCTAAGACCATTCTGAGGGTTGAGGTCGTAAATCCCTTTGGGGAAATTTGGAGACTCCATTGGGGATATTTATCTTATAGTTTTACTGGGGATTGAGGGTTGGATGTGATTTCTCGGCTAGGTTGGAGACATTACTGGGAATTCCGTTGGGGAGGTAAGAGTTTCTCTAGGGAAATGAGTGTGGTAAAAAAAATCTTGGTGAAAGAGGTTCTAAAATTCAATTGGAAAATTGAATTTGGGGGTATTTTCTGGCATTTTTTAGGATTTTTTATTGGAAATTTTAAAGTGGGTGCCGATCAAAATAGTGTAAAGGGTTTCAAATGGTAGTGGCACAGTCTTTTGGGGTACCTCGAGAAGATGGAGGGATAGTGCCAATTTGGTGGGTGGTAGGGAGATGCCGATCGGCATGCCCCTTAGCCTCTTATAAAAAAGACGAGTTTTTTTCATTTTTCATAGTTTCCTGGCTTGCCTTTTTCTGCAATTACCTTCCGCGAATCATTCTAACATTCCAAATTCAAAAGATGGATGAGTTCTCAAGTAGTGAAACACATATGGAGTGGCTCGATGCTAATGATTGGGTAGGCTTGGAATGGAAGGCTAGGGTGCCCCTTATTTGGGCAGTGAAAACTCTTTTGACTCATTCGAGATAGTGGAGGATGATCGAACTCTTTTGTGCGATCCTATGTGTCATCGCTTTTCTAGGGTGGTGAACCCTGGCGGTTGTGTAAGTATTGATGACTTTTGGTCTTCTTTTCCCCTTTTCCTCTTGGTGAAATTTCCTTATTTCTTAAATTTTAACAAGGGATTTTTCTTTTTTCTCTTGATAGTCTGATGTTTCTATGTCAACTATGTGTGCCCAAGGGATGACAGGGCTTAGGGACATTTAGGAGAACCTTCTGTCTGTGGTCCATTGGATGGTGTCGTCAGTTGATTTCGGGAGACTTGCATCTACTTTGGATGAGATGCCTCGTTCTACAAATGTTCTCTAGTCTTTGGGGAAGAGGTGGTGGGACACCACCCACACATTTTATTTTGGTTTTGGGTAGATGATAGTGACTCCCATAGATGTGCAATAGCTGTTGGGGCTGGATTATGATGAGGTGCAGATTAAGGTGGATAGGACTCTTAGGGTGACGCTGGAGGTGGTGACAGTGGCACTAGGTGATGTGGAGAGGGTAGTGTCTGGGGACTTTCTCTGTTTGTCTCTTTTGAGAGAGTTATTGTTGTGGAGGAGGATTGAGGATAATGAAGGGGGGAAGGTGCGACAGATGGCCTATTTTTTTATTTAGCTGGTGTTGGACTATTTCTTGGTGGCAACGAGTGGCGACGTCATCCACTTATGGTTTTTTTCCATTTTTAGGATGTTTTCGAACATCCCTCATTATGATCGGTGGAGCCCGACCTTGGCGACCCTTTATTATTATCTTGATGCATTCAGTCGATGATTCTGGTAAACTTTTGCTAGGGCCACATATCTTCAAGAGGTATTCTTTATTTTTCGCATTTTCCTTTATGCATTCGCATTTTCATTCATGCATTTTATTCTTGGTTTCTTAATTGCTAACCTTTAACCTTTGCAGATGAGGTTCTACGAGGTGATTGCGTTCAACACCCAATTGATAGGATTGAATGATGAGTCTCTTGGGGGATTCTACCGGGTGTATCGGTGGCGAAAGTCCAATCAAAAGTCGAAGAAGTACCTTTCTCTGGAGGTGGTGCATCAAGTCTTGAATGGACTGACGAGTGAGTTGGTAAGTACCTTTTATTTCTTAAGACTGTCTTTCCTTTGATGATATTTTCCTGATATTGATCTTCTACTCTTGCTGGTGTATTTGCAGGTGACCTTCTATTCCTGGGGGATGGCTATTCAACATACAGGGTTGATCGGGGGAAATGCACAGATGCGACATTTGTTGGCGCATGAGTTTGGCTACTCTTGGTACCTCAAGGAGACAGTATTCTGGATGATTGTGGAGGATGAGGATGAGGTTGCAGTCCCAGCGATGAGGCCCCCGGTATATATGAGGCGAGTGAGGAAGATATCGGATGATTCGCGAGTAGCAGTGATGATTGGTGAGCCTTACTCGTTATATACTAACACGATGGTGATGTATGACTATATGGACTTTGTGTCGAGCTGGTTGATGTCGCCCAGCATATACGATGTGATGACTCTCCCCCGTGAGGGTTTGAGTAGGTCGTTGGGGACTTCCCATAGCGCAGGCGATGCATCAACATCAACAACGATGATGACTTCAGAGGTTCCTTTTGTTCTGCTTTCCATTCCTACTTACAATATCCGATCGACTGATGGAGGGTTGGTGCGTACCCTGCACCATCCTAATGCAATGGATTCAGAGGAGGTAGGATTAATAGAGGATGCCCTTCAACTTGAGGTATACTTTTCATCTCCTTGTCTTTTTGATTTCCTGATTTCTTCCTTTGCCTCAGACTGGATGGCTCACTTTTTTCTATTTTCTTTTGCAGCATATCCGGGTCTCCACCACTTGGGTGAAGGATATTAGGTATTGAATAGCTTCGATGACCGCCCATATTCGGGATGCAATTTCAATTCCTTCTTGTCTAGTGTCATCTTCCTAGTCTGACGATGGGTCGGGCTCGGGGAGTGGAGGTACATTATCTCATTATAGAGGGAAGAGAGAACGCCGTAGGGAAGGAGACTCCTATAAAGAGAGAAAGAGAGAGAAGGATAGAGAGATAATAGAGAGAAAGAAAGAGATATTACTCTAAGTATGTGTGAGAGAGAGAAATAGTAAGTGGGTTCAAGCTGAGTCCCGTTGTATTTCCTTATTTTTCCTGCAAAACTTGATGTAATACAACAAAAATCTATGCAAAAAGAAAATTTAGTTTTAGTTAATTTTTGTTTCTTAGTGAATAATGTGTGTGCTCTATTTGCTTTGCTGCTGAGACCTTAAAAAGAATTCAAAATGATAGGAGAAATATTGTTTTTAAATGGGATAAGTAAAAACATAAGGATAAGGAAATCCGAAATTCCCGTGGAAAAAAAAATATTTTTATGGTGTTTTTTGGTTTTGACAAAAAAAGGAAAAAGGGAATTTTCCCAAAAATATGGGGTCGTCGATTGGCATCACCCCTATCCTTCTTATTAGTATATCAGTCCAGTCTAATTAAACCAAACATTTAATTTTACTTTCTTTAATTGATTGGTACTTGGTGGAGTAAGTTTTCCACCGATTTTTGCAGGGTTTCTTATCTTTGTTTGAGAGCTTTCAAGTATAAATAGGGGTGTTGGTGGATATTTTCCTTCACACTTACTCATTCCTTATTCTTTACATTCTTCTGTTCTCACTATCTTCTTATTTTGTCATATGGCTCTCCCTAGTAGTGTTGAATTTGCAAATTACCCTTAAACTTTGGAGGCGATGTGCTCTTATAACATTAACTACAAAGCTTTCAACATGCGGCGAGTATTTTTGTGGTGCAACTGGCCTATAGAGTGGAATATGCTGATGGTGGAAGTTGGGTTCTGGTACCCCAAAGACCATGTCTTTCACTTCGGATTGGACGAAATCTTTTCGACATATGAAGAGTTTTTTGCCATTTGGGGATAAATCCCAGCAATGCAGCGGCTATGCCTGAGTTTTCATGGTCCCCTAGGGAGCTGTTGGCGGGACTTCTCCCCATTTCACCTTCGGCAGCCAGGTTGATGGTTATGGGAGGAATGATTTCTCTTTCTGCAGTGCTTCATTCTGTGCAGTTGCAGGATGTCAGTGATGCCGACTAAGCTGGAGCCATCATTCTGCACCTGGTTTCAAAACTGTTATCGGTGATTGGGGAAATATTAATGGACCTAAAATTTTCATCCATTGTTTCCCAAATGTTGTACCATTACAACCCTGCAATGGTGATATTGGCGGAGACTTTGAATGGTCCGGATGCCTAATGGGAAGGTCATTCTGACTTTCTGAGAGGTAGCCCTGTAATGTTGTTTATGTGGCTATCAGAGAGATTTCGTATGGAGGTCCCCCTGAGTATCGTTTGCCAGTGGTTCCAAATTTTTTCTCATTATATTTTATCCATGCAGGCCTGAACATTGAGAGTTGGGAGAGTTGGTTCGTGGAGTAAGGGCTCGAGGCTTGCGCTAGTTAGTGCCTTGGAGGGGGGAGCTATTGGCCCTTCTGGAACTCGAAGAATACCAATATGTTCTGTTGGTAGACCTCCGGCAGACCAATTTTTACTTTCCCTGGAGGCTTCTGTGCCAATTTGGTTAAGAACAAATTGTTTCGCTGCAGACGCTTAACTTTTTTCCCATGAAGGATCTGAGAGAGCGTATGGGCATGCGGCTTGACTCTTTCTGAGAGAATCTCCGACCGTCGACCTGTCCATCCTAGTCTGTTGGTAGAGTTTGACATATCTTAGGGGACTACATGAAGTGGTTATGCAAAAGAGTAGTTACCAAATATACTGGCTATAGTGACTGGAGAAAGGTGGTTTGTTGTGTCTGACACTTTAGTGGGAGGCATTGTGGTTTTCACTAGGTTGGTTTGGACTTATCATTCAATGGAGTGTCTGTGGCACTCTATTCAGACAGGGGAAGTTTAGGGACCCCGGGATATGGGTGATGATGGGACTGGTTCCTCTAGAAGCTACGAGTAGGGTTTGTGAAACTTTTATAATGTGTGTGGTTCTGTGTTTGGGAATAATTTATGGGTTATTCCGATTGTATTTTAGGGTTATTTTAGGAGTAGTGGGGCTTGTTTTTATTTAGTTTTAGGAAGGTAGTGGTAGGTTGGCAAGGGAGGTCGTTTGACGCCCTATGCTGATGTAACTGTACCAAAATTCCCCCAAAATGAAATAAAAAAGCTTTTGATTATCTAGTTGTGCCTCTTAATGAGTTTTGCATTTGAATTATCTATTCCAATCACTAAGGCTTACATAATCCTTTTGTTCATGTATATGATAAAATTAACTGTCATTCTCAGGGATAAGAAGAGAATGGCATTTTGTGAAAAAGAAGGGTGTCGTGTTCAAATAAAGAACATGAGTTGCCTATGTACCTCTGAGGGTTTTGAAATACTAAAATTTACTTTTGAAAGGCAAAGGATTTTTAGAGGATCAAGCCCCACATAATTTGGAGTAGAGGGAAATGTATTTTTTTTAGAATAGAAAGGATATGAGAAGAATCATAGCGCGCCAAGATTTTGGACTAGGGATAGAATTTTTTAAGACAGTCCAGGTTAACTAGAATCACCATTTCTTCTCTGTCAAGATCGATGAGCATAGTGGCCCCGCTTGACAGGATCTTCTTCACAATATAGGGGCCACTCCAATTGGGATTAAATGTCCCTCTGGGGTCCCAGATGGGCTCTACGATCTCTTTAAGGGCTAAGTCCCTTCTCATACACCGCAGTCCTTGACTCTCTTATTGAATAATCGCGCTATACAGCGGTGGAACCCTTGTATGTCATATAGAGCTTTCAACCTCCGTTCGGCCAAGAGTGACAACTCGTTAAGGCGATTTTGATGCCAGTCTTCTTTAATGATTTTTCTTTCAAACGTGACACACAACGAAGGGATTTCTAGCTCTATAGGTAATAATGCTTCCATGCCATAGATTAGAGAGTAAGGGGTATCCCCATTAGAGGTTCGAATTGAGGTGCGATATCCCCACAGGGCGTAAGCGATCCTATTGGCCCAATCTCGATAACTTTCGATCATCTTGCTAATGATGGCTTTGAGATTCTTATTGAAGGCTTCAACTTCTCCATTAGTTTGAGGTTGGTAGGGAGAAAATTTGTGTCTTTGAATCCCATACTCATCGACCACGTCTGTAAATTTTGCCTCGAAGTTCAACCTTTTGTCTAATACTAGCTCGTGCGGGACCCTATACCTATAGATGATGTTTTTCTTGATGAACTTGGACACTTTCTTAGCATTCAGAACTGTGTATGACTCTGCTTTGACCCATTTAGTGAATTAGTCAATGGAAACCAGTATGAATTCATGTTTGTTGGATGATTTGGATGTGACCTTCTCTATGTTATCAATGACCTATGTGGAGAACGGTCAGTGAGATGTCATGTTGTACAATTCTTGTGGAGGAAAGTGTTGCAGGTTAAAGAACTGCTAGCATTTGAGGCATCTTTGAACATATATTGTGCAATCCTGAACTATGGTCGTCCAGTATTAACCCTATCGGATGATTTTCTTGGCGATCATATGGCCGTTCATGTGGGTTTCGCATTCCCCACTGTGTATTTTCCACATCATCTCTTTAAGGTCATCCCATGCGATGCAGTGCAAATGGGTTCCATCAAAGTTTCTCTTCAACAATGCTTTATCACAGATAATATATTAGGCAGCCAATTTATGGAGGGTTGCTCTATATTTCTTGTCAGAGCCTTGGGGATACCTACCATGATTAATGAGGAGCCAAATATCATTGTGCCAGTAATTGATTATATCAGGATCTTCTTCTGTGATGAGCTCAATGTGGTAGTAGTGGGTTAGTTTATCTTTCTTTTGGATAAGGAGAGGGGCTATGGTTATTCCTTTGGGCATGTCAATCATAGAGGATAAGCAAGCAAGGGCATCGACTTGGTTATTCTTTGCTCAGGGCAGGTAGTGGAAGGTGATTTTTAGAATTGGGAACCTGACTCTTCTAAGTGGGCATGGAAGGGTAGGAGTTTCTCATCCTTGACTTTCCACCTTCTGAGCACTTGACTGATGATGAGGGTTGAGTCCCCATAAACATCAAGGCATCGAATTCCTTTCTTGAGGGCAACTTTGAGGCCTACCATTTATGCCTTATATTCAGTCATGTTGTTGGTTAAGGGAAAATCCAATTTGATGGAAATAAGAGTGTGAGCGTCATCAAGGGCAATTAGGAGTATCCCCCTTTCTTGTTAGTAGCGCCGTCAAAGATCATTTGCCATCAAAGGTATTCTTGGGAGGTAAAGAGGATATTCTCATCTAGGAACTCAGAAATCTAGACATATTCTTCTTCCATAGGGTAGTCAGCAAGGTAATCAGAGATAGTCTTCCTTTCATGGCTTTCTGCGTAACATATATAATATCAAATTCATCTAAAAGAATTAACCAACGGGCCATTCGGCTAGATAGGATAGGCTTCTCAAGTAGGTACTTGATGGAATCCATTTGGGATACCAGTTTGATGGTAAAGGTGAGCATGTAGTTCCATAACTTTTGGGTAACCTACACAAGGGTGACACATGCTTTATCTAGAGCTGTGCAGTTAACTCATACTCGGACAACTTTTGACTAGCGTAGTAGATATCTCTCTCTTTGCATGTTTCTTCAAGCTACTGGTCTAACAAATCCCCAACTGCGGTATCTATTACGATTAGGTAAAGAAGTAGGGGAATACTGGGATGGGATGGCATAAATACCAGAGTTCGGGTTAGGTATTGCGTTATTTGGCTAAAGGATTCTTGGTAAGTTTCGTTCCAAACCTTGGTCGAATCCTTTCAAAGGAGTTTAAAGATGGGCTCACAGATGAAAGCCAACTGGCTGATGAACCGACTGATATAATATAATTTTAATAGTAATCCCAGAATTTCCTTCTCCATTTTGGGTGGTGGCATTTCGAGTATGGCTTTTAGTTTGGAAGGATCTGCTTCTATCCTTTTCTCACTAACTATGAATCCCAAGATTTTTCCTTTGGTAATACCGAAGACACATTTTTGTGGGTTAAGTCGCATCTGATATTGTTGCAGTCATTCGAAGAACTTTCGAAGAGCGGGAACATGACATTCCCTAGTCTTAGACTTGATAATCATATCATCCACATAGACCTCGACATCCTTGTGTATTAGATCATGCAAAAATGTTATGGTAGCCCTCTAGTAGGTAGCCCTTGTATTTTTTAGACCAAATGGCAAGACGGTGTAGGAAAAGGTTCCCAAGGGGTGATGAATGCGGTTTTCTCTTGATGATATGGGTGCATCTTGATTTGATTATATCAAGGAAACTCATCAACGAATGACTTGAGAATGTGACTAGACGTATTGTCGATAATCATATCAATATTAGGTAGTAGGTAATTATCCTTCGAAGAAGCCTTGTTTATGTCTAAGTAATCGACACACATGCGAACCTCCCCTCATGATTTCGGCACAAGTATGATATTGACTAGCCATGTGGCATATATGATCACACGAATGAAACCTGCATTCTATTATTTGACCAGTTCTTGGAAAAAGCGATGATCGCTTAAATAATCTCTGATACCAATTTGTAAAAAATGCGTGATGCCGTGTGATATCGATTCGAAAAAATTCTCAAGTTTCCAATTAAATACTTATTTAATCAATTGTCAATTTTCAATCCAAATTAATTAAGTCAAATTTTATATTAGACCTAAATAAAAATCTAAGTGTAGTGGATCATTCCAGCAGAAATAAAATTATTCAGTCACAGATTTCAAGAAAAATCCTTTTGGGCAAAACCTTTATTCCACTATAATACTTATAATGGTTATAATGAAATTTGTAAAGAATTTACCACAGTCAACTCACAAAAACCTCAGTCCCGAATTAGCAATGAGTTAACCGCAGAAGATCCACAAAGACACATAGTCTTGAATCAGTCCAGGAATACCCAAGCACTCCCTTTGACATGTAGTCAATGCTAGCCCAGTACCTCCTTCAAGGGGCACCTAGATCAGTAATAGAGATCCTCTATATAAGAGAAACTTGACACGGTATGTGTTCTTGGGTTCCAAAATAACTCACATAAACTATTGGGATGAATTGTGGATTGAAATCAACGATTAAAACCTTCAAAATGAGAAGAAAAATGTTTCCGCAGTAACAGTTTTCATAAAACAGTAATCTCACGTCTTCTAATAAAAAATGAAGTTGGACAAACCAATATATACAAAATATAAGGTGGTTGTTCTCTCGAACGAAAAAGCAATCTCGCTCAAATGGAACCACATGTCGCTCGAATAACTTCGCACGATATAAGGAAGTAACTCGAACGAGCAGCCTTGTCGCTTGAACGAAAAAATAAAAAAAATGATATTTTTATTTCATCAAAAAATAGTTCACCTCAACATTTAGAATTTTTTTTTTAATTAAAAACTCCAGTCCAACAATTAGAAAACATTTTTTTAAAAAATATCCCAATGCTCTAAGTGAAATGCTGAGGTACTTAAAACACAAACTTATCAACGCTAAACTTGCGGATGCTTGATTAGTGAAGAGAACTTAAAATTCGCATCCGTCTTATTATATATGTTATCTAAAACATTCCTTGATGGTTGTAGTGGTATATGACATACTCGATTGATAATGGACAGTGAAATAATTTCCTTACATTCTTCTTTAACTTTGAGCGACCATTCAGTGCTGAGCTTTCATAGTTTTTGCTTGATCGGTTTACATTCGGGGAGAGTTTGAATCTCATGCTGAGCTATTTAGGGATCAATGCCTGACATATCATCATAGGACCATGAGAAGTCATCAACAAATTCCTTCAGTAATTCCTTGAGTTGCTCGCGCTCATACACATCAAGGGTTGCCCCTATCCTAATCTCGTGTAGTTGGATACTAGAACTGAGATTAATAACGACGGTTTCATCTTCATTAACTTGAACGTGGTTATGTTATTTTTTATTAACCTTATTTATATTATTTAAGAAATATTCATTTGCAAAATCATCATCATTAAGAGTTTTATTAGAATTAAGTCAATTAATGTAAGGCATAATAAGAAACTAAAAATCTTCATTTATATCATTGATAAGAAAAACAACATTGAGAAACCCATGAAAAGAGGTATCGATTACATAACATAAGAGTAATGAGGAACAACAAAATAAGGGGAAATGGGATAAACATCAGGGTTAAGTTGAATATCAACAGGTGTCACAGGTGCAACATGCTAGTTGAGGAGAGGTGCGTCAGTAGCTTTGATCAGACGGGATGGATTCGACGATGTAGCCCCTAAGTGAATCATGCAGAGTGTCATCCCCCGTGGCTGTAAGTTGAAAGAATCATCAGAGTCACTTCCTTCAAAATATCTCATATCAGTTATGATCGTTAGTGGTTGCACTTGATGCTGGGAACTTTCGGCCCATTAGTAGTTGTCTTGGAAAAAGATCTTCATTCCAAGTGTCATCTTCTTTTTCACATGAGCATACCACGGTTCAGGGAAGCCACGGAAGGGGAAAAATTCACCCTTTCTGATGAATCTTTCGCTCAATGAATCTCTCGAGACAGTCTTGGCACTTTCTAGCCTTCTCTTTAGTCGAGGCTAACGGATTATTCTGAGTTCTTCTATTTACAGTTAATAGCCCAAGCCACAGGGAGGAAAATCTTTTATTAACACAATGGGTTCAAGTATCCCCTGCTGTCGTCGTCCCAGCCCCAGTTCATATATGAAGTGTAAGTTTTTGAATATGTGGATTACATTGACGTTGCCATGGGGATTGCACCCTAGGTAAACCCTATTTTTGAAATAGTCCCCGACTGGGAGTTGAAGTGGTTCAACCCAAAAACCTGACAGAAGCCTATCATTTGTCCCGTGTTGTATCTCTAGTACTAGATTACTGGTGCTTACATTCTCGGCATTGTCATCATCGCCCAAAATGGTGTTTACCTGCCCATTGGCTACGAACTTTAGTTTCTGATGAAAGGAAGAAGACACCCCCTTGATGATATGGAGCCATGATCATCCGAGCCATAAATTAATAGGCTGGGATATAGATGACTTTCAATTCAATAACTTAATTTATAGGGCTAGGACCTATTGCAAGCTTTATAGATCCCATCACTTTTCGATGGGTATTATTATAGGCACGTACTATGGTATACATTAGAGCAAGGTCGCTTACTTTTAGTCCCAAACAATCAAGGGTCCTTAATGGGAAGACATTTGGATATGATCCATTATCAACAAGTGCAAGTGGGACGATCTTTCCCATGACTTCGATAAAGATGTTGAGAGAAAAATTATGGTTTGGACCAATCTTGGGGATTACTTCTTCAAAGAATGAGATAATTCTAGTAGAGGTTAGAGGTCCGACCAGATTCACTGCTTCTTCTGGCATGGTATAAGAAGGAACTGTGGGTCCTGTGTGTATCTTGATCAAGGCATTCTGGTGCGACTGGGAAGACATAAAGAGTACCCACAGAGTGATGTTGGCTTGGGTTTTCTTTAAATCATCGAGGATATTTCTTTCCTCGATAGTCATTTCTGGCATATGAAGATTCTTAACACCCTTTCCTTTATTAATTTCTAATGGTTGAAGGCTTAGGATTTCGTAATGCCTTCCTGATCTGGTCATGTGGTTCACAAAAGAAGGGAAAAAGAGAAACCCAGTTTCCTTATCTATCTCGAGTTTTTCGATCATCTTGTTGATTTATCCTAGCATCTCCTCAAATGATATCATCCCATATATGTTAACTATCAGACTAGTCTTTTTTGGACTCTACTCTTTGTCTGAATCGTTCAATTTGTCCGCCACCTAGTGGAAACGATATTATCTTTCTATGAAAAGTCAATACACTCCACAACATCAATGGCTTTTTTGTATAAATCTTCCCATTCTATGGGGAGTTGTAAAAGCGAATGGACTAGATGCCCTTGTAGTTTCAAAGCATCGAGTAGCTTGGATATACTATAAATATCATCGATCTGTCAAAATAAATCTACTATGATCTGGACTATATCATCTAAATCGTCTTCATCTGTCGATACCACCCAATTATGTGACTCTCAAGGCTATTTTCAATCTTTTAATAACAACACATTGAATCTCTAATAGTTGACGATCATTTAGGAGGGTAATTTCAACCTAAACTCTAGGACTTGGTTCAATACTTCTGTTAATTCCATATCTTTACCTCCACAACTACTATGGATAGTGATGCATGCTCTGATAAGGAGTGATATGGCATGATCGATGAAACTGGAAGGGTGTAGGAAAAAGTATGGGCATGTTTGGAGAGGTTTAGGAGAGTATATGGGTATGATTAGTGATTTTCTTCGTATGATCTGGGTAGATGGGTCAAATTTTGGGTCTTCTTTGGGGAATATGGCATTTGTATGATTTAGAAGGGGATTATGGGTAGTTTTGGTTTAGGATTGTCTGGTGGGGCGATGACACCCCAGTCGATCAGACCTTAGATCATATTTTGAAGGTGAAAACACTGGTCGGTAGTATGGCATGTAGTTTGGTGAAAATCATAATGGGCATCTCGTTTGAAATTTTTGGGAAGTGGGTTTGGTAATGGACGAGGGTCCAAGGGCTTGATAAGATTTCGGCTCAAGAGGGCCTGGTAAACGTTCGAAAGGGGGGCATGAAGCTCTATGTATTCCTTTTGGACTGGGTTAGGGCAATTTCTTGGTGCCCATGAAGTGGCTGGTTGAGAGATGTTATTTGTGGTTGAAACTACAATATTGATTGGATTTTTAAACTTTATGGAAGCGAATTATACTGATAATTTCTTCGGTTCAACTTTTTCTTGGCAAGACCTTCTTCGATCTCTACTCTTTCTTCTCTAAGGGATCAGAAATGAGGGTTGTACTACCCTCGCATCATCGCTCGGACATGGGGTAAGAAATTCTTCTTCACAATGCTAACTTACTCCTCTTCGAAAGGCCATTTTGTTATGGTGGATAATTTCTCTCTCCACCTTGCTATAAAGTTACTGATCGACTACTCGGGATTCTATTTAAGAAGCTCTAAATCATGGCGAGTAACTTCCAATTCTTTGTTGTACTTGTACTGTGACATGAACTCGCGAGCAATATCCTCCAAATTGCTAATTTTAGAATCGCCGAGAGATAAGAACCAACGGAGAGAGCTATTCTTCATGGTTTTTTTGGGTACATTTTGGGCATTATTTCCTCGTAGGCCCCTAAGAGAGTTGATTTGTATCGAATATTGCACTTTATACCCTTTTAACTTGGGAATTTAAGCCCCCTCGGGTGAGGGGGCACCATAATTGCTATAATTGTGCTCGATAATCAGATAACCTCCACTTTATATGCTAACATGTTATTTTAGGTGTTATTGAGCTTTCATAGGTGTTACGGTGCTTAGTATGAAGTTTGAGCGCATCCTGGATAAGTTCTTTCGCGATTCGCATGTTCGGGGGCATTTCAGTAATTTTACACTTCATGATTTTTGCCCGAAGTCTTCACGGAAGTTGTAAACCTCGGGCCAAGTCACGTTATCAAAAAATTTCAAGATGCCCAACATCGAGAAGTTTGAGGGTAGTGGACCTGCGATCGTTCATCTCTGCACCTATCACTGAGCCATGACTCTTGATAGGTTGGGTTTCGCCGCGGCGCGAGCATCACCTGCATGCCGATCGTTTGTTATTCGTCTCACCAACTCTATACAAAAAACTAAACTATGACTACACTCTTTTAAAGAGTATATCGTCCAGTCCGAGTATCGAATCCACAAAGACAAGTTGCTATAATTTAATTGGTTTAATACTTCTAAAATAAAAGTGTAAAATATATTATTTTCTAACTAAAAAGGAAAGATAACAAAATCAAAGATTAAACTAGACGAGTGTAAATTAAACTAAATTAACAAAAAGAATAAAAACTATAGGTTGTGTCGAATATCCCTCACCCCGAGTTAATTAGTATAAAATGGTTACATGGGTTAATTAGAATAATGGGAAGATATTCTATTTATAGATGTTCTTGTTTTGTGTTTGATATTGCCCGCATTCTTTCATTCCGAACACTTTGAATCCATACATACATATCCTTCGTTTCATACCCTAGCAAAACCTACATTATAACCCTATAAAATCCTATGTGATCCTAGGGTTAATTTAATTTAAAAGTTTAAATAGTTTTGATAATCTGTGAAAATACATTTTGCCTCCTTTAATGTGTGTTATCTTTCATTGAGATTATAATTTTTCATTTTATATATAGCGTTCTTCATTTGTTACATGTGTGCGGCCTAGTTTCCATTTACATTTACTAATTATGCCCGTATGTCCCGTGGTTGAATATATCCTTGCTTTATTTAGTATCCGATTTATTTAAGTTTTTTCCAAATCACACTTTGCATGTGCTTGCTCCCCCCTCCACATTTTAAGGTTTCAATTTTACGAAGTTCATTCTATAATATTAATAATAAAGGTTTTTGTGTGAATTCATTCAGTGTGCTAATAATGTGTATGAAATATTTTTCACTATTGTTGGGTGTGTCGCATGTGATTGGACATATTTTGAGGAAACCATATGATGTTTGTGGGTTTCATCCCTAAAAATTCTGACAAGACGACACTCGTCCTCTTGGGTAACCTAGGGGTTTAACGGCTTATTACAAATGCTAAATGAAATCGTGTTCCTTATGAAAGTGGCATTTGATTTTCGATTCATATATACAGGTTGTGATTTTCTTATAGTTCTTCTTGCTTTGAATTTCATTACTAGGGTCTAACAATGTGTAAGTTAGGGGGTGTGATTCGTATCAAATATTGCACTTTATACCCTTTTAACTTGGGCATTTTAGCCCCCTCGGGTACCATAATTGCTATAATTATGCTCGATAACCAGACAACCTCCATTTTATATGCTAACATGTTATTTGAGGTATTATTGAGCTTTTATAGGTGTTACGGTGCTTAGTATGAAGTTTGAGTGCGTTCTGGTTATGTTCCGTCGTGATTTGCACGTTCGGGAGCATTTCGGTAAATGTACACTTCAGGATTTTTGCCCGAAGTCTTCACGGAAGTTGTAGCCCTTGGGCCAACCTTCGTGTGGCCGCAAACAGTGCTCAAATTGGGGTCGGAATGAAAGAAACGCAGACCTTTAATCGAAAAGAATTATAAGAGATTCATTAACAATTTAAATAATTCCTTTCATGGCCCTATTCTTTTTTAATAACAATTCCATAAATTCCACCTATGTCCCTAACATATTTTTTTGCAGCAAAAGAAATGGCGATTTGGCCCTAGGCTCGGGTTTTTCTTAGGTTTTGGGTTCGTCCCAAATTGATGACTTTGGTCCAAAATTGGAGCTCGATTTGGGTTCACACGCGCAAATGGGTCTCTTCGGCCATGTTTGGAGCTTGGGTTTTGGCCATTAATGGTGGAAATGGGTCTTTACATTTCATGGAGGAGTTTTTTATTTCTTTGGCCACACACGGTTTTGAAGCTTTGAAATCGCATGTGGGTTTGGTCTTGGGTCTCCACATTTTCACCATAGTTTATTTTGTTGGGAGTTAATCAATGGCAACAGCTCTCAGCTACAAATGTTGGAGCTCATCTTTGGCCATTTTAAATCCAAGGCAGTAGCTCTTGTGCATGGGTGTTTTTCGTAGGCGCGGTCGACCGATAAATCTGTTTTTGCTGTGGGGTTTAGACAATGTGCCCTCCTCTGTTTTGCGGTCAACCGACCTAAGCCGCGGTCGATCGTCCCTTTCTCTTTTTGTGTCGATTTTTGCTGCTACTTCCCTTTTTCCTTTTTTTATTTTAGTTTTTCTTTTTCTTTTTATCTTAAATTAGAACTTATCCCTTTTTCTTTTCTTTTCTCTTTTTCTTTATTTCTTTTTTGGCAAATTAGTATAAATAGAACACTTTGTTTATTTTTGTAGAGAGATTCATTTTACTTAGTTTTTAGTTTAGGGCTTGAGAGCTAATTTGAGAATTTTGTGGAGAACACCACTCTCCTCCATTTTCTTGGTGGTTTGACACCCATTGATGCAAGTGGGCACTATTTATTGTCTTCTCTCTTATTTTTATGCTTTGTAACCTAGATTTCCATGCTTAGTTATTTATTTCATGCCTAGATGATTTTAGTTGTAAATTTATTTATTGTTGCTTTAATTAATTAGTTAATTTATTTAATGTCATTTAATATTCTTAGAAGCTAATTTAAATTAGGTTGTGTTGGATTGAACTCACCTAGGGTTGACGTGTCGCTTTGCTTTGGTGATGGAGTTTAAGTATTTATTTCGAGTGTGTTGTCCTAGTTATTACGTCAAGGATATTTAACGCGGTATCTCATGTATGGTCCGTATTTATGGCCTTCCATGCGTAATTTTTGGGGTATTTGTTGACACTAAAATCTTATTAGTCTTTTATGAGAATTTAGGGGTGTGACAACTCTTGATTTAATTAATTGACGAAACGAGATGCAATCTTAATAATCCGTGAACTCGTGTAACCATTTTATACTAACTAACTCGGGGTGAGGGATATTCGACGCAACCTATAGTTTTTATTCTCATTGTTAATTTAGTTTAATTTACACTCACCTAGTTTAATCTTTTCCTTTTGTTATATTTTATTTTTAGTTAGAAAAAAATATCTTTTACACGTTTATTTTAGAAGTATTAAACCAATTAAATTATAACAACTTGTCTTTGTGGATTCGATACCCGGACTGACCACTATACTCTTTAAAAGAGTGTAGTCATAGTTTAGGTGATGCTCGCGTCATAGCGCAGGTGATGCTCGCGTCAGAGCGAAACCCAACCTCTATCAAGATTCATGGCCCAGTGATATGTGCGGAGATGAACGATCGAAGGTCCACTAACCCCAAACTTCTCGATGTTGGGCATCTTGAAACTTTTTCGATAACGTGGCTTTAGGATAGGGAGACATGTGGGTGTAGTCAATGTAGTTTCCAGAGAGTCTCACTTGGTCAAAATTTTTGGTCAACACCTTGAGGTATTCCTTGACCTTGTTCAACTCTTCCTCTTTTGGATCGATGGTCACGAGTAAGTTAGACCCTAGACGGGCAAGGCTCGGCATAGGGAGCTAGGATGGCGGTGGTCCATTAGCAGGAGGAGCACGTGGAGCATGCTGGTATCCCTCGGGAAACCAAATAGGCCTCGGTGAGGGTGAACCCATAGTGCGAGAGAAGAGGACCTTCGGCTCTTCGAGGACAGGGACCCGATTTCATTGCATCTCATGAACCTCAATTTGAAGGTTGTGAATCTTGGCAGTGAGCTGTGCTAGGAGTGCCAATAAATTTGGCTGCATATTTGGTACTGGTTCTGTGTTCTCCATGGAAATAAGATGAATAGTGAACTCGGAGGAAGTATCAAAGGTCCTGAGAGAGCTTCGGGGAGGTTCGACTGAAGACCGAGGCTAATAAGGAGCCCGACCAAGGGTATGCGATCGACCTGAGAAGGAGAAAAATTGGGATTTTTTTTTGGAAAATAGAAAGGGAAAACTATTATTTTTCTGAAAGGGAGGAAAGTGTTTTTGACCTTTCTTGGAAAAGATGAGGAAAAACATGTTTTCAAGTAAACGGAAGGAATTTTTTTTTTTTGAGATTTTTGATAAAAGAGGGAAAAATATTTTGACACTTTGGGAAAAGAAAGAAGGAATAAAATGAGAGACGGGTCTCAACATGATTATTATTATGTTTATTATGATCTCACCTATATTAGGTTTACCTAAATTTAAAATAAATGTTGGACGGGACCCGTGCCTGGAAAATTTAGGTTTGAAAAATATGTACAAACTATCGTTGGACTTGTTACTAAGCTCATGGGTAAGGTCCCGTTTTAAAAAAATGCATAAAAATTTAGGTGGCATGCCGACCCGTCATTTCGTTAGAGTTCGGGTTCAAATCGACAAACCAAATATGAGTACCTTAGTTTGACGCATATATGCGGGTATGCAGTTATTGAGTTAATTGGAAGGTGTACCCCCCTTTGGCATGACATCCACGATATACGTCTTTTCTTTGAGGGCAATCGGTATGTGTGAACAAGTCATTTGATATACATGAGTATACGTGAATTACCTCACTATATACCTCTTGGGAACAGTACGTGTGAGAGATAATTCGATATACTTGATGTATGTGAATGAGTTCCCTGCGATATACCTCTCGTCATGACTTTGGTCAAGTGGTACGATGCAGGGGAAACCATTCGATATACGTCGAAATTACTTGGCCAAAGGAAGGTGAGAGCGATATCACTTAGGCTAACTGCGTCTGGTCGAACCAATGCCCATCATGAAGTGACTCCCCTGTTAAAGGACAAAATTTAGTCAATTGCAATGCTCTTTGGTGATGTAGTGTGAAATATGCATGACTCTTGATTAGTATCTTATGGAGAAAGTATCTTTATGAGCATCATGCCAAGAAAGGGATAATGTAAAAGAATAAATCTATACTAAGCATGGATTATGTGAGAGTGAGTGGTGTGCAATTATCAACAAGTGAGTATGTGGTAGTGAACTTAAGCGTGAATTAATTACAAGTTGTGTGTGATAAATGTGAGTGAGTATGGATATATACAAGTGTGATATGTGGAGGTGTGTATTAGTGACCCCTAAGCATGGATTTCTATGTGGTGTGTGCAATATGGGTATGTATATGATCTTAGGTGCACGTGGTGTGAAGTGTACATGGAGAATTTCTACAAGTGTATGAGTGAGTAGTGATACAAGCATGAGGTACATATGTGCAAGAAATAATAGAGGAGAGAAAGGGTACATAAAGGTAGGTGAATACGCACAAAATAAAACAAACTACCCACGCAAACAGAGTCTATCCCTCTTATGAAAAAAGTCCCTAACGGATTCGCTACTGTAGCCATCCCAAACGAGATCGTGAGCCGGGCCTCCTCCCTCTCTCTGCCCCTTTTGCTTGAATGAGGAGTGAGATGGAGAAGGAAGGGGGATCAAAAGGTCTCACGTCCTTACTTAGTAATGCTTCCGCCTCCTTCGGTGTGAGGTGAATGTAATGAGATGGAGTCGCCAACCCATTTTTCACAAAATAGGCAAACGAACATGCGGTCGCCTCGAGAGAGCGACATAAAAGACAAACTGATGCATACGAAATCAATAGTTCGGGGGTTCGGGGGCTAAGTTATTAAATTGTAAGGTGTTTGTAATACCCCGTATTTCTGTGTATTTTTATTTAATTAACTTGAGGAATTAATTAGGAAAAATACGTTTTAATCCAATTACGCTAG
Organism: Sambucus nigra; assembly: GCA_949130495.1. NCBI lineage: Eukaryota > Viridiplantae > Streptophyta > Magnoliopsida > Dipsacales > Adoxaceae > Sambucus > Sambucus nigra. The sequence goes on along the minus strand of OX422219.1, from coordinate 350,305,567 downwards.
TGAAGTAATTTAATATGATTAGATGATAATTGTGACTATTAAATATTAATCGTGAGATAGATACAAATTATTATTGCATTATAGTATTTACTAAGTGTGGATAGTAAATAATTGAAAATTTTGGTTATACGGCATAGCGAGTGATATGTGCGTATTTTATTAATTGTGGTTGTACGGCATAACGAGTGATCTGTGCATATTTTATTTTATCTCATTGGGAGTCGCGTGTAGACTATTTTGAGATGAGAAATGAGAAATATATTTTAAGTGACTCGGATGATAATTTATAGGTCACAAATGATTCTAAATGGGTCGAAATATTCGCAATAGAGTATTTGAGGTTAAAGTTTCGGTCCTGGGTCAATTTGGGACCAAATCGGTACCTATTACGGGCGTTTTGGTCATTTTACAAAACGAGGTGAAGGGACCTACGAAATTTAGAGCCATATATCTGATATTTATAGATTGGGTTTAGGTCTTATAACATAAAAAGGTTAGATAGGTCATTAGAGAGAAGGTAGAGAACCTATTTTCAAAGCTAAAAGAGAGATTTTGAAGGTAGTGAAGAAATCTTATATTCCAAGGCAATTGGAAAGGAAGAACCAAGAAATTAGATCAATCAATCTAAGGCAAGTGTTTATTGTAAATTAAATTGATGTTATAATACCCATGTGTGGGGTTTTCATGAATATATTGATTTTATTGAATTTTTTTGAATGAAAAGTATGAATTGATTAAATGTTTGGGTAGAATTGCATGTAATTTGTATTTACATCTGTAGATGATGAAAAATTAGAAGAATTGTGATTGTTGCTACAGATCTAAATATGGGTTCTAGATTGAATTGTGAAAGAGTTTTGAGGATTTGTTCATTCTTGATTGATTCCGAAAAAGCCTCAATGTGTTTGAAATGTTAAAAACCATCCTAAGGTATGTAGAAAAGGATTGGTATTGTTGATTTCGATTGTGGCAAAGGATTGTGGAAGAAAATGGTGAAAAAGGCATCTGATAACTGGAAGGTTAATTTGTAGACAAAAACGAACTGGTCCGATCCTAGGAATACGTGGATCGGTCCGGTATCCAAATTTTTTGAAAATTTCCTCTTTTGCCTAGTATTCCTAATTAGAGGTGGTGAACAAACTTTAAGACCTTGTGAAAATAATTATGGGAGACTTATTAATCATAGTAGGCCTATGATAGAAAAATGAATTAGTCTTATTGAGAAATTTAAGACGAGAGCGAATTCAAGATATGTCGTAATTAACCTGAGAGATGGATAAAGAATTACGGGAATCAAATGAATTAATGTATAGACCAGTAGGGTAAGTTAGACTTACCTACTGAAATTGGTAAAGGGGTAACTAGGACCCTTAGAGTTGTGTGAACACTCCTATATGTAAGTTTATGAGATAAATCGTAAAGTAAATAGTACAATGAGTATGCGAGAGATATATACAACGTAATAATGCGTATTATCGGGTTGTGTGAATACCTATCATTACATAGTACTACTTAGGTTGTGTGAATACTTAAAGTGTACTATATATATTGGTGATCAAGGTATGATTCCGAGATAATAACCCCTAAAATGTGACACGTGGAGGTGATTATATAGTATTTGTTTATAGTATATATTGTGTGCAAAATATATATACAAAAAGTGTGCTTAATTCTGTATTGAGGTCGATGATTATCCAGACCAATACATGCAAGCTCGATTTGGGATTGATGATTATTCAGACCAAATCAAAGATAAATGATATTGGCGTCAAGGAGTATCCAGACCAATATACATATGCATAACATTTACCTTGAGGTCGAGGGATATCCGGATCAATGTAAATGATAGGATGATTGGGTTCGATGATTATCCAGATCAATATCCTTATAGTATATATTGTGTGTGAAATATATACTTCATGATATTCTACTTATGTGCAAAAGTATACTCGTATTGGTCCTGTCTAATTGAAAGATAAATTGTGAAATATATACTTCATGATATTCTACTTACTAACCACCTAGTATATTGTGAATGTTGTTTTAGTTTTCAAACTAGTTATTTATCCTGTTTAATTGAAAGATAAATTTTGGTACCGTGTCTTTTGATTACTAGGTGGTTAGTAAGTTTTAAAAAGTTTTCAATAATGATGCTAAGAGTGAACCAGATGAAATTCCTATTTAATTTGATATAGAACTGATCACCCAGTATTTTATTAGGCGGCGTGTCATAGTGGTAGGCACCCATCCCGCCCTCTTGGTCTCTCATGGGTTAGTGCTATTTCTTTCCCTTATTTCTCTGTGAAGTGTGTGTGCATGTATAAATAATGGATACTGGAATCTTTCAACTCATACCACGGTAAATGTATAATGATTTCATCCATAGGAATTTTCCCAAAATAATATATATAGAAAATATTATTTGTGCATTTATCGCGATATTGATCGTTATTGTGAAATGATAATATGTGTTGGATGGAACTCTAATGAGAATAATATGTATATACAACCACTAATTTTACCATACCCATTCTAACATATTATCCAACAACAAGCCAACAACCAATAATCATCCAATTAACAAACAAAACAAAATCAATAATTATCACGCATTCCTTCTATCATCTAAAAGAGTTAAAAATATAATGCATATCAATCATATAATATAACTTTTTACTATCAAGACTGCATTAATGAAACTAGTCAACAAATGTATATGTAGAGGAACACATGGAAATTGAGCTAGGTCAATTTGATCCAATCAGAAACTCAAATCACTATATTCTCAAACTGAGCATCTTGTGAACGTAGCTAAACATTCGACTGAACATAACATATTATCGAAAGTTAACTTACATAAATCATATTAAGCATTCATAAAAGTAAGTAAACATTCATAGATCAAAGTAAAGAACTAATAAAGTGTCAATATCACAATAAGATACAAATAAGAATGATAAGAATAATATAATGTTTTGATACTCAATCTTCCTCTAAATCAACTAAAAGATCCTTCAAATTAGGGTTGTCATCAAGAGCTTACTGGAACTCTTTTGGAGCCTTTAATGCATCCAATTGAGTAGTCATACCCTTTGGTGCATTCACAACAATAGACCAATTGCCATCGTTTATGCACTTTGAGTAGAATACCTTCTTTGCGTTCTAAAATGCATAAATAAAATACTCTTCGACTATGCGATCTTTACTCTTTAGCTTTAATAAATCTACCACAATAAGTTTAGAGTCAGGATCAACTTTGCAAGCTTTTTTATTATCCTTCAACTTTACTCAATCAAAATAGAATACGGTTTTTATGAAATCTAAGTAATCAAGTTTTAAGATTTGTTGGATTATCCTATAATAGGATAACACCATATTCATTGGATTTTTATCTCCTTTTCAAGCGATATAGGTGGCAAGCAATTGATACTCCATTATTTTGCGTTAAAATATTTTTCTCATATGGATATGAAATGAAATCAAAACCCTTGATGTGGAATTTATTAAACTATTTCGCACGAAAACTAGGGCCTTTTGCTAGGCGTTCAAGACTGCAAGAGACATCACTTATTTTTAGAAGCTTCATTTATTAATGAATTTGTATTAATATGCCCATATACACCCTCGGCCACGCCGAGAGTGTCCTCCACCTAGACGAGGGCTCAGGCCCAAGACGACCCTCTGAGGGGCCGACCCCTCATCATGTCCAGACGACCCTCCAAGGGGCCGACCTCTCACTAGGCCCAAGACGACCCTCCAAGGGGCTGATCCCTCATCATGTCCAGATGACCCTCCAAGGGGCCGACCCCTCATAATGTCCAGACGACCCTTCAAGGGGCCGCATCATGTCCTGGACGACCCTATGAGGGTACGATAATACGAGGCCCAAACTAGGCCAGTCTCGCTGCCATCAAGAACTTTACCCTCGGCCTCACATCATAGGCCGAGGGTGACATCATCACAGCGCGTGATTTGGGAGACGCGTGGGACTCATATGGCACATGGAAGACCATTATAATAATATCAACCCCTCACGTGAGGCAATATTATGTCATCATTAATCACAGGTGGAACCTCCAGGTGTCAGCAGGTGATTGGCTAGATCATAACTCACATGCACCATTCATGCTTGGGGGGTACATAACTCCCCCCAAGGCCTATATATACTTGTCACCTACAACCCTGTAAAGGGATCGATAATTAGGAACCCTAGCTAAAACTCTGCTTCTACATAGGAGAGAGAGAGAGAGTGAGATTATGTGCATTGTATCCAAGGCCATTAGTGTCCATACTTAGTAGATCACACACTCACAGTGAATGTAAGCCTAATTGGATGAACCACTATACACCATTGTCTTATTCCTCTTATACTCATCCCCTTTTACACACTTACACACATACATCTCTATGGCTGCCATTGTTATTACTGTTTGAGCTCATCATCACTTATCTGGTGGTGCTGAATCTTAGTATCATCAGTTTGGCACCATCTGTGGGAACGAGAAGACATCTCTTCCTTTAGACATATTGACCTCACCGAGCACTCTGGGGGTGAACCAGATCTCCCCCTTTGTGGAGATGTTTCACCATTAAAAGAGACCCATTAAGGTTTTCAATATCATCAGTCTTTTGATCATTTAGATCTCTATAGCTCAAACACATGGCACCGGAGATGCCACCACCACCTTTTCCTCCACCGGATAGTGGAGTAGGGCCCAGTTCCAGTTTACCACCACCTCAGTCTGAGATGGCTGATGTGGCGACGGCCTTGAAGTCTCTGGCAGCAAGCTGTAGGATTATGCAGGAGCAGTTCACAACTCTTAGTGAAAACATACTAATACCACCGGGAGTCTCACCGAAGATGATTACTCCAGCGGCAGCCCCAGGGAAGCATGAGGTCAGGGGACCACCCAAGGAACCATGAAAAGACTTGCTGCCTCCTCAATGGTGGAGGGATGTTGCTGACCCCCAGTGTCTACTCCTATGGAGGCAAGGAAACCCTTGCCCATAAAACAGGTATGATGATCTGGAGAGGGAGGAGGCCCCCATAAAGTGCTGGGAGCCGTATGAGGTCTCTAATAATATTGTGCGACCTCTTCAGGAGAGAAGAGTGAAGTGTGGAAGGCAAAATCCTAACGATCGCTCGAGGGACTCTGCTTTCGATCGTATGAGCATAGGGTCGGCCTTTGAGAGGCTAGGCCCAGTAAATGACTTGCGAGAGAAATTATCCCGGTCGAGAAGTGTTACGAGATCCAGGAAGGAGGTAGTAGATGGCCGACCCCATGGGGGACGACCCCATGAATGGGATGATGGTCAGGGAGATGTAAACAACTGACACAGACCTGTCGCAGTAAAACCCTCCGTTCACCTCAAAGAGGCGGCAGGGGATAACATTGGCCAAGCCAACCCTACGAGTCCCTGTAACGACTCGATACAAAGGTTGGAAGATAAGATTGGTGATATTCTAAAGATCTGGGACTCTCTTCAGAGAGGATACTCCATAGGCTCACCCTTTGTGTTGAAGATAGTCAACTTCCCCACGCCATCTAAGTTCAAGCCACCTGTGGTCACTCCAAGGTATGACGGGAGCACCAACCCTATCCATAATATTGAGATATACCAGTCAGTGGCAGATATATATTCTATCTCAGATGAGATGAGGTGTCATGCCTTTTCTGGCACCCTGACTGGGGCTGCACATGTCTGGTATATGTCTCTTCCAAAGAACTCTATTAAAAACTTTATGCAGTTAGCAGACCGGTTTATCCATAACTTTTTCTTTGGAGTGAGGCCAAAAAAAAAGACCACAAACCTACTCTAGGTTAAGTAAGGGAAGAATGAGAGCCTAAGAGACTACATATCTAAATTTATCAAAAGAAAAGCTGGAGGTCAAAGACTATGAGGAAATCATTGCCATGACAACCCTCATTGGAGGACTCTAGAAGGGAAAGCTATTATGGAAACTTACTGAAGACCCTCTGAGGACAATGGATGAATTGCTATCGACAGCAGGAAAGGTGATGAACGCTGAAGAGGCGATGGTAGTATAATACGAAGGTGAAAAAGGAGGCACCAGCGGGGGAAAGTACTAGAAAAAGAACAAAAAGGGGAAGAAGAGGTCTATAGATGACAAATTCGCTGATTACAGCCCTCTGGCGGTCAGCTGCGAGTATATCCTGAATGAGATAAAAAGTGATCAATCCTTGAAGTGGCCTGAGAAGCTGAGGGAATCCCCCCACAAGAGGAACAAGAATCTGTGGTGTGAATTTCACCAAGACCATGGCCATGTCATCGACAAATGTTTTTCTCTGAAAGATAAAATCGAGAAAATGCTGAAAGAGGGGAAACTTAGGAAGTACGTTGACAAAGGTTCCTTCAAGAGGGGTCGAGGGGACAACCCCAAAAATAAGAGAGGTGATGCATGTCGAGAAGATCCTCCAAATCGAAGGGACGACCCTTCAGAGGATGAGGACAACCCTGACCTCCTACCGAGAGACGACCACAACCCTGTAAAGAGACTTAATATGATATCACTCGGTATTGGGATGATCTCCGGGGGACTAGCAGGAGGAGGGTCAGAGGTCACAGACAGTAAGGCCCATGTGGCCAAAGCCAAGGCCATGACAAAAGCTGTGCATTCAACCTCTATAGAAGTAAAGTCAGACAAGAGGAAGAAGGTTAATATGGATACTCTGATAGTGGGGTTCTACAGAATGGACTTCAAAGGCCTCTTAGCCCCACATGATGAACCTCTCATCGTCATTATTAGGGTACACGGGTACGAGGTGCCGAGGATCCTGGTGGATGGGGGTAGTTATGCTGATGTGATGTTTTGGCTGCGATTTAAAGCCTTGGGCCTCAGCAGTGCAAGGCTCGTCCCATACCATCACCCATTGATTGGTTTTAGTGGGGAAAAGGTTCATCCCCTAGGAGTGTATGAGGCTAACGTTAGAATGGGGGATGAGTGGTCGAGATGGCTAACCAAGAAGGTCAAAATTTTCGTGATGGAAGAACAACTCTTCTCAGCCTACAACATTATACTGGGGCGACCTGATGATAAAATTCTCGACCCCTTACGGGGTAAGGGATGTTCAAAGAGACCAAACGATGGCATGGGAATGTTACTTCAACTCCATCGAAGAAAGAGAGGCACACAATAAGGCAACAACTACTTACAATATTTATACCCTTGACCCAGGGATGAGAAAAAACTAAAGAAAGGAGAAGCCATGGAAGAGGTAGAATCCATCATATGAGGATGAGCCGGAAAAAAATGTCCAAGTAGGTAAATCTATAAAGAAAGACATCAAAGAACACCTCATCAAGATGTTAAGGAGAAGACGAGGTGTCTTTGCATGGAGTTATGCATACATGTTGGGGATTGACCCCAAAATCATGTGCCACATGCTCAACCTGGTTGAGGGTGTAAAGCCAGTAAATCAGAAGTGGAAAATTTATTCTCGAGAAAAATATGAGGTCATAAGGGACGAGGTCAAGAAGCTAGAAGATGCTGAGTTTATCAGAGAGGTCATCTATCTCGAATGGCTATCCAATGCAGTTATAGTCCCCAAAGCCAGTGGGAAATGGAGGATGTGTTTAGACTTCACAAACCTCAACAAATATTATCCCAAAGACAGCTTCCCTCTCCCCTACATTGATCAGATGGTAGACGCTACTGCAAGACATGAGCTCATGAGCTTCATGGATGCCTATTTAGGGTACCAGATCTTCATGAAGCCCGAAGATTCAGAAAAAATAGCTTTCATTACCGATAAGGGGACATACTGTTATAGGATCATGCCCTTTGGCAACGTATCAACGCCTTGTGAATAAAATGTTTGAAGATAAAATCGAGAAGTCCATGGAGGTCTATGTAGATGACATGCTAACCAAGAGTTTGAAGGCGGAGGATTATGTGGACGACCTCGAGATGACCTTTACCACGATGGATAAATATCGAATGAAGCTCAACCCGGCAAAATGTGTCTTTGGGGTCGGAGCAGGGAAGTTCTTGGGGTTCATTGTCAACCAAAGAGGCATCGAGGCCAATCCTGAAAAGATAAAGGCCCTCATAGAAATGAAGACTCCTAAGACCATCAAAGACGTTCAAAGGCTCACAGGGAGAGTGACTGCTTTGAATATATTCGTGTCCAGAGCCACAGACAGGTGTTTACCATTTTTCAAAATCCTCAGAAAGGCCTTTGAATGGAGCGAAGAGTGTGATCGGGATTTTAAGGAGATAAATTCATACTTGGGGTCTCCCTTACTATTGTCACGGCCAGTATAGGGTAAACGACTACATGTGTACCTAACCTTCTCGAAATCATCCATCAGCGCAGCTATTGTGAGAGAAGAGGATGGGGTACAAAAGCCCGTATATTTTAATAGTAAGGCACTCCAAGGGGCAGAGCAAAGATACCCAAGGATGGAGAAGTTAGCATATGCCTTGATCCATGCATCAAGAAAGATGAAGCCATACTTCTAGTCCCATAAAATGGTCATCCTCATCGACTCTCCTCTCAGACAGGTCTTACACAAGCCAAAAAAATCGGGGAGGCTAATGGCCTGGGCTATAGAGTTGGGGGAGTTTAACATTGTATATCAACCTAGGGTGGCCATTAAGGTGCAAGAATTAGCAGATTTTATGGCTGAATTTACTTGGGAAGATGATGAGGCTAAAGATGAAAGCCTCGAAGTGAGAGATACACGATAAGGCAGAATTGTTGACCCATTCGCAGAAAAGACTGAGACAAGCACCGCTAGAGAAAAAGTGGCAGAAAACGAATAGGGAGGATATCTATTTAAATAGGCGTCCCTCACCGAGAGAATTTTCTTAGAGGAAAAGATCGTGTGGAACCTCTTCATTTACGGGTCCTCTTGCGAAAGCGGAAATGGGGCTGGATTAATTATAACAGCATCTGATGGCATAGACATTGAGTACGCCCTAAGGTTCAACTTCAAAGCCTCTAACAAAGTGTTTGAATATGAGGCCCTGATAGTAAGCCTCTCCTTAGCTAAGTCTCTTAGTGTCGACCATATTGTGGTCCATAGTGATTCAAGACTAGTGGTGAATCAGATACTAGGAGCCTACGAGGCTAAGGATGAGAGAATGGCCAAATATCTTGAAAGGGTAAGGGCACTATTAAAGATCTTCAGAGAGGTAAAGTTGAAAAGGATACCTAGGCATGACAATGGCCGAGCCGATACACTTGCTAGGTTGGCCTCAGCAACCAGGACTGAAGTCAGGAGGACAGTCCTAGTAGAAATTTTTCTTCGACCAACAATCGAAGAAGAAGAGGGAACACCTGGATTTTGCTTAAACATCGACAGGGAAGCTTCATGGATGGACCCTGAGAACGTGTGTGCTCGCGTTCAAATGATCAAATTATATATAAAACCCTTTTAATCCAAAGAAACCCTAAACATGCAGCAGTATGTGATTGAATAAATTGATAATCTACGCAAGAACATTCAAACACATGCAATTAAGGAAAAATCCCCCTCAGGGGCAAAACCATTTATTTTCACTATAATTTGTAAGAGAACGGCTTACAATCGGATTACAATGAAAATACAAGTTGACTAAGAATTACCCTCGGGTATCGGATTCTGTAGTCGCGGCTGGAATTATCCCTTTCCAGTAGGGCTGCAATGAAGAAGAAGAACTAGGGGTGGAAGCGGTACGGGTTTTTACCGTACCGTACCGTTTTGGTCCGAAAAAAATGGTTTTGGTTTCATATATTAAAATACCAGAAACCAGTCTTACCGAAACCGAAATTACCGCAAAAAAGTTGGTTGGTTTTGGTTTTATAATTAAAAAACCGATTTACCAAAATTACCGTACCGAATTTTATGAAACCAGAAAAAATCGTACCGAAATTACCATACCGTACCGAATTTACCAAAACCAAAAAAAATCGTACCAAAATTACCGTGCCGTGCCAAATTTACCAAAATTACTGTACCGAATTTACCAAAATCAGAAAAAAGTTGGTTTTGGTTTTAGTTTTAATATTTTAAAAAGTTGGTTGGTTTTGTTTTTGGTTTTTGGGGATTTTTAGTGTTTTTTTACCGAAACATAAAAAACCGAAACCATAAAAAACCAAAATTTACCGAAACCAGAAAAAACCAGAAGAAACTAGAATTTATCGAAACCAGAAAAAAACCAAAATTACCGAAAAAACCGAAATACCAGCCGGTTTGGTTTTGGTATTGATTTTGGTGTACCGGGTGGTAAAATGGTACGGTTTGGTTTTACCATCTAGAGTTTGGCTTTGGTATTGGTATCTACTATTTACCGACAAAACCGTACCGCTTACACCCCTAAGAAGAACGGTCTCCTCCACAAGGGTTGAACAAACCAAAGTTGTGTTCTTGGGTTGCAAAAGGATTCACAAAGATATGGCAATGATATGTGAATCAAACCATGAGTTTGGGAACTCAAAAATATGAAGACTAGATGTATTTGGACTCTCAAATTCGTCTCCTAAAGTCTTGCAAAACAACTCCCCCGAAGTTGGTATTTATAGGAAAAAATATGAAGAGTCCCACGTTCTTAAAACTCTAAAATTCTATCCAGCGTACAAAAAAAAACAACATTCTTTAAGGAATTTTCTTTATCTTCAAAAGGTCATAACTCCTTCACCGTAGCTCGGATTGAGGTGCCGTTTTTTCCAATATCTTCGTTGCGGCGAGATCTTCAACTTTCTAGTTTACCAGACCTCCGAACTATTGATGTGAAATTACGAAAATGCCCTTGAACTCTCCTATTGTGCCTTTTTTTCACTGTTTTGACTTCCCTTGCGTACCACTTGCATTAAGTCCCTAAAATCTTGGAACGTGAAGTCATTGAGGCAGATGTGGGACATATTAGTGGAGATAATGCATGCTTGATTCCCGGAATTTGGATAGAGGCCGTCATGTGAGATCGTGAGGAGACGTGCCAAATGTAGCGGCGTACGACATAAATAAATGAAACATTTCGGACATGTGAAAAATGTCCTTACAAATCTCCCCCTATGTCTATGCCGGTACATACATAAAAAATCCGAATTATCAAATATGAAATTGCCTATACAAATCTACCCTCCCATGAACCCAAAACTGGAAAAGGTACAAATGAATAGTCTTCGTCGTTTGTTCTTTAATTCTTCAGGAATCTCAAAACTTTTCTCATCAGGGTGTGCAACATATAGATCTGCAATACACATGAGACAAAGAAAATACCACGTGACATATCGAGTTTGAAATGAGATAACATGGATATCAATATATGATAAAAACATAAGCAACATCTCAAAAACTCCCCCAGAATTCAAACTCCCCCATAATATGATAATTCTTTCTCCCCCTTTTTATGATGTCCCCAAATGGACAAATTAGAGAAATAAATCAAATAAGCAAGTGCAGGGTGTCACTAGGATAAAAACACACCATGAATAAACAGAAAGCAACCAAGTCAATGATAGCGTAAATGAAGTGGTGTGATCAAATTCGATAGGAAAATCAATGCATACAAACATGACATATGTGCACGATGAATATTGGATATTCCTAGCGAATGAACTCAAATGCTTCCTTTGGTGTAAAAGAGTGACAGTATAAGATATTGACTCAATCAAATCAACAAATCAAAGCTCAAAATGATTTTCACACCAATAACGTCCAAAATGATTTTATGCTTTTTCAGGACTTTCAAGGAAGTGCAAACCCGTTTAGATTCTCCAACCAAACTCCCTCAGATATTGTATTGAATAGAGGCATTCTAAATTCTCAATCTTTGGAGAATTGATGGTGAAACCTAAGTGGCCCATATTTGGCATGAATTGCTTTTTATTGCCTTTAAATTTTTTCGGGCTCTTTTAACCTCTTTGGACCTCGGATATTAAAATTCCTCCATTTTTAGGTCCTTTTTAACGGTGGCTTTTTCGCAAAGGATAGATGATTACCTTTCGCAGCCCCTCCCCGTTATACAAAAACACAGTCTCACCAAAACGGTTTTTACATGCATTCCAATCTTGTCAAGTTTTATCGCATATTGTACATTGTATAGACAGGATTGAGATGAAAACACGCAAGCCAACATGAGATAGACAAGTGCAATAATCAAATATAGCCGTGCATGTGTGCAATAAAGGATATAGGAGTCAAACATGTAGGAAGATATCACTAATTACATCTCAAAGACTCCAATCAATGTAAAGCACATAGATGAAATGGTGTAGCCTCTCAAATCTCTATCAAACAATCACATGGATAAATGGAATGAAGTTGTGACTTATCTATCTTACATGCTCATCCATAAAAGAAGCAAAATACAAAAATCTTTTTGGATTTTTTCAAAAATTTGGAAAAATAAAATCTTTTTGTGCTTTTCTCAAATTTTTTCTTAAAGGAAAATCTTTTTGTATTTTTTTTTCAAAAGAAATATAAAAAGCAAAAAGAATAAAACAAAGTTGTACAACAAAGTAATGGTACATATAAAACAGACTAGCAATAGGAAGCATATGATATGAACATGAAGAAGCATTCTATTCTAGACATAGACGAACCCCTCAGTCAACTGTGCAAATCCCTAAAGATTTCCTAAGACTCTTAAATCTAAGGGCATCTAAAGGTTTCGTGAAAATATCGGCTAACTGACGGTCGGTAGGAACAAAACTCAGGGATACAACTTTCTCTTCAACTAACTGACGAATAAAGTGCTCATGTATCCTGATGTATTTTGTGCGCGAATGCTGAACTGGATTGCGGGATATGTGTATCGCGCTCGTGTTATCACAGGAAATGGTCATGGTGTCCTGTGATATCCCATAATCCTCCAGAATTTGCTTCATCCACAAGAGTTGTGTGCAACAACTCCCGGAGGCAATGTACTCAGCCTCCGTAGTAGACAAAGAGATGGAATTTTGCTTCTTGCTCAGCCAGGAGACAAGAGCAGAACCAAAATAGAAACACCCACCAGAAGTGCTCCTACATCCATCTACATCCCCAGCCCAATCGGCATCTGAGTAAGCGGACAGATGGTCATCGGTATCAATGGAATACCAAATCCCGTATGAGAGAGTCCCACTTACGTATTTAATAATACGTTTTAGAGAAAGTAAATGTGACTCTTTTGGGGATGCCTGATAACGTGCACAGACTCCAACACTAAAGGCGATGTCGGGACGACTGGCGGTCAAGTAGAGGAGACTACCTATCATACTCCGATATAAGGTTTGCTCTACGTCCTTGCCTGAAGTGTCCTTACTAAGCTTGGTAGTGGTACTCATAGGTGTACGTGCATTCTTAGCAGAGTCTAAACCAAATTTCTTCACTAGGTATCTAGCATACTTGGATTGGGAGATGAACATCCCATCCTCTAGCTGACGAACCTGGATACTAAGGAAGAATGTAAGCTCATCAACCATGCTCATCTCAAACTAACTTTTCATCTCCTCCTCAAAGTGGTGAGCATGCTGGGGGCATGTGGATCCAAAGACTATGTCGTCCACATAGACCTGGGCAACCAAAATAGCACCGTCATCTCTCCTGACAAACAACGTCATATCTACTCCCCCTCTCTTGAAGCCATGAGCTAAGAGATAAGAAGTAAGCCTCTCGTACCAAGCACGGGGTGCTTGCTTCAAACCATACAAGGCTTTCCTCAGATAATAGACGTGCTCAGGGTGCTGAGGGTCTTCAAACCCTTTTGGTTGTTCCACATAAACCTCCTCCTGTAGAATGTCATTCAAAAAGGCACTCTTGACATCCATCTGATACACCTTGAAGCGCAGATGACATGCGATGGCGAGCAGAAGACGGATGGACTCAAGCCTCGCAACAGGAGCAAATGTCTCCCCAAAGTCTACACCCTCTATCTGTGTGTAGCCTTGAGCGACCAACCTAGCCTTATTTTGGATTATGGTACCATTTTCATCCATTTTGTTCTTAAAAATCCACCGGGTACCTATCACATTAATCTCATTAGGTCGGGGGACAAGTTCCCAGACATCATTCTTTTTAAACTGAAGGAACTCATCCTGTATAGCAGATATCCAGTGTTCATCCTTGAGTGCTTCTTTATGGTTCCTGGGCTCGACTTTGGACGTGTAGCAAAGATGGCTAACAACGTTCTCTAGCTGAGCACGAGTCTTGACCCCTAGAGTGGGATCACCAACAATGGCAGAAGGGTCATGACTCTTGCGAACCCAAGCAGGTGTGTCCCCTAACACAGGAGTAGGGTCCACAGAGTGTGATAGAGGAACAGGTAAATCACTGTCAGAACAATCCTCAGCCTCACACTGAAGGTTAGGATCAATAACCGTCGGAGGTTCGTCATCTTGCACGGTGACGTTTATTGATTCCATAATCTTAGAGCTCTTCAGGTTAAAAACCCGGTACACTCTGCTATTCGATGAATATCCTAGAAATATTCCCTCGTCGCTTCGGGAGTCAAACTTTCCTAATTGCTCTTTATCCCGTAGGATGTAGCATTTACTCCCAAAGACAAGGAAATATGCCAGGTTGGGCTTCTTGCCAGTCCACAACTCATAAGGAGTGTGAAGTGTGTATGGACGCAGATACACCCTATTCACCGTGTGGCATGCAGTAGACACTGCCTCTGCCCAAAATCTCCTAGAAACTTTACGACCTAGAAGCGTAGATCTAGCCATCTCTTGGATTGTTCTATTCTTTCTCTCAACAATCCCATTTTGCTGAGGAGTTCTCACAGCAGAAAACTCATGTTTGATCCCAAGGCTATCACAGTATAAATCAACCTTTGCTTCCTTGAATTCAGTGCCGTTGTCACTACGTATTCTGTTAATAGTGACACCGTGTTGATTTTGCAGGACACGGCACTTGGTCGTTAAGAAATCTACAGCATCGGATTTCTCTCTCAGAAAACCTACAATGGAGTATCTGGAGAAATCATCTACCATCACGAGGATGTACCTCTTACCACCTAGACTCTCAGTACGAGTGGGACCCATAAGATCCATGTGAATCAACTCCAGAACACGAGAGGTGGTAATGGAATGTACCTTCCTATGAGGACTGCAAATTTGTTTTCCCAACTTACAGGGTCCACAAACGGTCGAAGTTGACTTTCCAAGAGATGGTAAGCCACGTACTAGGTCCTTTTTAGATAAACGATTGAGATCTCTAACGTTCACGTGACCTAGACGTTGGTGCCACAGATCCATAGGAGTGATCATGGCGCTGTTGTAGACAAGTGAGGATGTGGGCTCAGTCCCATAGCAATTATCATCGGTCCTCACCCCTTGCATCAAAAGTTTACCTGCTTGATTGTAGACTTTACACGCGTCTCGGTCAAACTTTACTGCAAAGTTAGTGTCGCACAGCTGGCTAATGCTGAGAAGGTTTTCTTTACAAACCTTTGACGTACAAAACATTTTCTAGCTTAGGAAAACCAGGTAACTCGATAGTACCTCGTCCTATAATGCTAGACTTACTCCCATCTCCAAAGGTGACTCTGCCATCTTGATAATCCTCAAGAGTAGTAAAAAATGAGGCATCACCTGTCATGTGTCTGGAGCACCCACTATCAAAATACCACTGTGAGGTATTATGTGCTTTGAGAGCAACATGAACAACAAAGGCCTTTTTATCTTTCTTTGGCACCCAAGCAGAGATGACCTTTTGTTTGCCGTTGTTGGTTTTAGCTGGAACGTAAGAAGCATTCACTAACGGCGAAGACATCCGTCGGAATTCTTTCATCAAACTCTGAGTCGTGGCAGCTAAGAACTCAACTCACTCTCTCAGACTAGAAAACTCATCAGTATGTCGTGGTGGAGCAGTAGTACGTCGTGTACGACCCATGCTATAGCAAGTTTCCCTAAGGTGGCCTTTTCTTTTGCAATAAGTACAATAGAGCTCAGTCAAAGGCGGACCTTGGTTTGCTTTTCTTGGTCGAACTCTCCTTCGAGGTTTTGTACGGTGACCATAAGGAGTTGTAGTAAACTTAGGAACTGGTCCAGGTGCAATTTGGGACGTGGAGGCACCATCATATCCAATTCCTTGACGATCACCAAAACCTAAAGCGGGGCCGAGGAGCATCTTTCCCATCTTCCCAGATCTGTCCTCGATTTGTACCTTGACTTCCCGTGCTTTCTCAAGATCATGAGTCAGCTGGGCAACAAGGGCTTCAAGTTTCTTCCGAGTCTCCACGGAGGAATGGAGCTGACTCGTAAGACTAGCCACTTGCTTGATCAAGTCCCCTCTCTCTTTCTCTAGAGTACTCTCTCTCTCTCTAAACAAATTCTCATTCTCGACACATGTAGACTCTCTCTCTCTCTCTCTCTCAGGGCGGTGCAGGTGGAGAACTCTCTTTCTCTCGCTTTCTTTAAATCTTCCTCTAGGCAAGTGATCTTAAGAACTAACGCTTTGTTACGCTTTTTAGTTTTAAAAGACTCAGAATATAACTCAGCGTAGCCGCGTTGTATATCACTCTCGCTCTCACTTGTGTCGTCCTCCCCCTCACTCACATCGCTCTCACTGTCGAGGTGTCCCTGTGAAGCATCATCCTCAACGTCGTGAGGAGAACTAGGAGTGCTCACTTGGCTGGCCATGAATGCGGTGAAGTTACACTCATGCGGTGACTCATCTCCAGAATCCACCGTCTCGACCTCACTGTCGTCACTAAGGGTAGCATTAAGAACAACTTTCCCTTTCTCTCTATTCAGACGATTGGCACACTCAAAAGCTCTACGACCCCTACCATCACACTCAAAACATCTCTCACTTTCTTTCAGAGGAGGATTTTTGGAAACTTTTTCATTTTTCTTTTCAAACTTATTTTTCTCAAATTTCTTTTTATATTTAAAATTGCCATTTTTCATAAATTTGAGAATCCTCTTGAAATTTTTTGCGAAAAGAGCCAAATCATCTAAGTCAAAATCGCACTCAGAATCTGACGTGTCAGTCTCTCTCTTTCTAGATGACTCTACCCTCTTTCTAGCTGACCCCTCACTCCTTCTCTCTTGGTCTTTAAGAGCAATTCCCTTATCTTTAGACTTAGCATTTTTAGGGAACATATCAATTTCATAAGTTTGCAAATCTCCTACAAGTTTTTCCAATTTTAGCGTATTTAAATTACCCATAGAATTTAGCACAGTGACTTTAGGGATAAAACGCTTAGGCAAAGAACGAAAAATCTTTTTAACAACTCTAGCATTCGGAATTTGTTCACCAAGATTAAAACTAGTATTCACAATGTCAGAAAGTCTAGCATAAAATTCATCAAAGCATTCAGAATCATGCATGGTGATTGTTTCAAATTGAGTTGTCAAGTTTTGCAACTTAGACTCTTTCACAACATTAGTTCCTTCATGGGTGAGTTGTAAAACATCCCATGCCTCTTTGGAGGTGGTACACGTCATTATGCGTTTGAACTCATCAGGTGTGATAGACCCAAAAATAGCACTTAGACCCTTAGAATTAAAAGATGACCATTTAATTTCTTCATCAGACCAAGAAATGTCAGGTTTCAAGTTGGTCACATTATCAACAGTCACGGTGGGAGGAGTCCACCCTCGTTCAACCAAAATCCAGACACGTTCATCAATGGCTTTTAAAGCCGACCTCATACGGGCTTTCCAATAAGCATAATTTGTCCCGTAAAAAATAGGCATTTTATAATATGACTTCTCCATTTGAACACGCACTTTTTCAAAAATCAATTTTTTCAGAAAATTGATATCTTAGAAAAATTTTGCGGAAAAAAAAGGAATACGCGATAGATTAGTGTAACCTGCTCTGATACCAATTTGAGAACGTGTGTGCTCGCGTTCAAATGATCAAATTATATATAAAACCCTTTTAATCCAAACAAACCCTAAACATGCAGCAATATGTGATTGAATAAATTGATAATCTACGCAAGAACATTCAAACACATGCAATTAAGGAAAAATCCCCCTCAGGGGCAAAACCATTTATTTTCACTATAATTTGTAAGAGAACGGATTACAATCGGATTACAATGAAAATACAAGTTGACTAAGAATTACCCTCGGGTATCGGATTCTGTAGTCGCGGCTAGAATTATCCCTTTCCAGTAGGGCTGCAATGAAGAAGAAGAACGGTCTCCTCCACAAGGGTTGAACAAACAAAAGTTGTGTTCTTGGGTTGCAAAAGGATTCACAAAGATATGGCAATGATATGTGAATCAAACCATGAGTTTGGGAACTCAAAAATATGAAGACTAGATGTATTTGGACTCTCAAATTCGTCTCCTAAAGTATTGCAAAACAGTTGGTATTTATAGGAAAAAATATGAAGAGTCCCACGTTCTTAAAACTCTAAAATTCTATCCAGCGTACAAAAAAAATAGCATTCTTTAAGGAATTTTCTTTATCTTCAAAAGGTCATAACTCCTTCACCGTAGCTCGGATTGAGGTGCCATTTTTCCAATATCTTCGTTGCGGTGAGCTCTTCAACTTTCTAGTTTACCAGACCTCCGAACTATTGATGTGAAATTATGAAAATGCCCTTGAACTCTCCTATTGTTCCTTTTTTTCACTGTTTTGACTTCCCTTGCGTACCACTTGCATTAAGTCCCTAAAATCTTGGAACGTGAAGTCATTGAGGCAGATGCGGGACATATTAGTGGAGATAATGCATGCTTGATTCCCAAAATTCGGATAGAGGCCGTCATGTGAGATCGTGAGGAGATGTGCCAAATGTAGCGGCGTACGACATAAATAAATGAAACATTTCGGACATGTGAAAAATGTCCTTACAGACCCTCTAATCAGATACATTAAAGAGGGGGAGATACCGGAGGTAAAATAAGAGAGGAAGAAGTTGAGATACAGTGCTGCGAAATTCACTGTCATCGGAGATACCTTATACAAAAAGAGGTTCTTTCTCCACTTGCTCGGATGTGTGCACCCGTCTGAGGTCCCTCACATTCTGCAAGATGTGCACGAGGGGTCATGCTCAAGCCACATTGGGGGAAAATCGTTAGCAAGTAGGATAGTAACCCAGGGATACTGGTGTCCGACCCTAGGGAAAGACGCCACGGCATACATAAAAAAGTGCGATAAATGTCAATAATTTGCCATAATCCCTCACCAGCCCCATCAGCCTCTTACCTCCATCAATTCCCCATGTCCATTCGTAGTATGGGGAATCGATCTAGTAGGATCTTTGCCCAGGTCCGTCAATAACTATCGATACTTGATCATGGCAATTGATTATTTTTCAAAATGGGTGGAGGCAGATCCTATGGTAACGATCATAGAGCAGAAGACCTTCTAGTTCATTTGGAAAAACATTATATGCAGATATGGTTTCCCCAACACCATCATCTCAGATAACAGGACTCAATTCAAGAATACATCTCTAGAGAAGTACTATGAGAGGGTGAGTATCAAATAATTCTTCTCTACCCCGGGCCGACCTCAGGCTAACGGGAAAATGAAATTTACAAACAGGAAAATCCTAGACGGGATCAAGAAAAAGCTCGAGGAGGCAAAAGGAAGATGTGTCGAGGAGTTATACGCTATACTGTGGGCCTACGGGACGATGGCAAAGACTCCTACCAGAGAAACCCCGTATATGCTGGCGTATGGTTCAGAGGCCGCCATCCCTACCGAGATTGGGTTTCCTAATCACAAGGTCCAAATGTATGACCCCGAGAGAAATATGGAGGAAAGGAGACTTGACTTAGACTTGATCGAGGAAAGGAGGGAAGACGCTGAGATAAGGCAAGTTGCCTACCAGCAGAGAACTGCTAGATTTTACAAACAGAGGGTGAAGCATAGGCCAATCGCAGTGGGGGACTTAGTCCTCAAAAAGACTTGGCAAAAGCCTAACAAGCTCCACCCAAATTGGCATGGCCCAAATAGGGCCATTGATGAAGTTGTCCCTGGAACCTATAGACTACAAAACCTTGAAGGGGAACCCTTTTCGAATCCCTGGAATAGAGATTATCCGAAGAAATACTCTCAATAATGTTGTAATGTCCTATCGGACCACAATTGTAATGAATGTGTTGCCCCAACAGAACACTTGGAATGTTAATGAGAATGCCATATTGGTCCCTCATCCTCTGTTTGTTAATTCTAGTATAATTGGGGTTATCCTTGGGGGAAACTCCCCTCGGCTATAATGAGGGTCAATGGTGGGGACGACCCCCCATTCACCCTCAAGAAAGACGAGGGGAGACTTGATTGAAAACATCATTAAGTTGGTGGTAACCACCCTCGGCTACAATGAGGGTCAATGGTGGGGACGACCCCACACTCACCCTCAAGAAAGAAGAGGGGGGACTTAATTGAAAACATCATTATATTAGTGGGAAACCACCCTCGGATATAATGAGGTTCAATGGTGGGGAAGACCCCACATTCACCCCCAAGAAAGACGAGGGGGGACTTGATTTATAACATCATTAAATTGGTGGTAACCACCCTCGGCTATAACGAGGGTCAATGGTGGGGACGACCCCCCATTTACCCCCAAGAAAGACGAGGGGGGACTTGATTGAAAACATCATTAAATTGGTGGTAACTACCCTCGGCTATAATGATGGTCAATGGTGGGGACGACACCCCATTCACCCTCAAAAAATACAAGGGGACTTGATTTATAGCATCATTAAATTGGTGGGAAACCACCCGCCTCTATAATGAGGGTCAATGTGTAACAACCCACGTAATTTTTGGGCTATTTTAATTCATTTCTGAAAAATGGAGGAAAATAAAGTTTTTGATAAAATTATTTTTATTGCTCAAATATGTTGGTTATTACTTTTAAAGGCGAGAATTTCAAATGGTTTCGAAATCGGAGTTAAAACGGATTTTTAAATGATTTTTAAATGTTTTTAACTCTTGGAGTTGTTTTGAATTCCAACTCTTCATTTCTTTGCCTTATTTAAAGGAGTCTTTTGGATTTCAACTCTTCATTTCTTTGCATTATAAAAGAAGTGGTGGGAAACCTTTTAACATACTTTTGGCACAAATTTTGGCAGCAAATATATTTTATATTCCTCTTCATTTTATATACACATTGGCCCTTGAAATTTGTGAGTTCCAACCTTAGATTAGAGGTGCTCTTGGGGCTATTTTGTTGGAGGTTCTTCGAGGAGCTTTTGTAGATCTTTTATGTTGATCTTAAGGATGTGATCATTGGTTTCTCATCATGGTTTGAGGTATGGAGTTTTACACAATATGCTCCTTAAATCTCGCGAGTGTTGTTCTCTTTGAATTCTTGTTAACTGAACGCATATTTGAATTGATAAATTCATTGAAATCTGGAAAATAATTGTTGAAATTATTTTGATTCATGTGGTATCATTATATTGTGGATGAACACATTATCATGATATTTTAATATGGCACGGATGTTGGGCACCCGCCAAAATTCATATTTCCCGGGCTATGGCTTGATAAAGTATATACGGATGTGGTGAGGCCTGGTGACCCGATTAAAGTGTTGTTGAGAAATTATAATGATGAAATGCTATTGAGATTTGCATTTTGATTTGAATATTCGTACTCGTGTTGTTACACTTTGTTCATCGTTAATATATTTGTTGAGCATCTTTCATGTCGTATTGTGTACTTCCCCATATTTTTTTTAGTGGCAGGTTAGCGTGGATTGGGACGCTATGGACCAATTGGGATTATTTTAGCGTGGATTATTTTGGGAAGAATATTTTTGGAAGATTTGTATTATTTATTTTGTTGGATAGAGCATTGAAGATTTGTATTTTATTTTCGAGTTAGTTGTTTTATGTAATTCGAGAGACTTGGTATTTATTTGAAGAAATTGAGATTTGTAGTTTCTCTTTTGTTGTTGTGGGATTTAGGTGCTCTATACCTTGTTATATTGTGGATTTAGTTTAGTTTTATCATATTAGCGCTCCGTTCGCTCTCCCCGGGCGGGCGGGGTGTTACAAATGGTATCAGAGCTTAGGTATACGGTAACCCTTGGGTCTTGGGTTTTGGGTTCATTGCGTGATTAGCAATTTTTGGAGATAGAAAATTTTAGGTGATATTCGTAATAATTTTCGAGATTAGAGGTGAGGAATTATTTTTGGAGACGAGATTATTTTTGGAGATTGTTAGCCTGATTTTTTAGAGTTAGGCATTCGATGAATTTCGAGGGCGACATGCCATTGTTAGTGGGGAAGTGTAACAACCCGCGTAATTTTTGGGCTATTTTAATTCATTTCTGAAAAATGGAGGAAAATAAAGTTTTTGATAAAATTATTTGTATTGCTCAAATATGTTGGTTATTATTTTTAAAGGCGAGAATTTCAAATGGTTTCGAAATCGGAGTTAAAACGGATTTTTAAATGATTTTTAAATGTTTTTAACTCTTGGAGTTGTTTTGAATTCCAACTCTTCATTTCCTTGTCTTATTTAAAGGAGTCTTTTGGATTTCAACTCTTCATTTCTTTGCATTATAAAAGAAGTCGTGGGTAACCTTTTAACATACTTTTGGCACAAATTTTGGCAACAAATATATTTTTTATTCCTCTTCTTTTTATATACACATTGGCCCTTGAAATTTGTGAGTTTCAACCTTAGATTAGAGGTGTTCTTGGGGCTATTTTGTTGGAGGTTCTTAGAGGAGCTTTTGTAGATCTTTTGTGTTGATCTTGAGGATGTGATCATTTGTTTCTCATCATGGTTTGAGGTATGGAGTTTTACACAATATGCTCCTTAAATCTCGCGAGTGTCATTCTCTTTGAATTCTTGTTAATTGAACTCATATTTGAATTGATAAATTCATTGAAATCTTGAAAATAATTGTTAAAATTATTTTGATTCATGTGGTATCATTATATTGTTGATGATCACATTATCATGAGATTTTAATATGGCACGGATGTTGGGCACCCGCCAAAATTCATATTTCTCGGGTTATGGCTTGATAAAGCATATACGGATGTGGTGAGGCCTGGTGACCCGGTTAAAGTGTTGTTGAGAAATTATAGTGATGAAATGCTATTGAGATTTGCATTTTGATTTGAATATTCGTACTCGTGTTGTTATGCTTTATTCATCGTTAATATATTTGTTGAGCATCTTTCATGTCGTATTGTGTACTTCCCCATATTTTCTTTTAGTGGCAGGTTAGCGTGGATTGGGATGCTATGGACCAATTGGGATTATTTTAGCGTGGATTATTTTGGGAAGAATATATTTGGAAGATTTGTATTATTTATTTTGTTGGATAGAGAATTAGAGATTTGTATTTTATTTTTGAGTTAGTTGTTGTATGTAATTCGAGAGACTTGGTATTTATTTGAAGAAATTGAGATTTGTAGTTTCTCTTTTGTTGTTGTGGGATTTAGGTACACTATATCTTGTTATATTGTGGATTTAGTTTAGTTTTATCATATTAGCGCTCCGTTCGCTCTCCCCGGGCGGGCGGGGTGTTATACAATGGTGGCGACGACCCCCCATTCACCCCCAACAATGACGAGGGGGACTTGATTGAAAACATCATTAAATTGGTGGTAACCACCCTCGGCTATAATGAAGGTCAATGGTGGGGACGACCCCCCATTCACCCCCAATAAAGACGAAGGGGGACTTGATTTATAACATCATTAATTTGGTGGGGAACCACCCTCGGCTATAATGAGGGGCAATGGTGGGGACGATCCCCCATTTACCCTTAAGAAAGACGAGGGTGGACTTGAAATTTAAAACCATTAAATTGGTGGGAAACCATCCTCGGCTATAATGGGGGTCAATGGTGGGGACGACCCCCCATTCACCCTCTAGGAAGACGAGGGGGGACTTGATTTATAACATCATTAAATTGGTGGGAAACCACCCTCGGCTATAATGAGGGTCAATGGTGGGGACGACCCCGATAAAAAGAACTTTTGTATGTATTTTTGTCATTGTTGTACAAGCTCCTTCTAATCAAAATCCTTATGTACCTACAAAATATATATCAAACTCAAATATAGAGGTAAGTAAGGGTATCAATCCACTTTCTAGGGAGTAAAGCAAATGGAACAAATTCAATTATAATTCACTTTTTATTATCTTTTTGTGCTTTTTCACTTTTCTATTTTGTTTTTAGCTTTTTCAAATATTAAAACAATAGGGTGAGGTGAGGTTTAAACTAAACTAAACTAAACGTAATAAGATAAAAATTAACAAGAAAATGACTAAAATGGAAAATAAAGTCTAAACTAAAATAAAAGATAAAGTGAGGTAAATAATTGTGAGAACAATCAAGGAGTGGGATTACACCACAAATTTTAGTTATTCTAATTAATTAATTTAATTATTTGAATTCTCCCAAATTAATATTAAAATTACAAACCAACTCTCGTTGCAAGTGTAATTAGAATAGTAATCTTTTAGAAAGTTAAATTAACACCCCACAACTCTAGAAAAATAAATCCACACTCATTTTAATTAATCACCCGCTAGGATCGATCAATTAGAATTTATGTCAATCTTATAAAATAAATTTAGAGTTGAAATTCAAGTAATAATACCCCACTTAAGAAACCCATATCTCAAGTTCGAATCTAAAATGGGTATTATCATTAGAATTTTGATTTTCTCTCGAAAATCATTTACCCTCTCTTGAGGCGTAAATATAAGGGTGAGGGATCAAAATTAACATTCAAAGGGATTTTTCAAGTAATTAAACTAATTAAAATAAAACAACATCAAATAAGGGTTTTACCCCACCCCTTGAAACGGGGTTTAGCCTAACATGGTATAAAATATGACAAATTAATAATCAAAGGCATATATAATAAAATAGAAGGGTAAGAGGACAAATCTTCAAACAAGTCTCATTGATTTGCATAATTGGACTCAATCCTCCATTCAAATTGAGCAACATCCATTCAAAATGAGCTTTACACAATATTCAATTACATACAAACACTCATTTGAATCACTCAACAATTAATTTCTCACAAATATCTAAAAAAATAAAAGGAAAAAAATAAAACTATTTACAAAAGATAATTTTCTCTACAATTCTCTCTCTAGAATTCCTATCTAAAAGCTCTAGATTGATGATCTAAACTAAAAATTATAAAATAAAAATAAAAAGGATAGTGGATGAATTCATAATGGACAATCAAACAATAAAAGAGATTTGCTAAAAATGCAAATCCTAAAATAATAAAATTGTACATTACAATTCACCCAAAGAAATAAATTCTAGATCATTAATTTATATTGAGATAATTGCTAAAATACAAAATCTCAATATAAAGGAATGGGTTAGAATTTACCTCCCATGAGGGATAAATTTCACTACATCAATTTATTATGAATAATTGCTAAAAATGCAAAAATTCATAATAGATGGGTGTGGTAAAATTTATCCTAGAGATAATTTTCACCACACACCTCTATATTGAGGTATTTGCTAAAAATGCAAATACTCAACATAGAGGGGTGGGGAGAATTTTATCACACCAAGCTTAAAAATAGCATGGCGCATGGGGGTAAAAATGGGAATTGACTATGGTGAACATGTGGAAAAGGTGAGAGCACATGTGGATGAGGGTCTGAGGTGTGAGGATATTTGGAAAGAATCTGATTTGAGTTAAATGTGCACTTGGGTGCACATGGGAGCATGTGGGTTGTGAGGTTAGAGAGGTAATTTTGAAAAAGTATTGATAAAGGGTATTATGGGTAATGGGAACAAAAGGCATTTATTAAACATGTGGGATTTGGGTTGGTTTTTGGTCTTTGGCCTTGTTTTGGTTTTTGACAGCACACGAATTAGATGAAATGGGTTTTGGGTAAATGGGGTAAAAAGGGTTTAAATGGGAATAAACATGTGGCTATTTGTTTCGTTTGGTTTGCATTTGGCAGGTATAAGTCGTGGGTTTAGAGACAAATGGGTCTTTGGCTATGGAAGATTGGTATTTGAATGGGTTGGTTGAAGGTTAGAAAAATTGGGAAATGGGTCTTTGAAAAGGTAAATGGGATTGAGGATCCGGGTCGATGGCCAGCGGGTTTGGGAGTCCGACCATGGCGGATGGATGCCATGGGTCGGAGCTAGAGGTCGTCGGAAATGGAGGTCGGGATTTGGGTTCGTCGGAGCGAGGTTCTGATGGTTGGTTCACTGGGTTGTGGTTATTCCGTGTTTATGGCTGGTTGTCCGGTGGTTTGGAGGTTTTTGACAGGCCAAAGGTGAGGGTTAAAGTCGTCGGAGATTTCGCCGGGGATTCGGAACTGGGTATGGGTTTGGTTCAGGTCGGAGGGCTATGGGAGAGTCCGACGACGGGGTAGAGGCTGTTTGGTGTGGGAATGAGGAGAGAGAGAGAGGTGGTATTGGGGATGGCCAGAGGTCACAGGTGGCTGGGAATGGGGATCGCCGGCGACGGCGGGTTCGCCGGTCGGATTGGATATGGGTTTAAGGTTATGGGTATTAGATTTGGGGATATAAGGTTGGAAGTGAGGTGGGTTAGAAAAGGGGAATGGGTAATGGGTATGGTGGTGTAAGGTGGGTGAGGAAGAAGAAGTGGGTTAATGGAGGCAGGAGAGAGAAGGTGTGTTTGGTGGAGAAGATGAGTTGGGGTGATAAGGTGTAGTGAGGTGTAGGGAATATGGGTGAGGATGAGGGTGTAGGATAGATTAGGGTGTAGGATAGTGTGTAGGTGGGGTTATGTGTGTGTTTAATTAGGACACTAATTAAAAATGACACTAACAAACTAAAACTAAAAAAACTAAAAATAAATAAATAAATAAATTCCTACTCTAAAAATAAAATATAGACTCAATTAAAAAAAATGAAACTAAAAAGGAAATAAAAATAAAATCTAATAAAATTAAAACTAAAATTCTAATTAAATGTAAAATCAAATAAAATAAAAAAATTAAATGAAATCCTAAAAAAATCTAATCCTAATAAAACGAAAAATTAAAAATTAATAAAAATCAAAATAAAATAAAATTATACTAATAAAAATAAAATAGAAAATAAAATCTAAAAATTCTAAAATAAACCTAAAATTAAAATGACACAAACTAAAAATCTAAAAATTGATAAAATGCCACAAACTCAACACACACAGGGTTTAGGGTAGGTTTAGGCTCAGTTTCGGGTAGGCTAGGATACGGGATAGGAGTATTAGCTCCATAAAATGCGCAATTATCTTGATTTAAGTGTTTGAACACTGCAATGCACAATTGACCTACAAAATAAACATTTAAGCACATAAGACCCATATTGCCGAGAATTAGCAACTAAAGTACGTCTATTTGGGGTATAAATTGTACATTTTTGGGTGCTTATCAGAGCCCCATTCACCCTTAAGAAATACGAGGGGGGACTTAATTTATAACATCATTAAATTGGTGGGTAACCACCCTCGGCTATAATGAGGGTCAATAGTGAGTACGGCCCCCATTCACCCACAAGAAAGACGACGGAGGACTTGAAATTTATAACCATTAAATTGGTGGGAAACCACCCTCGGCTATAATGAGGGTCAATTGTGGGGACGACCCCCCATTCACCCTCAAAAAAGACGAGGGGGGACTTGATTTATAACATCATTAAATTGGTGGGAAACCACCCTCGGCTATAATGAGGGTCAATGGTGTGGATGACCCCCCATTCACCCTCAAAAAAGACGAGGGGGGACTTGTAAGATGGGTGAACACATAACTGCTAAGTCAAATCATACAGAAAGATAGGAAGAGGCATTATATTATAAAGTGTTACAGATGTTTGTCCAATAAACTTAAGGACGACCCACTGACAGGCCATCTTGATCCCCCTCTCTAAGTACTCAAGACCGAAGCCTTGAAACTCGTCTGAGAGTTTGTAAGCCTATATAGTATCGGCCTCGGCCTTCTTCACTTCCCCTTCAAGCTCAGCCTTGAATTGAGCCCCCTAATTAATCAAGGCCTCATCTTTTTCTTTGATAAGAGAGTCATTTCCCTTCAAGTCAGCCTCGTACTACTTCATCAACTCATCCAGGACCCTTGCATGTTCGGTCCTTGCACTCTCCAACTTGGACTTTATAGTCTCCAGCTCGGTCTTCAGATCGTCCTCATGCTGAATAGCCCTCTCGGCCTCATAGAACTTTTGTTGATTTTCAGCCATCCACTTGGTGGCCGAGGTAAAGGCGTAGATAGACTGCATGGAGGCACACATGTTAAGAGGGTCGAGGGAACTGTTCATGAAATATGGATAAATCAAAAAGAGTAAGGTCGAGAGAGGTACCTGGGCCAAAGTATGCAGACCGTAATCATAGACCTTAGTCGGGGGCATCTTTGACACGAAGTCATAATCCGCGGTCGAGGGAGCAGAAAACATCGAGGCCTTGGCTACCCTCAGATTGGCTGTGAGGGAAAAGGGTTCATCCCTTAAGAACGCTAAATTTTGAGACTAATAAGCCCCCATAATGGAAGAGGAGCCGGTCCCCTAAAATGCCTTCACCCTCACCCTCGTCCTAGAATCCGGCTGAGGGTCAATATGAACTTCTGCCTCTTTCCTTTTATTACTATAGACGGTTGGCTCAGCATGTGACGGCCCCATGGCCTTTGTCTTCTTCTGTGCCTATTGAGGCTCTGTGCCTTTTTTCTTGCCCAAGACAGACAGCAAACTTGGAGCAGTCATCTCCTAAAGTTGATCAGATATGTTCGAAGGACGACCTGAAAAGGAGACGATACATCAGAAATGTACACTGGGGATGAGGAAACACTTAAGAGAAAATTAAAAATGTGGCAAAAATTCTACTCACATATTTATGTCAGGGGGCCGACCTTCACACCATCTTCTTTGAGGAAGCGAGGGGTCATCAAATCTTTAAATTTAGAAAGTTCACCCTCTTTCCCTCGCTCCCTCGGGTAGTCAACAATGACCCTCTCCTCCAAGCTGATTCTAGGGTCTGATCATGCTTTCATTGAAGGGTTGGACAATACCCTTGGTACCCTTGGACTGTGTTCAACGGGTTCTCCCTCGGCTTGGAATTCTTAATCCCCAGAGATAAAGAAAACCTCTTCTTCCAGTCATGATTGGAAGTCCGAGCCACATGAAGAAGATTATTATCAGACTTACTGGCCCCCAAATGGAAACACCCAGGTTGTTTGGACGATGAGGCGATGTTGTAGCAAGCAATGAATAAGTCGGCCGAGGGCTCGTCGATGAACGAATTCTTCCAAAGTGAGATATAGACGAGGATAGTCCTCCACGAGTTAGGAGGAAGCTGAGAGGGAGCAACGCCAAGGGCACACAAGATGTCAACTATAGTAGGGTGTAGAGGGAACCTAACACCTACCCTTAGCATCTACTCGTAAATAGCAATCTCTCCCTCGTCCCCCTGGAAGACCCTCTCATCTTCAGTGGGGACCCTCATATTTATATTGGACTGTATGCCAAAGAGATGCCTCCATAGTAAGAGGTCACGATCCTTAACTGACGACATGTAAGTTGAGGTGCTAGAAGTGTCAACTCAACCATCATCATCAGATCTCTCATCGTCGTCCCCGGATCCCTCACCCTCGTCACATATAGGAGGGCCATCTGGAAAGGTTACTTGAAAAGTAAGAGGGGACAGGGCTGTCAAAGGGATAACCTCTGCATGATATGTTCCCTCGGCCTGGGCTGAGGTTTGATGTCTCTTTCCTCCCAAAAGGACTGACACCTGTTGATGATGACGCTCTCTCACTCATTTCTCCCTCATATGATTGACTCTCGGCTGGTTGACAAGACGACCCACGGGACTCAGGGGGTATTATCGTGGCTAAAGGAATTAGGAAAATGGGTCATACCCAATTAGGGTCGGCCCCTCATCTTCTTTCATCCTCTTCCTCTATTCGTTTAATTTTAGCAAAGAACTTCTCCCTCAAGGTTGGGAACTCCTCGGCTAAATCGTAAAGCCTCCTAAGCATTAAGGGGAAGACCCTACACTTAAAGGAATTTGTCTAAGCTAACTACAAATAAGATTATAGTTGTTTAAGTTTGACTTTTAGATCAAACCTAAGGAAATGAAAATATTTTTAGGTTTGAACACTCGAGAATAACTCGTCGGAGAAAAACGCCAGAGGGTATAAAACAACCAACGAAAAATTGAGTCCTAAAAGCCTAAAGCAAGAAAGCAAATACCAATGGAAGATAAAGAGGGAACTAGGTCAGAAAGATTACCTGAGAAAGAACAACGAGACTGCCAAGCTTGAAATACTAAAGTTGCAGAAATGGCTATTTAAGACTATTGAGAAACTAGAGAGAGAAATCCTGGGCCCGAAGAAGGTGGAGAAAAGAAAATGTTTCGAGAATCCTTTATATACTTTGTTAATTAGTGGCCCCAGTAACCGAGGTTGTGTACAACCCACGAGGAAAGACATTATTAGGGCTCAAAGTCCCAAGCTGTGTGCAGCCACCACACCTGGGAAACTGAAATGACGATGAACGTATGTCAATAAGCAGCTTGACAGTTGTCACTTACCCCTCAGCCATCTCAACAAACATCGATGGATAAGGGTCGGGGGTGATTGATATGCCCATATACAACCTCGTCCATGACAGGAGTTTCCTCCACTCAGACGAGGGCTCAGGCCTAAGACAACCCACTAAGGGGCCGACCCCTCATCATGTCCAGACAACCCTCTAAGGGGCCGGCCCTTCATTAGGCCCAAGACAAACCTCCAAGGGGACGACCCCTCATCATGTGCAGACGACCCTCTAAGGGGCCGACCCCTCATCATATCTAAACGACCCTCCAAGGGGCCGACCCCAAATTATATCCTGGATGACCCTGTGAGGCTACGACAGTATGAGGCCCAAACCAGACCAGGCTCGCTGCCATCAGGAACTTTGCCCTCGGCCTCACATCATAGGATGAGGGTGACATCATCACAACACGTGATTTGGGAGATGCGTGGAACAGTGCACGTGGGACTCATATGGCACGTGGAAGACCGTTATAACAATATCACCCCCTCACGTGAGGGAATATTATATCATCATTAATCACAGGTGACACCTCCAGGTGTCAGCAGGGGATTGGCTAGATCATAACTCACATGCACCATGCATGCTTGGGGGTACACTACTCCCCCCAAGACCTACATATACTTGTCACCTATAACCTTAAAAAGGGATAGATAATTGGGAACCCTAGCTAAAACTCTGCTTGTATACAGGAGAGAGAGAGAGAGAGGGAGAGCTTATGTACATTGTATCTAAGGCCATTAGTTCTCATACTTAGTGGATCACACACTCACAGTGGATGTAGTCTTAATTGGCTAAACCACTATACACCATTATCTTATTCCTCTTATACTGATCCCCTTCTATACACTTACACACATACATCTCTATGGGTGCCATTGCTATTACTGTTTGAGCTCATCATCACTTATCCGGTGGTGCTGAATCTTAGCATCATCATGTATAAAGGAATATTTTTATGGCACACGAATAAATAACCGCACACATAAATGTGAAATTTACCTCTTTTGATACCCATGCCCTAAAATCAGTTGCCGTGCAATGCAATTCTCATTTGATTTTGGATAATTTCGTTCTCGTACTTCCTATATGTAAATTATAAAGTTTAGATCATAAAATATAAAATACATATAATCAATGAAGAAGAATTCAATAGATACTCACTCTCTCTAGTCTTCGACTTCATCTTGGGATTCGAAGACATAACAAGTTGCTTGCTCGTATAGTATATTTGTGAGTTTCACCTCTTTAGGGTTACCAAATTGTAATTCTTCCTTAAACTCGTAAGGTACCTCGATCACTCCTCCTCCACGAGGATTGAACTTCCTCACCTCTTGTTCTGACATATATTCCCTAATGTATAACGATGATTCCACAGTTACGTATTCTTCAACAATTGACACTCACATATATCATGTTTTATTTACCTAATCTTTGAAGGTTTTAATTAAGCACTCAAAAGGATAAATCAATTAATACCTAACGGGACCACATAATAAAGCTTCATCGCATAAATGCACAAGAAGGTGGATGCCGATATCGAAGAATGGCAGAGGAAAATATTTCTCTAATACATAAACTACCTCGCCTAAAGTTGATTTTGCAGGTTTAGTGTGCCTTTTGTTTACCACTTTTGCACAAAGTAGGGTAAAACACAAATTGATCTGCATAATTTCCCAACAGAGATATTTGGGTTCGAATAAGAAATGCCCAAATGACAGAGGGATTAATTGGATGATTACATGCTAGTCGCGAGACTTGTACTATTTTAAGTCATTTACTCGGTAGCTTACTACCCTACGTAAATTACCAGAATAACCCATTGGAGTCTTCAAGTTGAACAACGTGTCTAAGAGGATCTTGTTCTTACATGTAGTAGAAATGAAAGCAGCCAGAGAGGTAGAAATTCTTCTTGTTGTAGGATCATTTTTTAACCAGAGTTACTTCTTTATTTTGATATCTTATAGATCTAGATGGTCCCACTCTCCATATTTATAATGACATCCACCCAAACATGTTCCTATCAGATGTTCTGGAACATTCTTCTCTGTGTGCATCATGATAAGAAGCTTTTTGCGTATGGTCGTTGTCTTGAAAAGCCACTCTCAAAATTCCCTTGAGTACCTACAAAACTTGTCTAAAAATAACTCGTATTGCAGTAAGTACGGGTATCAATCCAACTTTCAAGGTGAAATAATTAATGTGAAAACGTGCAATCTCAATTTTTTTTTTTATGAAAATATTTTTTTTATTTTTTCATTTTAAAAAAAAATAATTTCAAGGGAAAAATTAACTAACAAATGATAAAAATTATAAAATGACTAAATAATGAAAAAAATGTGCAACCGAGTGTGAAATATGTGAGAAGGTCAAGAAATGGGACTACACTGCATTTTCAATTATTTTAATTTCTCACTTTATTAATTTTGAAATATTTCGAGATAATATTAAATCGATAATCTAACTCTCATTATAATTATAAATTTAATAAAATCTTTTTCAGAAAATTAATTTAAAAATGTCACACAATGAAAAATTAAGACTACACTATTTTCAGAAAATTACCCGCTAGGATCAATTTAAAGAAAACAATATGGATCCTCAAATTTCAATACCGTATTAATATTTAATTATCAGAAAAACCTATCTCTAGTTCGATTCTAACATTCAAACATTAATTCGTTAAATTAATTTACTAACTCTCGTTACATAAATTAATTGGTGACACTTAAAATTAATTTACCTAGAAATATATTAATGAAACCAATTAATTAAAGTAATATCATACGCAGTGCATCCCACCCCTTGAACGGGGTGTTTACCCAAATATTCTCATGTGTGCATAAACAACAACAAATAATATGTCAAGAAGGAAATAAATTGAAAAGAGAAGGTAGAAATACAATACGCAATTTTTTTTCCAAATTTGTCTTGAAAAGCACCTTGACACGCGTCCAACTTCATCACAATTTTCAGCACTTGATTACAAAAAGAACACTAGAAACCAAACCTAAAAATTATTCTAAAACTAAACTAATTTTTTTGGAATTTTTTGGAATTTTTTTATGACCATACTATGTACATAATATACACAGTCTCCTTTTCTCTCTACATATCTTCTTTTTTGCTTTGTGAGAGTCTTTTTTTATGTGAGATGCCATACCCTTCTTTTTAAAGCCACGATGTTGTTCTTGGAGAGATTTTTATGGGATTTTCTTGGCTTAGATTTTGACTCCGATATTGTTGGGATTTGGGTTGAAGACTTAGAATGTGGTAGGAGGTTTTGAAGCATGGGTGAGGAAATGGGTACTCGGTTTGGGGAAGGTTTCATTCTTGGGAGACATGGGTCGTGGGTTTTGGTGTGAGGTGAGGAATAAGAGATGTAGTGAGTGGGTTTTGGTTGGTGTTGGTTGGAGTGAGAGGAGAGGTGTTGGTTTTTTTTGTGTGGGTTAATGGAGGTGAGAGAGAGAGAGTTGGTGAAGATGATGAATAGTGTAGGGGTGTGTTTATGTGAAAGGTTGAAGATGGGTTTGGGTTGTGTTATGGTGTGAGTGATTTAGGCAAGTTAGTGTGGGGTGTAAGGATGTGTTGTTATGTTTTAGTGTGTTTGGGTGTAAAAGAGTTTGTGTGTGTTTAATTTGCACCCCTAAAAAAAATAAAACTAGAACTAAAAAAATTAAAACCTAGAAATAAAAATTTAATTTATTACAAAGAGACTGAAAAAAAATAAAAAAGAAATAATAATAAATAAATAAAACTGTATAAAGACTAAAAAAACTAAAAATCCTAACTAAAAAAAAAACTAAAAACTAAATAAAATAAATTCCTAAAAACTAGTCCTAAGAAAATAAAATTAAATGATTACAAATTAAAAACAAATAAAAATCAAAATAAAAAATAAAGAATTAGAAAAATAGAAAATAAATCCTAAAAAATTCTAAATAAATCTAAATAAATCCTAAAAATAAAATGGCTAAAAATAAAAATCTAAAAAAATAATAAAGGTACAAACTCAACACACATGAAGCTCGGGAAATGGTCTGGGCTCGGTGTAGGCTTAGGTTTAGGTTACGGGACTATTTTGGGGCATCGGATCACAATGGGGCAAGCTCAATGGGGACTCTGACTTTGCGGTCTCTTTGGAGTTTTTCGATGCACGCTTTTGACCGCGTTTGCGTCACAATTTACTGGATTTAGCATTATTTATACCGCAATTGCGTATTGACCTGAAAAATAATAAAATACGAACATAAGACCATTTTTAATTCAAACGAGCGACTAAAATGCATCTATTCGGGGTATAAAATAGACACTTTTGGGTGCTTATCACACCACCCCCAAACAGAACATTGCTTGTCCTCGAGCAAAAACTAGAGAGAAAACAGTGATACGTAACCAAAAGTGTGCCAATTTCGCAGGCACTGGTGATTGCACTTAGCATGTGCAACAAGCCGTTAAACTTGTAGGTTGCCCTACAGGACGAGTGGTGTCTCGTGAGGGTTTGCAGTGAATATACCCACAAAATTCAAAACTTATTTAAATGCAGTTTCTGAGTAGATGATGAAAAGCTATACAACCCAACTTAAGATGACATCAAGGAACACCGCATTCAACTATCAAAATGATATATTAAATTAATTAATACCAAAAGCGTAATCCTTCCTAAAACTCAGCATGTGTAGTGCAAAGCAATCTTAAGTATCATTAGAGTAATTCCAAGATTGCCTTTATAGAATCAACGCTTTGACTTCAATTCTAACTAGATATATCTCTCTGAATCGAACTCTCTGAGAATTGGATAAGTGTATCTCTCTAGTGTGTGAGGATGTGAGTAAATGTAAACAATGTCAAACGTCTCACACACTTTATAAAAAAGAACATATACATGAAAGAAATTTGATCTCATGAACGAATGCTAACCACTATGTTGAGAATGTCGAGTTATTCACCATATAATCTTCTCGTTTGCCCAAACACTTTACCAAGGGTGAAAAAATGGGTTTTATGAAAGGTATGAGGGGAAAATGAAATGAAAAGGATTTGCTAGGTTGTTTTGAGAAGAGTGACACACTTTGACTGACTATTGTCTTCATCATTTGAACTTATGATCGCATCTTTCTTTTTCTACTTTTCTATCTATTTTTTTCTTCTTTTTTTTTATTTTTTTTTCTATTTTTTTATTGCGATACATTCTTTTTTTTTCATAGCACAAATGAAGACAATTTACATGGAAAATTTCAAACACTCTTTTTTTCAAAAACGATGTCAATGATGGATGGTATTTGGGACATATGGATAAGGGTAATATGGAAAAATGATAATGGGTGAATGATAATGTGATAGGGAAAATGGTATATGTATGGAAAAATTGGTTTAGTGCTCGGGACAAACTACAAGACACATGTTTCTTACAACTCGAAAATGATGTCATTCTCAGTGATTAAGCCAAATTTGAAAAAATGATGAGACCATGCAATGACTAAATGTGGTACCCAAAGAAAGTTTAGTCATCTTGTGACTCGGAGATACGTAAAAACCCTCAAAAAGGTGAAAATCTCAAATCTCACGGGTTTAAGTCTCCACTAGTGATCTTTTAAGGCTCTCTTGAGAATATATTTACTCTTCAACTTTTGATTATAGACATGATAGTGAAAATTGCCGAGTTTATGAATTCATAGTGCAAGTACACTTTTAAGAGATATTAATTAATTTATGTGAAAAAGCGTAAGATTTTGGTCAAACACATGTATTCCGAGATTTCTAAAAGAGGGATGATAGACAATTCATGTCATAAAAAATTATTTTTAACTGCACAAAAAGTTTTAAATCACTTATTTCTGAAAATTTTCAAAAGAGGTACAATTTTGATAAATTTTCCACCCCCAAACAAAAGAGAACATTGTCCTCGATGTTTGAAACCATATATAAAAATGAAAAGCACAAGGGAGGAAAGATATTATCATAAATGACCACTGGTGAAAATGTACCGCTTGAGGGAGCAGAGATGAAACCTGAAGAACATAGGCGATACAAAAGTATGCACAAGTCTATAAAGCATGTGAAAATTATTGGGTGGTGTGAAACACCACCCCCAAACAGGATAAGACTCATACTCAGAAACAATGAACGACGGGCTGCCTCTCGATAGCACTAAGTTTAACGTCTTCAGCCAGACCGAACCGTTCTCACCCTAAAGATAGGAACTAGGAAAGCACGGGTGGCAGAAAAAATTGGGTGATGAGAATCACCCCCAAACAAGACTTAAGCGTCAGTCTTGTTGGATAAGGGCAAAATATGGTCAATGCACTTGTATAGTGAAGTGCATCACTCGATGCAATGCATCAGTGGACCAGGGGCGGGTGGGTAGTAGGGTAAGGGTGAAAAAGGCAAGGGAGAGGGTGAAGAGGCACCGATCACGGGCCTTATTGTGCGAAAATGTGAGGGCAACAAGGGCCCTATAAGAATGGTGCTCTAATTGGTGGGGGAGGCAAAAGGGTTTGACAATAATAATGGGATGGGACTCAAATAAAGTGCACGATCGTTCTATAAATGGACGGTGATAGTGGTCACGTCGTGACACTCCAGGGAGCGGTAGATGGAAAAAATCAACACCATAAGGAAGTGTTGTGCATAGAGTAACAAGCTCGGTGTCACGAAGGATAAGAGTAGCACAAATATTGTCATAGATAGTGGTGTCGATGAAAAGTGCACAAATGGGATCGTGGAGTACTAGGGTGGAGGGTGGGTGTAGGCGAGGAGAAATAACAAGGTCCAAATTAAGTGGTGGGGTGGAAGGGACAGTGGGTGGATCGGGTGGGACAAAGGGTGGGGGAAGATGATCTAACTCATGAGTAGGGGACATACACTCCTCATGAGGCGCAGAGTGATGCTCAACGGCACTCGTGGGAGGAAGTGTGCAAATAAACGAGGGAGTGATCAACTTATCTACCAATGTGTCACCAGCAGTGGTGGTAGAATCGAACGAGGCTTCTAAATCTGAGATAAATGAATTAATTGTAATATCTGAATCAACGGGAGATAAGCATGGTGGGATAGGATCCATATCCAGAGGGGTAGAAACCATCTCGGATTCAATATCAATAAAATGGTGAGCACTCGTAGTCGGAGCTAACCTAAGATGAAGTGGTTCCTCGGTAACACACGCAGTGGGCTCAATAGGTGTAGGCTCAGGCATAAATAAGGATTCTATGGAAGGGGAAAAGCGAACCACAATGGTGGGTTCGAGGGGATAGGACGGTGTGGGATCAGTCGCACAAACAGTAGATATGTCAATGCAATTGTCAACTTGGTGCTCGGACCACGGGGTGGTCTCAATGTCTAGATTCTCAGGAGGATAGGGTTGGTCACACTCAAAATTAGTGGCACAAGACGACACATCATCGTCCCATGCGTTGTCAATAATGGGTTGACTTGGGGTGGAATCCATCTCGTTCGCACACTCAAAATCATATAATCATTGTTCAAGCCTTTGAAGTGATTCAATTTGAGAGTGAAGAGTGTGCGCGAACTTGTGCAAAAGACTTGCCAGAGCGGATGTGAAAGGTGGTGGTAAAGTGGTCGCGGGTGGTGATGGTGGGTGAGGTGGACACAACTCACTAGAAACACTAGGATGTTGAGAAAACTCATATGAAGTGTGGGGATCAGGGTCAAGTGTAGCATTCATGGGATAAACATCTCCGTGAGGGACAAAAGTGTGATCAGCATGAGGAGCATATGAAGGGGACTGATAGGTATGAAGTGCACGAGGTGACGATGATGACTGTTGGAAATCGTAAGGATCCACAACATGGCGTTGGGATTCATATTGCATGGAAGGATGATCAGGCCTCCATGAATAGCTCGGTTACTCATACCCCTCGACATTAGATATGTCATGACAATACAACGAGGGTGGTTCCAAAACAGTGTCATAGGGACGCACATGTTCCATGGTGGGGTCAGAGGGAGAGAATATAAATGGACACGCATGGGACAAATGGTCCCTAAGAAAGCAGTATGTGCACAGTGAAGCATGTGATGGGTTGACCCTCATCACCGGAGGCGGTGGAATAGGAGATGTGGGCATGGATGACACACGAGTATCAACGGTGGGTGTTTGAGAGTTAAAGCCCTGAATGAATGAATCAAGGGTCGATTCGGGTTTATCATCAAGAAAACTTCGAGAGAATGTGAAATGGCCAAAGTATTCCCGTAAATGACGTTCTTCGGCCATGACAAGAGTAATATTTTTTTGGTTTTTAAATATTTTTCAAAAGGAAAGAAAATGTTTTTGTGATTTTTGAAAATAAGAAAAGGTAAATATTTTTGGTATTTTAAATATGGAAGAAAAATCTTTTTGGAATTTTTTAAAATAGTTTCAAAAAGAGAAAATATTTTTGGTATTTTTGGAAAAATGGGAAAAATTGGACTCTTGATTTGGGCGAACGAACGAAAATCGACTACCGAAATAATGGAATTGTACACACACGAGTCGAGAAAAAATCCTAACGAGCACGTAGCCAATTATTATCTTCAATATTTGTGAAAGGGGCAGTCAAATTTTAATTAAGTCCGCGGGGACAAAAAATCACGGAATATATCTTTGGGATCGCCGGTTGAAAAAATGTGTTCCTACGGGGCTAGCTAGTTGATTGATTTCAAATTTAATGACAGCTAGGGTAGCACACAATGGATAAACGAGTGAGTTGGGTGATGAAATCCCTTCTCGTTGCAAGGACCGGGTCTAGGTCTTAGGTAAATTAATTTATCAAACCATTCAATTTATGTGCGATGCCAAAATTAAAAGCGCATAGGAGCAATTAATCACACACAAAATGAACTCGCAGATAGGAGAGTCGCGAGGGATAAAAAAATTGTACCTCCCACGGTTTTTACACACGTGGGGTGAAGACCAAGTTGAGTCAAACGGGGGGAGATCTCGCCTATCTCAGTCGTCCCCGAGAGTCCTACCGATCCAAAGTAGAGAGGCTTCAAAAATCCTCGCCTTGGACGCTCTCTCTCTACCTTGTCCGGTTTCCCTTTTCGCTTTTTTTTAAATTTTTTTTTTATGAATAATTATTACAAAAAATCGGTGTCAAAATGCACCAAAATAAATACCAAGCTTTAAAAATCCTATACAACCAGTCTAATGAGAAGGGAGGAGGAAGAACTACACTAAAAAAAATTGCAAGTCTTAAATCATGTCTCCATGCCAAGAAAGCGGCAACGGAGCCATTTGATAAGAAACTTTTTGTGTATGGTCGTTGTCTTCAAAAGCTGTAATACCTCGTAATTTTATCGATATTTATTTAAGAGATTAATTAAATTAAATGTGAATTAATTGAAAATTAATCCCGATATAAATACTAACGATATGTGAGTTGGTATTTGATTGTGATGTGTATATATGGCAATATATGAATATTGAAAATATTAAAATTGCTGCGAGACTGAAATACGACAATTTGAGAAATTTAGTTGGGACGCGCGTGTCAGTCGCGTCGGAAATGTAATTATTTGAATTAAAAAGTGAATTTTATTTTTATCAGCCGAATGGTTATTTTGAGTGCGCCAACGAGTCCGGAAGGGTCAAAATAGTCAGAAAACACTAGCCGTGGGTTTAGTTTGAGTCCCGAGACATTTTTGGGCCATACCGGCAACTTAAAAGGGCACTTTGGTAATTTTGAAATTTTGGGGATTAAAACCTAGGAATTTTGGGAGTTAATTATGTATTATTTAGGAACCCACTAATCCCATTATCTACATTAGGAGAGTAAGAGGGCTACGGGAGTTATAGGAGAGTTTGAAGAAGTTCCAAAAAGAAACCTCCAACCACCATCTTCAACCTTGGGAGAAAATCTGTAGAGAAAGGAGAGAATCGACCTTCATCCACCAACATCAAATTCTGAAGAACAATCTAAGGCAAGTGATTTGGTATTTTTAATGCATTGAATATATCTTCCATTCTTAGTGTAGGAATTATCTCATATTGAACTTTTTGAAGAAAACCCATGAAATTGAATGAAGGAACTTTGAATTTGGGTTAGGATTTGCATGTAGAATGATGCTGGACTGATTTAATATTCGAAGAGATATATATGATGAATAAAAAATGAATTTTTGATGAGTAATTAGGCATAACAAAATTATGAGTTCATGTTCATAGGGTTTGGGGAAATATTTGGAGATTCATATTAATTCCATGATGACTTGTAAAGATTTAACCCCTTAAATATGTTAAGGAATGATATAGGGTGATTAGAAATGGTTTATATAAGTTAAAACATAATTTGGACGGTCTTAGTGTGGATTTAGAGGAGAGAAGAATTGAGAAAAATGGAATTACGATTTTCTGGACTGAAACTGCCATCTCGTTAGAAGACCTGCCCAGGTCGTTCGAACGAACTTCTAACGAGATGACAGTATGACTTCTAACGAGTTGGTATTTCATTCGAAGCCCTTCGTTCGAAACGAAATCGTTCGAACGAGTTGACAGAATGGCCTTTTTGGCCTGATTTGATTTCTAGTATCCCGTAGACTTATCTAAATGGTGAGATAACCTTCCCTTATTAACTAGTGGGTATAGTTGGGAGATTGGGGTGCATTGAGGAGTAAAACTTAGAATAGTTTCTTAAACCGGATGTCATTTATGGATTGGGAAGCGAGTAACTAATCACGAAGTGAGAATAATTGATAATTTAAATACATATAAACTGGGGACATGTGATTTGTATAACACTAAGTGTTGGTATAAGAACGAGAAGCATACCACTAATGAAATATTGTGATATCTAAGATGTGTGAATGCTTAGTATATGTAATTATCCGTGTATAACATACCTAACGTACTTGCTATCATGGGAGGTTGGCGTTCGTTTAGGTCCATCTAATCTTTGTGTGCGTACGGGGGGATCTAGATTGGTACCTCGAGGACATAGATCAGAGAAGGGCTTATTGAGAAGTTAATAAGTCTGCTGATCATGGGAGCGTAGGTATGTGCGAGACCCATGTGATGTGAACTATGTTCGCCTCCATTGTTGATGATTGTTGTTAACGAAACGTTTCCTGAGAGATTCGGAATACGTGGTCCTCATGTACGCGATGTACCGGGATTTGATAGCAGAGTATGTGAGCACCGCAGCTTAGTCTCGGGGTGCTAGTATTGTATATTTATGATGAGAATAATATACTCTTAATTAAAATGAATTGTCGTGTATAAATGTGAGGATAAATAATAGTAACAGTTTGTAAAGTGAAAATGTAAGATCTCTAGTAATTAGTGGAACTAACATGGGAAAACTGTGTAGCAAGTTATAACACTCTGTTAAATAAAAGTTGTTGGGAATTGAATTAGATATCATATAGAAATTATTAGATTTTAGTATCGGACTAGTTAGATATGGGAACAACTAGAATGGGTACGGGTACGATAGGAGTGCACAATTAGTTGAGAGGTGAGGAACTCATGTGAGTGCACACACTATCATGTACTTTATATTCACTGTTTAATGATCTTAAACACTTGCATATTTTTAAATTATTTTCACAATCGGGCTCTGACCCGTTTGCTTTCAAATCTATTTTTGTAAAAACCTTTTAGGTGCCCAGCCACAAAGACACCATACATAGGAGTTCTATTCAGGTGACGAGCTGTAGCTGTTGTGGAAGTTACAGGACATTGACAGTAGACGCCTCCATCTTCGATCTTGACTCCATTATCAGTTTTTATCATTTGTTGGACATGTCGCCCATTCCTTTTAGTGACATCTTACTTATTCAGTTATTTCAGACTTTGGGTTGTAATTAATTTTAGTGATGTAGACTTTGTATTTATTTATTTCGGAATTCGGTTTGTTGTGAGGAGTTTTCCCTCCAGACTCATTACTATTGGATGGTTATTCTATTGTTACTATATTGTGTTTGTTTTGTTAACTTTTCATAATTCATTTATTGCATGTTAATCGGATTTAATTAAAATGGACAACTCACTTTTTAAATACTAGGTGGTTAGTAAATATTAAAATGTTTTCTACAGTGATACTATGAACTGAACCAACTTGGCATTTTGTATTAATTTAATAAAGGAGTAGCTACTCGATATTTAATTAGTCGGGGTTTCACTGGTGGTTTCAGAGCATCAGGTTCTAGTGTCCTTAGGATCTGTACGACTTGTTATGTTTCTGCTGAGCTTTCTTTGATATAGAGCCCTATATTTTAGGATTGTTGTATTCTTTTGTGTATGTATCTCTCTTCAGCTATTTTGAGATAATAACTGGGAACTTATAAGACTTTACTCTCATTTCATATGCCTCCACGACGTGCGCAACGAGTTCCTAGGGATGCACATCCAGAGCCACAGCCTGCACCAGTTCAGGGCACTATGAATGTTGCAGAAGTTGCAGCTATTGTAGACCAAGCGATAAATGTCGCCCTAGCCGTTGTACAGCAGGCACAACCCAGGCGCCGGTAGTTGCGCTAGTTCAGGCTCATGCATTCCCGTCTTCTTGGGAACGCATCCGTGATGCTTTTCAGAAAGCACACCCTCTGGAGTTTGCAGGTAGCTCCGATGTTGTGGTATCCAGTCAGTGGAGGAAGGATATTCAAAGGCACTTAAGGATGTATGAGTGCACAAATGTTCAGAAGCAAATACTGGATACTTTCAAGCTAGTAGTATCTGCATTACAGTGGTGGGAGTCCATTACCATAGCATAGGAGAGGGACACCCTCACTATATAGGAATTCTGGGTGCGGTTCGACCACAAATATTTTCTGTCAGTTGTTCACATTGAAATGAGGAGGAAATTGATGAACCTCAATCAGGAGGGGAGGAACGTAACCGAGT
Source organism: Sambucus nigra (assembly GCA_949130495.1). NCBI lineage: Eukaryota > Viridiplantae > Streptophyta > Magnoliopsida > Dipsacales > Adoxaceae > Sambucus > Sambucus nigra. Next base: position 350,262,309 of record OX422219.1, on the reverse strand, counting down.
ATGAGGCTGAGTTTACCAATCTCTTGAACATTGTTCCGGTTGAGATACCGACCGAGGAGAAGAAAATTCATAAGTTCACGGATGGATTGACTTGGAGGATCCGCCAGCACTTGTTGGGGAATCTCTCGTTGGCCACTTATTCTGATGTGGTTAACGCTACATTACTTCACTGCCAGGATCACCGCTTTCACATGACTGAGAGTAAGAGATCAGGAGAGTTCAGTCATCAGGGAAGGACAGGGGGAAATGGTGCCAGCGGGGCACAATCTACTCAGGGACAGCACAGGCAGGGTGACTAGGGTTCCCAACAGGGGGATTCTAAGAGATTCAGATCTGGGGGTTTCAGAAGTGGACAAGGAGGTTTCAGACAGGGCCATCAAGGTTAGAACGGCAATCATGGTCAGCAGGGTCAGAATGGTCAGCAGCAGCAGTTTCAGCAGGGCCAGCATGGCCAGGGGAGGAATGGTAACGGCCACCAGGGTCGAGGTTAGCAGGGACAGCGAAGGAGAAACTTCCCGAGGAAGTGTTTTATTTGTGGCAAGACTGATCACAAATGCCAAGATTGTCCTGATAGGGGCAGGGCCCCACAGCTGCAGCAGCAGGGTGCTCGACACGAGCCACAGAGGCATATGTTTCCCGTCACCCTCCCAGCACCACCATAGATGACAACACTACCACCTATTCCAGCGGTCCCAGTTTAGCAGGGAAAACTTCAGTATGGGAGAGTGTATCAGCTCCAACATGCCGCAGTCATACAGGATCTTCCTGCTATTGAGGGTATGTTCTCTATTTAGGGGACTTTGGGGCGTATTTTATTTGACACAAGGGCCACACATTATTTCATTTCCATGAGATTTGCACATACTATTGGGTTATTAGACACCGCCGAGAGCACGGTTACTTGTGTAAATTCACCGTTGAGTAGGGATTCCGTGATTTCCCTTATTTGTAGAGGTGTGGGTATAGAGATCGGGAGGTTTACTTTACCCGCTGATATGTTAGTGTTAGAGATGTCTGAGTATGATGCGATTATTGGTATGGATTGGCTAGTTGCGTACCGAGCCATGATTGACTGTTTCAGTAGGAGTATTATCTTTGCCATTCCGGGACAGGAGATGTTTTTAGTGGCGATGCCTCGCCCTGAGGGAGGATCGTCCACTCACTTGTACTATATAGAGGAGGAGACCTCTAAGGAAGTGGTGATACCACTTGATGCGATTCCAGTTGTTAGGGTGTTTACCGATGTATTTCAGGATATACCTGGACTACCTCTGAGTAGAGAGATAGATTTTGTGATCAATTTGACGCCGGGAACTCGGCCTATTGCCCGCGCACCATATCGTATGGCTCCATCAGAGATGAGAGAGCTACGAGATCATATAGAACAGTTGTTGGGTCAGGGGTTTATCCGAAGGAGTACTTCGTCGTGGGGTGCCCCTGTGTTGTTTGTAAAGAAGAGGGATGGATTGTTAAGGTTATGTGTAGATTACCGAGAGTTGAATAAGGTCACGATATGGAATAAGTATCCGTTGCCCCGAATCGATGACTTATTCGACCAGTTGAGAGGAGCTTCTTTCTTCTCAAAGATTGATTTGTGATCAGGATACCATCAGTTGCGTATCAGGGAACAGGACGTCTCAAAGACTTCTTTCTTAATGAGATATGGTTCCTACGAGTTTCGGGTTATGCCTTTTGGCTTGACCAACGCTCCAGCCATATTTATGGACTTGATGAATAGGTTGTTCAGAGAGTTCCTAGACCAGTTCGTCATTGTCTTTATTGATGACATTCTGGTTTACTCCCACACAGAAGAGGAGCACGCCGAGCATTTGAGGAAGGTTTTGTAGACGTTACATCAGAACGAGCTGTATGCAAAGTATGAGAAGTGTGGGTTTTGGTTGAAGGAGGTTCAGTTTTAGGGGCATATCATTTCAGACCGGGGGATATCGGTAGATCCGGGGAAGGTATCCGCGGTGAGGGAGTGGGGACAGCCCACGACACCGACTGAGATTCCTAATTTCTTGGGCCTAGCAGGATACTACAGAAGGTTTATTCGTGATTTCTAAAAGATAGCGGGTCCTTTAACATATCTGACTTGCAAGGGTGTGCCATTCATCTGGAGCGATGCCTGTCAGTTGGCAGTCGATGAGTTGAAGAACAAGTTGACCTCAGCACATGTGTTAGCGTTGCCTAGACCGGGAGTTGAGTATTTAGTTTACACCGATGCGTCCTTATAAGGACTCGGAGGTGTGTTGCAACAGAAGAGTCAGGCCATAGCTTATGCTTCTCTTAAGCTTAAGCCTCATGAGAAGAATTACCCCACCCATGACTTGGAGTTAGCGGCAGTTGTATTTGCCCTTCGAATTTGGAGACATTATCTCCCAGGGGAGAAGTTTCGGTTGTTCACGGACCACAAGTCTCTACAGTACCTCTTTACGCAGAAAGAGTTGAATATGCGTCAATGATGGTGGCTTGAGTTTGTGAAGGATTATCAGTTTGATATCCAATATCATCCGGGGAAGGCTAACGTGGTAGCAGACGCATTGAGCTGAAGGCCACTAAATGAGGTGGTCGGGGTGTGGAAAGCAAAGTGGAAGGAGTTGGGACACCAGCATGTAATGGCCCGATCGTTCAAGTCTGTGATGACTATTACACCGCAGATTGTCATGAGAGTGGTAAAGGCCCAGACAAATGACTCGTTCTGTCAGGAGCAGATAGTTCGATTACTAGCATAGGGAGCTGAGTCCTATACCGTTAGCTTAGATGGGGGATTACGCTTCAATGGGAGACTATTCGTTCCAGAAGGGGAAGACTTGCGACACGAGGTGATGGAAGAGTCACACGGCTCACGGTTTGTGGTACACCCTGGTGGGAACAAAATGTACTAAGACATGAGACGTCAGTATTGGTGGAGCGGGATGAAGAGAGATATTTTCGTGCTTGTTTCTAAATGCACCACTTGTCAGCTGGTGAAGCTGGATCATCAGAGACCGGTAGGACTTCTACATCCATTAGAGGTTCCGACGTGGATATGGGAGAGCATATCCATGGACTTTATCACGGGGTTACCTACGTCACAGATGGGTCACAACTCCATTTGGGTAATTGTGGATAGGTTGACCAAAGTTGCTCATTTTCTACCCGTGAGGACAGACTACACTACGGGACAGTATGCCTAGATTTTTATTGCAGAAATAGTCAGACTTCACGGTGTGCCTCTAAATATCGTGTCTGACCGAGATAAGATATTTGTTTCACGGTTTTGGGAGAGTTTCCTGGAGGCATTGGGCACTGAATTACGATTGAGTACGACTTATCACCCACAGACCGATGGGCAGGTCGAGCGTACAAATCAGATGTTGGAGGACATGTTGCGTATGTGCATCATAGACTTTGGGGGTGGATGGGAGCAGTACCTTCCACTGGTGGAGTTTGCCTATAATAACTCCTACAAGTTCACCATTGGCATGGATCCATTTGAGGCGTTGTATGGTAGACCATGTGGTTCCCCAGCATAGTTGGTTAGAAGTGGGGGACAACAAATTACTTAGCCCAGAGGTGATACAGGATACTTCAACAAGGATAAAATTGATACGGAGTCGCATTCGGGTAGCTCAGGATCGGCAGAAGAGCTATGCTAATGCGAAGAGGTTCTTCAGAGAATTCAAAGTAGGGGACCAAATTTTACTCAGAGTATCTCCTATGAAGGGGATTATGCATTTTAGGAAGAAGGAGAAACTAGCACCGAGATATGTGGGGCCATTTGCTATCATCGAGCGGATTGGGCCAGTTGCGTATAGACTTGGGTTACCGGAGCACTTGCATAGGATTCATGATGTGTTCCATATTTCCTCGCTAAGAAAAAATCTTAGGGATGATTTGGCCCATACTCACATTGCTTTGGAGGACATCGATCTCCAGCCCGATAGTTCCTACGAGGAGGGGCCGATTGCTATTTTGGACTGAAGCGAGCGAAAACTGCGGTCAAAGATAGTATCGTTGGTACGTGTTTAGTGGCGGCATCATAATGCTGAGGAGTCCACATGGGAGCGCGAGGATGAAATGCGCGAACGTTATCTAGAGTTGTTTTTTACCATGTAATTTTAGTTCCGAATTTCGAGACGAAATTCTGTTATTAGGGGGGAAGTATGTAATACCCCGTAATTTTATCAATATTTATTTAAGGGATTAATTAAATTAAATGTGAATTAATTGAAAATTAATCCGGATAAAATACTAACGAGATGTGAGTTGGTATTTGATTATGATGTGTATAAATGGCAATATATGAATATTGAAAATATTAAAATTACCACAAGACTGAAATACGATAATTTGGGAAATTTAGTAGGGATGTGCGTATCAGTCGCGTCGGAACTGTAATTATTTGAATTAAAAAGTGAATTTTATTTTTATCAACCGAATGGTCATTTTGAGTGCGCCAACGAGTCCGAAAGGGTCGAAATAGTCAGAAAACACTAGCCGGCAACTTAAAAGGGCACTTTGGTAATTTTGAAATTTTGGAAATTAAAACCTACGAATTTTGGGAGTTAATTATATATTATTTAGGAACCCACTAATCCCATTATCTACATTAGGAGAGTAAGGGGCTACGGGAGTTATAGGAGAAATCTGTAGAGAAAGGAGAGAATCGACCTTCATCCACCAACATCAAATTCTGAAGAACAATCTAAGTCAAGTGAATTGGTATTTTTAATGCATTGAATATGTCTTCCATGCTTAGTGTAGGAATTATCTTATATTGAACTTTTTGAAGAAAACCCATGAAATTGATTGAAGGAACTTTGAATTTGGGTTAGGATTTGCATGTAGAATGATGATGGACTGATTTAATATTCGAAGAGATATATATGATGATATAAAAACGAATTAATGATGAGTAGTTAGGCATAAGAAAATTATGAGTTCATGTTCATAGGGTTTGGGGAAATATTTGGAGATTCATATTAATTCCATGATGATTTGTAAAGATTTAACCCCTTAAATATGTTAAAGAATGATCTAGGGTGATTAGAAATGGTTTATATACGTTAAAACATAATTTGGATGGTCTTAGTGTGGATTTAGAGGAGAGAAGAATTGAGAAAAATGGAATTGGGATTTTCTGGGCTGAAACTGCCATCTCGTTAGAAGACCTGCCCAGGTCGTTCGAACGAACTTATAACAAGATGACAGTATCAATTCTAACAAGTTGGCATTTCCTTCGAAGCCCTTCGTTCGAAACGAACTCATTCGAAACGAACTCGTTCGAATGAGACTTCTAACGAGTTAACAGAATGGCCTTTTTGGCCTGATTTGATTTCTAGTGTCCATTAGACTTATCTAAATGGTGAGATATCCTTCCCTTATTAACTAGTGGGTATAGTTGCGAGATTGGGGTACATTGAGGAGTAAAACTTAGAATAGTGTCTTAAACCGGATGTCATTTGTGGATTGGGAAGCGAGTAACTAATCACGAAGTGAGAATAATTGATAATTTAAATACATATAAACTGGGGACATGTGATTTGTATAACACTAGGTGTTGGTATAAGAACGAGAAGCATACCACTAATGAAATATTGTGATATCTAAGATGTGTGAATGCTTAGTATATGTAATTATCCGTGTATAACATAACTACCGTACTTGCTATCATGGGAGGTTGGCATTCGTTTAGGTCCATCTAATCTTTGTGTGCCTACGGGGGGGATCTAGATTGGTACCTCGAGGACATAGGTCAGAGAAGGGCTTATTGAGAAGTTAATAAGTCTGCTGATCATGGGAGCGTAGGTATGTGCGTGACCCATGTGATGTGAACTATGTACGCCTCCATTGTTTGTGATTGTTGTTAATGAAACGTTTCCTGAGAGATTCGAAATACGTGGTCCTCATGTGCTTGATGTACCGGGATTTGATAGCAGATTATGTGAGCACCACAGCTTAGTCTCGGGGTGCTAGTATTGTATATTTATGATGAGAATAATATACTGTTAATTAAAATGAATTGTCGTGTATAAATGTGAGGATAAATAATAGTAACAGTTTGTAAAGTGAAAATGTAAGATCTATAGTAATTAGTGGAACTAACATGGGAAAATTGTGTAGCAAGTTATAACACTCTGTTAAATAAAAGTTGTTGGGAATTGAATTAGATATCATATAGAAATTATTAGATTTTAGTATCAGACTAGTTAGATATGAGAACAACTAGAATGGGTACGGTTACGATAGGAGTGCACAATTAGTTGAGAGGTGAGGAACTCATGTGGGTGCACACACTATCATGTACTTTGTATTCACTGTTTAATGATATTAAACACTTGCATATTTTTAAATTATTTTCACAATCGGGCTCTGACCCGTTTGCTTTCAAATCTATTTTTGTAAAAACCTTTTAGGTGCCCAGCCACAAGGACACCATGCATAGGAGTTCTATTCAGGTGACATGCTGTGGAAGTTACAGGACCTTGACAGTAGACGCCTCCATCTTCGATCTTGACTCCATTATCAATTTTTATCATTTGTTGGGCATGTCGCCCATTCCTCTTAGAGACATCTTACTTATTCGGTTATTTCAGACTTCGGGTCGTAATTAATTTTAGTGATGCAGACTTTGTATTTATTTATTTCGGAATTTGGTTTGTTGTGAGAAGTTTTCCCTCCAGACTCATTATTATTGGATGGTTATTCTATTGTGACTATATTGTGTTTGTTATGTTAACTTTTCATAATTCATTTATTGCATGTTTATCGGATTTAATTAAAATGGACAACTCACTTTTTAAATACTAGGTGGTTAGTAAATATTAAAATGTTTTCGACAGTGATGCTATGAACTGAACCAACTTGGCATTTTGTATTAATTTAATAAAGGAGTAGCTACCCGGTATTTAATTAGTCGGGGTGTCACAAAAGCTACTCTCAAAATTCCCTTAAGTACCTACAAAACTTGTCTAAAAATAACTCGTATTGCGGTAAGTACGGGTATCAATCCAACTTTCAAGGTGAAACAATTAATGTGAAAACGTGCAATCTCATTTTTTTTATGAAAATATTTAAAAAAATAATTATAATTTCAAGGGAAAAATTAACTAACAAATGCTAAAAATTATAAAATGACTAAATAATGAAAAATATATGCAACCGAGTGTGAAATATGTGAGAAGGTCAAGAGATGGGACTACACTGCATTTTCAATTATTTTAATTTCTTACTTTATTAATTTTGAAATATTTCGAGATAATATTAAATCGATAATCTAACTTTCATTATAATTATAAATTTAATAAAATCTTTTTCAGAAAATTAATTTAAAAATATCACACAATGAAAATTTTGGACTACACTATTTTCAGAAAATTACCCGCTAGGATCAATTTAAGGAAAACAATATGGATCCTCAAATTTCAATACCGTATTAATATTTAATTATCAGAAAAACCTATCTCTAGTTCGATTCCAACATTCAAACATTAATTCGTTCAATTAATTTACTAACTCTCGTTACATAAATTAATTGGTGACACTTAAAATTAATTTACCTAGAAATATAAAATTAATGAAACCAATTAATTAAAGTAATATCATACGCTGTGCATCCCACTCTTGAACGGGGTGTTTAGCCTAATATTCTCATGTGTGCATAAACAACAACAAATAATATGTCAAGAAGGAAATAAATTGAAAAGAGAAGGTAGAAATACAATGCGCAAATTTTTTTTCCAAATTTGTCTTGAAAAGCACCTTGACACGCGTCCAACTTCGTCACAATTTTCAGCACTTGATTACAAAAAGAACACTAGAAACCAAACCTAAAAATTATTCTAAAACTAAACTATTTTTTTTTGGAATTTTTTTATGCCCTACTATGTACATAATATACAGTCTCTTTCTCTCTCTACGTATCTTCTTTTTTGCTCTGTGAGAGTCTTTTTTTATGTGAGATGCCATACCCTTCTTTTTAAAGCCACGATGTTGTTCTTGGAGAGATTTTTATGGGATTTTCTTGGCTTAGATTTTGACTCCAATATTGTTGGGATTTTGGTTGAAGACTTAGAATGTGGTAGGAGGTTTTGAAGCATGGGTGAATAAATGGGTACTCGGTTTGGGGAAGGTTTCATTCTTGGGCGACATGGGTCGTGGGTTTTGGTGTGAGGTGAGGAATAAGAGATGTAGTGAGTGGGTTTTGGTTGGTGTTGGTTGGAGTGAGAGGAGAGGTGTTGGTGTTTTTTTGTGGGTTTAATGGAGGTGAGAGAGAGAGAGTTGGTGAAGATGATGAATAGTGTAGGGGTGTGTTTATGTGAAAGGTTGAAGATGGGTTTGTGTGGTGTTATGGTGTGTGTGATTTAGGCAAGTTAGTGTGGGGTGTAAGGATGTATTGTTGTGTTTTAGTGTGTTTGGGTATAAAAGGGTTTGTGTGTGTTTAATTTGCACCCCTAAAAAAAATATAACTTGAACTAAAAAAATAAAAACCTAGAAATAAAAATTTAATTTATTACAAAGAGACTAAAAAAATAAAAAGAAATAATAATAAATAAATAAAACTCTATAAAGACTAAAAAAAACTAAAAATCCTAACTAAATAAAAAAACCCAAAAACTAAATAAAATAAATTCCTAAAAACTAGTCCTAAGAAAAATAAAATTAAATAAAGATTATAAATTAAAAACTAATAAAAATCAAAATGAAAAATAAAGAATTAGAAAAATAGAAAATAAATCCTAAAAAATTCTAAATAAATCCTAAAAATAAAATGACTAAAAATAAAATTCTATAAAAATAATAAAGGTACAAACTCAACACACACGAGGCTCGGGGAATGGTCTAGGCTCAGTGTAGGCTTAGGTTTAGGTTACGGGACTATTTCGGGGCATCAGATCACAACGGGGAAAGCTCAATGAGGACTCTGACTTCGCGGTCTCTTTGGAGTTCTTCGATGCACGCTTTTGACCGCTTTTGCGTCGCAATTGATTGAATTTAGCATTATTTGTACCGCAACTGCGTATTGACCTGAAAAATAATAAAATACGAACATAAGGTCAATTTTAATTCAAACGAGTGACTAAAATGCATCTATTCGAGGTATAAAATAGATAGTTTTGGGTGCTTATCACATCACATTAATTACATGCCTTACACGATGATATTTGCAATACGACAAATCAAAAAATATTAATCACTTCGACCATGTTTTTGCTTTACTAGGGTTATTAGGATCAACCCTTGCTTTACGTTTTAGGTTTACAAAATTCGGGTGTTTGCCTACATACCTATTCCCCACAATCGCAGTCGTCGCGTTCTCCTCGATTTGCTGACCAGAAAGCAAAGTAGATGGCATCCGGTGCTCGTGACCAATAGGATAAAAGTTAGACTTATCATTCTTGAATGAGTAACTGGTCGGCAAAAATCTATAATGACCCGTGTAACTTATCTTACTACTATGTTGTATCGAACTGCTTTAAGTTTCCTTCCAACATATGGCACATCCAAAATAACCAACATTACAATCGGACAAGATCCCATAAGAAGGATGGTCGTGGATCGTCCACATCACCATTTCTTTAAGTGTGAACTCTTCACCCTTGTTTGATTTAAACGCCGTCATGCCTTTATCCCATAACTCTTTAATTTCTTCGATTAATTGGGCTAAGAATATATTAATATCATCGCTTGGAGCCTTCAAATCGGGTATCAACAAAGATAAAAATGTTAACTCATTTCTCATGCACACTGTCAGAAGGAGACTTAAAGGCGCTATGAGAACTGGCCAGTAACTCTGACTAGTACTTAAATTATCGAAAGGGTTAAACCCATCGATTGATATTACAAGATGAACGTTGTGAGGTTACTTTGCCAATTCATGGTGTCTTGCATTTGAAATTTTCCATATGAGTAAATCAACTAAATGACTCATCAGAATCCCACCCACCTCGCATCAAGCGTGCCATGTCATGGCCTCCGCTTTCCACGGTAGAGTAAAAAATCATTTTAACCGTGGCCCAAGTGGAAAATACCTGAAAACCTTTTGTGGGAATTGCAATCACTTTTAATATTTTACAGGCTTTTCCTTTCCCTTCTCACAATCGATGTATCTAAGATCGCCGTATACTTGACATTTAACCTTCTTCTCGTGCTCGTTGCGGTAAAAAATTCAATTATACTTGCATGCATGAATTGATTTGTATTTCAATCCCAAACCCTTCAAGATCTTCTTTATGGTAGGATAACTATCTGTTAATGTGTTCTCTTTTGGGAGAATTTCATTAACCCACTTGACAATTTCGATTACATTGTTCCCAAATAAATCGAAATGACTCTTCAAATTAAGAAAACTCATCATTGCATATAATACCGACTGATCTTCATCGCTATATTTATACAACGGTCTAGCATTATTGGCTTTTAACTGTATATATTCTAGGTTTCCTGGTGATTCAGTATCAAATTGTTCATTGTGCGCATGGTTTGTCTCCATAGGTTGGTGATTTTGGTCGTGGTGGACTCCGCAAGCATCGTTAATCAGGTTGATCAGTGGAGGTGAATCATTTACCACTTCCACTCGTTGGTGTTTTGTTGCACGGTCTGTTATCGATAATTCTTCAAGAACATAATGTATATATTATTTAACATTGTATGTCCATTTGTTATAATCTTGACAAATTCCCCACTTTATTAAATGTAACTCAACATCTTCTGAAGATTTATATTTTTCATTCATCCAATGGATGTAAGTACACGTAATCTTCTCACTTTTAAAGTTCTTCAAACCGTAGATAATAATTTCTTAAACGCCATTAACGTAACTATTAATTATTCGATCTGTCTCCCCCATCCACTCTTTGTATTAAGGAAAATCGATTTAATAATCTTCAAATTGCAGTCTTGTGTTAACATGATAAAATAAATATCATGTTACATAAATATCATTTTGCATAACCGTGTTAACATGATAATCTTCAAATAGAGGGAATATTGTTTTTAAATCAAAGTAAAGCACTAATATAGTGTCAACAATGCACCAATCAACCAAACTATGCAATAAACTTAAACACAAGAACTCATTTATCAACGATGTTACTCAACCACTTAAACTCAAATTAAATAAATTTGTCTAGTGATATTATTACAACATAAGAAAAATATCACTACATTTTCATCAAATGATAAACTGGACAAATGATAAAAGAGTTTAAATATTTTTTTTCAAATCATTCCCTTCTTCACTGTCAATGTACATAGGCACATCTTCGAAACCGCCATATATTTTATCAACCATGATCTGACACTCGCCCTCCTGTGAAGGCTGACTATGTACTAAAGTTCCTACTTGAGTGAAGATGAGAGTGCACACCCCAATGATATTTTTACCTCTCAGGTACTTTATATAGTATTTCTCACCATAGTCACCTAGGATTGTTGATGATGATCCAAGACTTGTGACATGCTGAGGTGATAAGAAGGGGAATGTTGAAGGCGAAACCGACATCTGTGAGGTGAATAAAGAAGGAGGGAAATTTTGAGGAGTTAAAGGGAAACCGGGATGTATTGGTGGCTGAAGGGGCATACGACTGGCTAAAAGGGACACAATATGTGCAAGTTTCTCATTTACGCCTCCCGATTCCTTTTAAAGCCCCATTACATCCCTTCGGTCCTAGAATGATGTTCTTCACTGGATGAGAAACACTTATTAATAGAAGAAACCTCGTACACAATAGGTGCGGTGTGTTTGAATGTTATTTTTTACACATGCGAACACAAACCTTTCATCCTCCCTCTATGGTCCTTCCCTAAGGTGTGTGCGAGGGCATCATTGTCAAGGTCGTTGAACGGTCTTGAAGATGACTGACTACTCATAGACTCTATTGATTCTAGAGTCTTAGCCAAATGAGAGGGAATTTATTATCTTTGTCTCGTCTTCCATGCACATACAATTTTTCCCAATTTGGTATATTTCCTTTATCTGTCTGCCTTTTGTCTTACTCGACCACTCGATCTTCAAATCTTCATAAGATTTCGAGCAAAGCAGGTGGACATCAGTTTTTTGGGCCATATTCTTCTTATTTTTCACCCTCTGTATCATTTTTGAGTCCTTCGTTTGATTTTCTAAAAAACCATTTTGTTAACCGAATGGCATCTCAACATTTGAAGGCAATTTGTCTTTAACCGCCAAAATATCGGAGCTCGATGCTCCCTTAGGGAAATGCTTCTACCTAAGGTTTTTTCGATAAGTTTGGAGTTATTCATCAACCCAATAAAGAGCTTATTTTTTGAGTTTGCAAAAAATGAAAACCGTTTGTTGAGTTGCTCGTAGATGTCATCTTTAACAGCTTTATCTACGAGGTTACAATTGTTAGCTCCTCCCACTCCCACATTCATTATTTCCAAGGACAAACACTGGGCTTTAAACTCTTGAAAGTGATTCTCATCCCTTGTGGGGATATTTCACAATAGAGAGCACCCAATGGGCTTCTTCTCAACTGACCCGACAGTTTTAGGAGCATTATTGGTGTCTGTTAGATTAATGGGAGTACCTTGTCTACTGCAACTCGGAGTAGTGGAATGAATCGTTAGTGGAGTTTAGTATTGCTCACCAATTTGGTGATGAGAATTCTCCTAGGGGTGATATCATCTCATCGGTTGGAGCATTGTGTTCATTACCGCACGACATTATCAATAAAAATAATAAAAGTTAATTATGTATCTATAATAGATGTATAATTTCAAAGTTCAACATGAAATTACAACTCACAATATAAATATTTTGACCATATATTATAATCTACCTATTCATGGTAAGACTTTAATAAAAGTTTAATGTATCTGATCTCTATCCAGTCGGAATTTGTTTTTAAAAACCTATGGATTTTTACATGTGGCAAACTAGGAGAAAGCGTATCTATAATGGATGAATAGATGTTAGCGACATGAACTAGAAATCTCTTTCTCTTCAGCCTATTGTCAAGATTGAATTTGACATGTATATGTCGCGAGACATCATAGTCTTCGTCAATGATCTTTGTACGCCATTCTATCGTTAATGGGTGCATTTTTTTCTGCCTTCTCTAACAGCGTAAGGAAGGTCAGTGATTTATTGGGATTATGTATGTGAAATATATATTGTATAGCTTCATCCTAGCATTCTGGTAGGGAAAACAGAATACGAATGAACAAGTACTCTTCCTGGAGATGAACTCCATGGTTTTTAAGGTAGTTATTCGATCTTCATGTTCCCATACCAATAAATCGGAGTACCCTCTGAATGAGACTCATTAATGAAAGAGGTACGAGTGCGGTCTAATTTTAGCTTTTCACACTCTTGTTGCCATTTATTATCACAGTGACTCATTTTTACTCAGAAAAATGAACGAGGGCTTGAATATGATTTCTATAAATAATGTCTCTAATGAATCATTAACTTGTTAGGTTAGTTTGATTTAGGTTTTGAATAATCACTACCCTTCTCTTCACCTAGTGCAATTTTAATTTAGGGAAATTTATAATTAGGTCCCTTGTTGATAATTTTTAAACATCTAAGGACAATTTACTATTAGGTACACTTGTTATGACACTAGTGTGGACTTCTACACAAAGAGAATCAGTGTACCTAAGTGTTTAAATTTTTCCAAAATCCATTAGTGTTTAAAATTTATTTCTGAGGAACCTAAGAGTACTTTGATATTTAATTTATTAGTTATTATGTACGAGGACGTGAATCCCATGCATGTTGGATCTCACCGATGTGAAATTCAAACAACAACTCGCCATTTAAGACACAAAAACCATATGATTTGTTCCATGCTTATGTGGATATATTGAAGACGATTATGGTTACTTTATTTTCATGCTAAGATTTCAAAATGACAACACTCAGTATGTACACAGTATGTACAAATATTATGTTAATAATTATCCCCCCCAAATAATAGCATATCAAACCCTACGCATATAAAATCCGAATAAACGAAATAGTCATATATACTTACTTTTATATTTTTTTAAAAGAATTGTCCCTTACACACACACACACACGCAATATATACAATGTGTGTGTATACATACTTTTGTATTTATTTTAATTTTTACTCAAATAATAATATATACCTATTTTTACACACACAATATGTACATCGTCACGACCCAAAGCCGTGACTCCTAAATTAGGATAGTCACGGCCCAAAGACGTGACCAGGCCAGTGTGTATTTTATTTGGTGGTCATCCACGACTAGCCTGGACGAAACTTTGGCATGAATTTGGCACTATAATGGTCACGCAAATGTCACAGCTATGGTCCGTGACCCATAGTGGTCACGAACTTCGACCGTGGCCACCTTCAATAGGATCCATGAAAACACTTGGTCATGGACTTGGTCACGGCAACGTTTGATGTGGTCATGGTTTTTAGTCGTGATCATCACGGATCTAGGCCATGACCCCCAGACCGTGACTGCGCAAACCGTGGTCATGCGCAGAATATTGTGTAGTGTACAATTACACCTTCTTTTAAAAGGCTATAATTTTACAATTGGTTCTCAATATATTGTAAAAACTGAATTCTAATGTTGGACCCACTATTCTAAAATCAAAGGGTTTCCTCACCTATCCAATTTTTAAATCTACACACAATACAAAAACACATACACACTCCACCATAAAATTTAAACTCAACTAGTTAGGCCAAAAAAATATGAGAATCAACCAATTTTGAAACTCAAACGTGTAATTATCCATCTGCACGATGAAAGAAATCATGTGAATCATAGTTATATAATGAAAAACCAAGTCTAAAATCATGTAGTTAATAATGCAAAACCAAGAATGAACTTCTTGTTTATGATATAAATACCACTTAAATATTCACATAATAAAAAGTTTATTATAACTATAAAATAGCTATATCACCTAAAAAAACATACCAAACAATCTACCCCACCAAAAGTTTTCCATTAAAAAAAAGGCGTCTTGTGAAGTCATAATAACAAATTATTTCTGATATGATAACAATAGTGAAGAAATATATAACTTTAGTTTAACATAAATGAATGATGAAACTTTTTTGTAATAGGGAAAGATTAAAAAACTAAATTTAACAAGTATTTCACTAAAAACTCCAATTGTTCAATCAGTTCTCAAGTCCTAAACTCCCGAATTAAAACTAATTTTAACCCAAAAATTCTAAAACAAGAAAAAATAACTATTTATAAAACTATTGAATGTATAGAATAAACAAAACACAAGTCCCAAATCTCAAAACGTTAAAACCTAAAAATCCAAAATCATATCAAATAGTTCAACAAAGTCCAAAAGCTATTGGATCCTATTCTCCAATTTCCATAGATTTAGAACTTAAACTATTTTGACATACCAAATAAACATTTACATGAAAAATATATACAAAATAAAATGTCTATATTGAGCGATGTTAGAACTTGCCCAAAATCTTCATATCGAGTTTTAGAAAATATATACTCATTATATTAATATCTCTAAATACATATACACTCCAACATTAAGAAAATACAAGTAATAATCCTTAATTACACCCGCAATCTAGAAATTGAAAAATGTATATACTTTGGGCTAACGAGAGAAAGAGAGAGAGAAGAATTCATACTTAAGGTACCTGCGATTTGTGGTAAAATCTGCAAAAATAAAATATATGAATTAGAATACTCCAATCAATCATACCCAAGTAAAAAATTAGGGGTGGCAATTCGGGTTAGTCGTGTCATTTTCGGATCGCGTTGATTTTTATTTGAGTATAAGTTTTGGGTATTCTTAAATCAATACAAGCTAATCGTGTCAAGTTCGGGTTATTACCATAAACGGGTTATCGTGTCGAAAATTGTCAGCCCTATAAAAAATACAAAATCCAATCGAACAAAAAAAACCATACATGTGGTTTGTAAGAGTATATGTGTGTCAAAAAGAGAGAGAGATAGGGGAATTACTTCCATGCAAGACGAAGACATAATAGAATGTGAGTGAAGAGAGGGAGTAGAGTGAGAGCAAGAGTGCCGAGTGTGAGAGAAATGAGAAATATTCGGGGATAGTGAGAGAGGTAAAGAAATGAGAATGGAAAGTGAGATATTGTGTGTAAGTAAATGAATTTGTGCGGAATAGAAAAATATATAGTTGAAATTTTTAATTTTCAAAATTTGAAATAAAGTTCAAGAGTAAATTTGAACCCTTATTTTTGAGTGGGGGGCTTGACTAGACGTGGACCGTTATTGTGCTTAAATAATTCAAACACTTTCCTACAAATTTATGCCATAAATGATGGCTACTAATATGAACAACAACGTATTAATCTGCAATATGGGTGTGTTTCGGTCGGATTAGGGATGACAACTGGTCGAGTTTGGGGCGGGTTTGTCATAACCCAAACCCGCCCCGTGAATTTTTTTTAATACTCGCAACGTTTTTCTTAACCCACCCCAAACTCATTTAAGTGTACCCCCTAAACCCGCCTCACCCCGCCCCTTTTAGATTCACCGGGTCAAAAACCCGCTCAGGACGAATTAAAACCCGCATGTTAAACCCTCATGCAAAACTACCAATCTTGCAAAAAACAGTTATATGACTAAGTGTGGACTATTTACATATGTGTACAGAGTTAGCTTCTGCAATGAATTTTAAAGAAATGGTTGTTCTAAAAATTTATCTAGTTTAAAGTATTTTTTGTTTGATTTGTAGATTAGCCGGTAAAAGTCCAGGTGCAAGAATTCCCTTGTTAGGTCATATATATTAATTAGTATTTGGATCAAGGTAAATAGTTATTATTTGTTCATAAAATTGTCCCTTAATGGTGAAGATTGGTTCAAATGGAGGATCCTCATTAAATCAACAAATAATAAACTTTATATATAAATAAGGACAGTAAAAATGATAAATAAAAAGTATTAAAATATTTTATTCTTTTGAAAATTCAAAAATTCGGATTTTACATTTGATTTTCAATTTCATTCCATTTTTTTTCCAAAAATTTGAAAAAAAAAATCGGATTGAAAAAATTAAAATGATGACAAAATTAAAAAAAAATAAAAAATTAAAAAATAATTTACACCCTAGTATGCAAGCATGACAAGTGTAGCCAAATCTTACAAATAAAGCAGTAAACGAAAAAAGAATCCTACTTTTTGACAAACGAAGCAAATTCCATCCAATCCTATCAAGGCAAGTCTGTATCTCGAACCAAATAATGCCTGATTTGTTTATGCTAGAGAGATCTAAGTGCTCAATTCAAAATCGTTTTCACTATTCAATTTGGCCCCCCCATGACCATTGATAAACATACACACGTATACGTGTATTGGTACCGTTAACATGGGGCGGTGTTGAAGCCAAAGCCACCCGAAACCACCAACACCGTGGATGGGTAAAAGCAGGATCCTCAGCATCATGGCGTTTACGTTTGATTCTTTTCAATTCTATCCCAATCAGTGGCCCATTTTTCACCCATTAATAATGCCTAGAGAGGGACAGTTCCTGTTGATATTTGCTTTCGATTCCTCAAAAACTACAAATCAAATATTGTCCCCACAAGAATGTAGTAAACAACCCATGGAAATCGTCCCCACTATTTTGATTTGTATACACTTTTGTTTTATTCCTTTGAATTTTGCGCCAGCTCAAAAGAATAATTGATCCAAACAAAACTAGTGAACTCGTTCACAAAAAATAAATATAATAGAAACAGGGAACAAACATTTTAATGCAGCCGTTAGAACAATTATACATGTATTCAATTCATTACATAGTATATGAGAGGTAAGTGTAACTGTATGTAGTAATACCTTGATTAGTATTTGAGAATTTTGTAACAGATTTTAAATTTTATAAGGTATACATTCGTGCGATGCACGAGCTAGGTTATCTTATTAAATAATTAATTTAAAAGTGATAGAAAAAATGATACTAACTCGAGGGTCTCTGTATTATGTGAAGTTGTTTACGTAAAACAATTATTACTGAATAGTTATTCAAATAAATATAATTACATAATTTTTGGAGTTATATTAAAGCTTAAATTGTATTCACATTGAAATCTTAATAAAAAACTATTATATACGTCTTCAAAATGATTCTTCAACTATCATGGAAATAGAATGCAAAGATTTATAAGAGGAAGAGAAACGTGCAAAAAACAAGAAGAAGCTAAAATAATAGTAAATTTGTTATAAATAAGGAACATTTTCATGTTAGCTGAGCACTTTTTTTCTCTTCATTATCAATACAAAATGTGTTTTTAAACAGGTGCATTAAATAATTTAAAATATTCCCTTATTTTATTAGGTATCAAATTTGGTTATATACAAAAATAAGAAAATAAAATAAGGCACATAACCATAATTTATATGCAAATGATTACGTTTATAGGCAACTCAATGGTAAATTTGAAACTATAGTTATGAGGAATATGAATAATTATCCTACATATGTGAGAAGGTTGTGCATTTTAATTCCTTCCAATTTAGTGTCCACGTGGACATGCTAGATGCAAGGTAAAAATAAATGCTTGTAAAGCATTTTATAATAGTATATAAACGTCTTTACTATTTGTTGGAATTTATGATGTCTTAAATTGTTTCACAAAATATCACCTGGTCAGCTGTGAGTTCAATTTAACATGAGACTCGCAAGTCTTTCAAAACAGTTCGAAGTTGTAACGCCTTCTCCTTCGCGAGGACCATATCATGATATCCTCACATGTGTAAAACCATAAATTATTGAATACAAAATTGTTGTTTAAAGTACACACTTAGAACATAAAATTTGGTTGAAATGTATTGTTAACGTTAAAGTTTCACATAAATAAAATATGAGAAATTGGTATACTATATTATAACCCATTGTCACATTTGGGCTTGGTGCCATTGGGATACCACAACTCTATGAAGGAGAGAGGACCCACATAAGCTTGGATTGACTTCCAAGTCCACACATGTCGCTGACGCTCGACATGTGCACGGACATGGGGCGTGGGTTTTGACCTGATTAAAATATTAACTTTTGGAGTCAAATTTTAGTGGACCATTCAATATGATTTGAGACATTTTCTGGTGTGCATATATTGTTATTTTTTTGACATATTATTTTCTACCTGAGTCAGTCTCCTTTTCGCTCAAAAATAAAAAAAGTTCTTCCATTATTGGTTCATTTGTTACTTGTAATTTGGATTGCTATTATTGAAAGTATTGATTGTTATATACTGGGAGACGATTGCCATTAAGTCCGTGAAGCACTATTTGTGATGTCCCTCCTATTTTAATATCATATTATCAATATTTTATTAAAATAAGATAGGAATACAGTATTTCATTCTCAGCATCACTATTGCAATAAGTAATATAAATCTAAAATAAATAAAACCATACATATAATGAACTGAAAGAATAACTGATATGCATAAATAAATAACGTAAGTCGAATAAACCATTAATCACTATAAGTAATCATCCAACGTAAATAGCAAATAATAAATAAAGAATATATCTCACATAAATAAAAATCCTACCCATCTATGGGCAACACGCCTTAAAGGAAAATACTGAAGGGAAACTGAGTCTTATCTAGATAGAAATAAGTTGAGGCGACTAAATCAATTTTGTAGAATACACAGCTACTGTTCGCAACAACATGAAAGATCTAACCATGTTGTCCCTACTGCTACTCCACACTAGGGTTTTAAAAAAAAGATAGATTTGCCAACGGGTCAAAGATAAAAATCATTAAAAATATTTTGTAAGTATTTAAATTCTTTAAATAAAAATTTAGAGTGTATTACCTTCACAACTAATTTACCGGTCACACTCACATGAGACATAACTTTATCTCTCATCTACAGTGCGCACCTAACGCAATCATTTCATTATCCTAATTGTACTACCCAGTCGAACAAGGACAATAAATGTTATCAAATCCCATCCCACTAATAGTCACCATTAACTAAATATATTCTACCCTCACTAGGTATACTTTCAAATTTAACAACCTAGCTACACACGTGATATAAATAAATACACACCACATAATAACACAACTATACCCATGGTATAAATAGACATACACAATATCTCATAAAGAAATGCATATATATCACCAGATATGTACGTATAACCGCATTCACGAAGTTGGACCTCGCGGATGCATCCCTCGTGTGTTGTTGGGATCCATGTTTACCACGTAACACAACTGGGCCACTGAATAGAAATCTAACCATCGAACCCAAACGTAAGCACAAACAAACAGAGGTGATAATAAACATACATCTGGAGGTCTTAACCATACCACATCGCCCCCAATCGGTCTCCAAACCAATACTTATCCTCACACATGGATAATGTCCATGCAACAATACTATGAGTTGGGGAATTAATCCAACACATGTTGGTCAACGCCATGGTGGACTGCCCACTATGCACAACCTTCTAATGATCGCACTACCTTGTAGGTATGTTCAACATAAATAACCAATACTAAACACACACACACACACACACACACACATCGTACTAGTCTACCAATCTCGAAGTTTGAACCGACTTGCCGATTTTATAATTAAATGTTCACTCATTTGAATTCCGATTCATCTCCCCTTAAATCATCTAACTGTTGACCTACCACATGTACCAACACCTGAAAATATACCCTATCAGTCCTAAAATACCATGAAAGCCCATACGCCCATTCCCCAAGCACTAACAGGTCAAAATGACGCGTAATGAAAATTTGGGTAGGCCAGCAAACTGGTTTTAGTTCGCTAAACCGAACCGTTTCACTCCCCGAGCGAATCGGTTCGATTTGGTGGGCTGCCAATTGTCTTCTTCATTGGGTTTTCACCTCTTAAACCCTTAAATGGAGGTCCCAAGCCTCCCCAAAACACAAATTGACATCCCGTATCAATATATAATGAATCCAGAAGCATTCTAAGATCAAATTAAACCTGAATTCCTCATCAAAACACTAGGATTCCTAATATTCAATCAATTCTTATAACTCAGAATTTATCAAACCTTTAAATTTATTTATTTATATCATTAGATCAATATTATCGTGTTCATAATTATAAATCCAGCATTTAACCACGAAATGTGTCAACTATTCATCATCAATCATTATCAAATATAATCAGAGGCCAAAAATAACTTAAATCTCTTCAATTAATTCTCGAATTTTTCATCTTTTAAATTTTATATTTGTTCCTAATTAATTATTAATGTAAGGGAATTGAATCCGAAGTCTTCACTCGATGATTGAATCTGGAGAAGTTCTTCCTTTCTTCTCCGAAGTTCCTTTCTCAAATTTCTTCTCCTTTTATCTTCTCTTAATCTCTCCCTTTATCTCAATTATGATGAGGAAAAAGTGAGGTTGTTATCCACCTACCTAATCTTTAAACACTCCTTAATCACAACCTAATCCCATTTTGAAGTGTATCCCTAAGGTTAAAAAAAGACACCCATACCTTTATACGGGCCTAATTATGTCTAAAAAGCCCTCGGAATCTAACTATAACCCCCATGAATCTATTCTAGACTATTTCAACCCATTCCAGATCAAAGATGTACTCAAAAAGACCATTCGAGTCACCCAACTAAAATTATATCACCATACCAATAATCGGGCCCGATACATGCATACAATACGCGTCGCCCATAACTAATTCAAGCCGTCGATATAACTCTATATCGACATAATATAATAAACGTTTGCTTTTCCCTCATAAATGGCATATACATATTCACATATCTATTTACTTATTACATGCTAGTAAATAATAACCATAAATATAATCCTTAACTTGATAATTAATATTTATCGAAAATAATTAAATTAATAATTGAATGCACACGTGGAAAGTAAATACTCATAAAAGTCATAAAAGTATGAAGTATTACATTCTCCACCCCTAATAACAAAATGATGTCCCCAAAATTCGAGCATACCGCCACAAAGATCTTTGAATACATTTTTCGCATATCATCCTCATGCTCCCACATAGACTTTGCGATATTGTGGTGTCCCCACTGTACACTCATTAATCATACCATATTTGATCGAAGCTTTCGCTCGCTACGACCCAAAATGGCAATAGGTATATCCTCATAAGAAATGTCTAGCTGCATGTCTATCTCCTCTAACACCATATGCCAATAAGCCACATCATCTTTTAGATACCTCCTTAATGACAACACGTGAAACATATCAGAAATGCTAAACAAATGCTCCAGTAAGGTAATCCTATATGCAATCGGCCCTACCCTCTCAATGATGGGAAAATATCCTATATACCTAAGCGCCAACTTCCCCTTATTTTCGTACCACATCACTCTCTTAATGGGGGATAGCCACAATGACACTTGATCACCCACAATAAACTTTAAGAATTTTTGATTCGCATTAGCGTAACTTTTCTTACCATCCCAAGCTACCCAAATATGACTCCTGATTAATTCAATTTTTGTAGACGTATCCTAAATCACATTTGGCCCAAGAATCTTGTTGTCCCCTAGCTCTAATCAATATGAGGGCGAACAAAAAGGTCTCCCATAAAACGCCTCAAAAGTTTCCATACTAATAGTAAATTGGTATGAGTTAATATACACAAACTCTACCAAGGTAAGTACTGATCCCAGCTACCCATAAAATCTAGAATATACATCCTTATCATATAATCCAGTATTTGATTCACCCTCTCCATTTGCTCATTGATCTGCCGGTGATACGCCATGCTCAAATGCATCTCCATCCCCATCACCTCTTAAAAACTCTACCAGAAGTGGGACAAAAAGATCTTATCCCGACTTGAAACAATGTTAAACAACACCCCGTGTGTCTTATTATCTCTGCAATGAAAAGTTGGGCGTACTGCCCTATCGTGTAATCCACCCAAACTGGTAAGAAATGAGCTACCATGGTCGATCGATCTACAATAATCCAGGTAGAATCGTGTACCCTCTATGATTATTGAATCTAGATATGTTATTCCTCTCTTCTCCAAGGTTCCTTATCACTTTTATTTGCTTAATCTCTCCCTTAATCTCAATTATGTAGATGCAAAAATGAGGTTGTCATACACCTCCCTAATCCTTAAACACTCCTTAATCACACCCTAATACCATTTTTAAAGGTATCCCTAAGTGTAAAAAGACACTCTTACCCCTATATGGGCCCTACTACATCTAAAAAGCCCTTGGAACCTAACTATAACCCAAGGGTACCTATTCTAGATTCTTGATCACATGTGTAGTTGAAAAGATCATCCAAGACGCCAAACTAAATATATACCACTACACCAATAACCAGGCCCGACACATGCATAAAGTACACATCACGCATAAATATTTAAATCCACTGATGCAACTCTCTATCCACATAATATAATAAATAGTCGCATTTCACTGACAAACGACATATAAAATTCACACCTCTATTTTACTTATTACACGGAAGTAAATAATAATAACCATAAATATTAATCTTTAACTCGCTAATTAATATTTATCGAAACCAATTTAATTTCTCCAATTAAATTAATTATTAAATGCACACGTGGAAATTAAATACTCATAAAAGTACGAGATATTAAACCGTTGCATGGAAAATCTCGTCTTAAGGACAAAGTATTGAACACTTGTCTCAATATTTTAAATCTCCATAAAAATTACTATAAGTTTGCATATTTATTCAGATTATCACACACACACACACACACACACACACACACACACACACATATATATATATATATATATATATATATATATTATGTAATTAGTAAAATCATTTTGGATAACAATCTTAAGACGAGATTTGTTACTTTCATATTAATTTTCATAATGATCTTCTGTATTCGTATAATTATCGAATTGGTGTAGTATTAATGCGTGTGTTCCTATGTAATTCAGAAAACTATTTTAAACTTTAAATACATTGATTGTTAATTTATAAACAAATATTTTATGTATAATTAGAAAATATATTTTTGGTCATTAACAGTTTATACAAAAAATATTTACACACAGCATGTTAATTTTATGTTATAATATATTTTATGTTCATTCGCGAAAACATTTTAGTTTTATTACTTGTGAATTTTAAACGTTAAACTTAGTATTGTTTAATAGTTTGATTGAATAAAATGGTGTGATTATTTGAATATAATATGCCCACTCATATCGTATGAAAATTACATATTTATTATAAATTCTGTTCAAATATAATTGGCCTTCAGTTCTACTTTAACCATTGCAGTTGTGCCAACAAATGTTGGACATGGTGAAAAACCTGAAAAGTCAAAAGGATTAATTTTAGATGGTGATAACATCAAATGTTATTTTATTTGACAACTTTGAACTTGGCTAAATTTCACTTTGAAAAAAGACGAGACTGGTTAGTAAGTAATTGCTTCCATTAATGCATGAAAATATTATGATTCCAATGTAATAATTATATTATTAACCATTTGGAAATACATTATATAATGTGTTTAGTCCCCTTAAAATGGCTAAAGAGGTATGTGATTCTTGGAAGAAAAAAATACAAAATGAAACATGCCGAAATGGAGAAATTAATTATTGATGGATTCTTATATTTTAAAATGAACGATCCAAAGACCGTCATGACTCAAATGCAAGGGATGCAATTGATTTTTTTTTTTTTTTTTTGTATATTTTATGAAAAAATAGAATTTAGTGAATTATTCCAAGTGCATGTAATAATTATAAAATTTCCACTCTCTTGTAAAGATTAGAAAGATTACTTAACTCATAAATGCAAAGAAATGGGGCTTGTGAGATTAAGGATTAAAGAGAATAATCGTTCCTCCGAGAAGAAAACTAGAAATTTTTATGGAATCCAAAGAACGTGTTGTTGAAGAAGATAAATGTAGCAAGAATAAGAAAAGAAAGAATTTGAAGCAAGATAGTCCTTTCAAAAGGACAAAAGGTGGGAACTTTAAAAAAATGATGGAAAATGCTTCCTATGTGACAAGCATCGACATCATGATAAAGATTATCATAAGAAGAAAAATAAAGGGAACAAGAAACAAAATCCTGAACAAGGCAATGTCGCTAAAGTTGGTAACCTTTCAGACAATATTACTGATTTGAGACTTTCAGTTGTGGTTTCAGAAGCCAATACAGAGGAAAATACTAGAGAAAGGTGGGTGGACAGTGCGACCATTTGTCACATACGTTCAGAAAATAACATGTTTATTTCTTATGGAGACTCTAATCATTAGGAGAAGCTCTTCATGGGACACACTTCTACTTAGAAGTTTTAATTGAAAGAGAAAGTTGTACTTAAGATGACTTTGGGTTAGGAACTCACTTTCAACGATATGTTTCATGTCCCAGACATTCGAAAGAAATTTGTTTATGGATCCTTACTTAACAAGAAGGGAATTTAACTAGTGTTTCAAGCTGACAAATTTTTTACTCACTAAAATTGGTATGTATGTGGGGAAAGGATATTGGAGAGATGAGTTCTTTAAAATCAATGGAACGACCGTGATGCCTATTAATATTGATAAATATGTATCTTCTACTTATTTTATTGAGTCTTGTAATTTATAGCATGGTAGATTAGGTCGTCTTAATTATGGTATTACTAAAAGATTAATTAACTTATACTTAATACCTAAATTAAATATCGGCACAAATCACAAGTGCGAAATGTGTATAAAATGGAAGTTAAGTAGAACTCCTTTTCAATAAATTTAAAGAAGTTAGAATCCCTTTGAATTAATTCATAATGATATATGTGACTTTAAATTTTTACAAACAAGAGGTGAAAAAATTATTTTATTACTTTTATTGATGATTGCACATGATATTTTTATGTTTACATGCTTTGAATAAAGGATGGGATTGTAAAAGTTTTTAAACATTACAAAACATAAGTTGAGAATCAACTTATCCAACAGATTAAAGTGGTTTGAAGAGATAGAGGTGGTGAATATGATTCACATTTGAACAATTTTGTTTAAAACATGGAATTATTCATCAAACTACTACTTATGCATCTCAATCTAATGGTATTACTGAATGCAAAAATAAAACTTTAAAAGAAATGATGAATGTTATGTTATAAGTTGGGGTTTACCTTAGAACTTGGGAGGGAAGCTTTGGTTTCTAAAAAATATCTTCTTAATAAAATACCTCACAAGAAAATAAATAATACACCATATAAATTGTGGAAAGGTTAAAGTCCGTCTTACAAATGCCTCAATGTGAGGGGGTGTCTTATAAAGGTTGTGGTTTCAAATCCTAAAAGGGTTAAAATAGGACCAAGCACTGTTGATAACACCTTCATTGGTTATGAAATTAATAGTAGTGCATGTCGATTTGTTGACATATATGATGAGTGACAAGAACTTGCACTAGTTAAGTTGGCATCTTACCAACAGAAACTGTCCAAACAATACAACCAAAAAGTTAATCTAAGGAGGTTTCTAATAGGGGACTACGTCCTGAAGAAAGTTTACGAAAGTGTTGTAAGACCATTAGACAACAAACTGGGACCAAATTGGGGAGGACCTTTCAAGGTAATAAGGGACAACCTGCAGGGAGCATATCACTTGGAAATGCTAGAGGATAGGGAGATACCAAGGCCTGGAATGCTTCCAACCTCAAGAAGTTTTACTTTTAGACTTTTATATCTTTAATTGTTGGCATCATTAGTTTAGACAAATTTTCGTTTATAGACTGATGTTGCCTTTTATTTATCATTTAAATCAATAAAGGATAATTGGCCCATGTATTTTAAATATCTTAGTTGTTTAATTTATCGCAATTCAATATGCATCTTTTCCAAGCAATATACTCCCCTCAAAGCATAACAGAACTCCTGGATTATAACAAGTTGCTTAACTTGCTCCAATCAAGGAATCTTACATGCCAACAACGAACAAAGCTCCCATAATTACAACAGTGTGCTAGATTTATCACAATCAAGGAGCTCTAAAATGTATAAAGCAAAGTTTATGATGAACCTTGCTCAGGTATTTATTGGAAACACAAATGGCCTTTTGAGTTGCTCCGGTAATAATAAAAGACATACAGGGTACCCTTAGGTAATAAATCCAACTCAGATTGGTCGCCAACTCAGGTTGGTCGAAAAATCCTGCTTGGACAGATGTCCCATTAACCAGCTACATTCTCGCCATCATCCTACTTAGGCCTAAGTAAGTGTGACAACACGACCTAAAAGGTAAGGTGGAAAGATCGATATGGCTAAGGCATATTGGACTGGGACAATGTTCAAACACAAGATAACACAAACTCAACATTATTTAGTTGGGTAAAAAGCCCAAAATGATTAAAGCTTTGTACTTTTCATACTACGATTAGTTCTATCAAGTTTATTAGATCTTGGTTAAATAGTGATTTCAAGTAATCAACAAACGAGGTTAATACATGTTTAGTCAGCGCATGCTCAAAACATAAATAACCAATGGCATCTTTTATTAAAAATCATATAATTACATTTACATTAACAGTCCAAGAAATACGTAAAGACCTACGACGGCTTAGGATGACGAGCAAGGTAGTCCGCTACTCGAGCCCTTCGACCATCATCAGGGTGAGGAACTATGTCTTCTTTAGCGCCCTCTGGGCGTGTCTCCAGAATCTACACACGAATAGCATCTATTAGGATCCAACGACCATCCCTTGAAAAGGGATTTTGCATACCGGAGGGGTAAAGGATTTGATACTTATACCACAGGACGGATTCCTTAGGAATTTTCAATTCCTTAAAAGCGCTCAGCCATCCCCCAGTAAAATCAAGGACTTCGTCCGCTTTCAGCCTTATCGAGGCATCTATCTAACCTTAGTCATAACCATCAACTCGAAGCTCCTCAGGACCCATTCGAAAAAAAATTCTTAATCGTGTGACATCCCTTTGGAGACCAACAGTGATCACATAAGCTCACTGAATGTATTCTTTTAGTTCGGCAATCTCCCTCCTAAAATCTTGATTATCAGTTTAAGCGACTATAGCTAATGATGAAGAGGATCCTCGCAGCACAAAAGGGGGACCAAATGGAGTGTTTTCTTTTAAACAAGAAATTTCTCTTCTCAAAGCATCATTCTCTTTCTACAATAACTCCCCCACCTGGTTGACTTCGTACGTAGCCAGAATTTTTGCCTTCAAGGCCCTCATCTCCTCCTACACAAAGGCGCCGATTTTCTCCATCTTCTCAAGACAATCTTTAAGCCTAGTGACCACCTAAGACATATCTTTATAGTCTTGGTTTCTTACCTTAAGGATTTACAACTCCTTATAAAGGCTTTGCATGATTGAACGCTAATGTTCTGGCCAAGAACTTAGCCTAGGCGGGAGTTAGAGGGAATGTATTTATATAAATTAATGGTATACAATCAACAAAATAAGAAGCAAAAGTAACAAACATCAGTAATGAAATAGATATTTCTTTCCATTTAAATAAAATGAGAGGCACAAGCCACTACAAAGAAAGGAGAAAAAACTAATGATACAATATTGTGACAAAACAAAGCCAAAATTCCTAGCAATACTTTAGGTGGCCTCAACCTGGTCAAAAGTCAAGGACCCCTTCCCCTTGTCAGCAGCTTCGTCGGCAGCAACTTTAACTCCTCCAGTTGAAGCACAAACCTCCACTGGATTGTCCAAATTAAGTTCTATAGGAGGGACAATGGGGTCCACAACATTTTGAGCATCCGGGGATACCTCGATAGGATTAAGGCCAGGTGATGCTGAGAGAACAAGTGGGAGTCAACGACAACCCTAACAGTAATCAAGGCTTGATCCCGACCTTTTTAAAGCATGCTCATTGGAGATAGGAAATTTGGTGCTCAGTGTCGTCCTACGCCGCCTCCCAACCTTCAATGTATCCGCTCTCCCGGATGGTCGCTGCTTCCCCCTCCAGTTTTTCCACATTGGCGACCAACTCCTTGTTCGCCTCAGTCACTACCAATTTATCAACAATCACAGCACTATATGTAACTTGAAGGTTGGCCATCTCCTTCACCAACTGCTCTTTTTCCCGATCAAGGGCCGCCTTAGCATCTGCCAAAGCCTTCTTAGAAGTTTTTAAAGCATCGCCTCGCTCTACATTTCTTCCCGAAAGGTCGTCCCGATCACGAAGCATTACGGTGTAGTAAAAAATAAATTGAAAATCAGAAGAAACACAAATTAGCATAAGACAACCCAAGAGAAAAAGGAAAAAAGAATGTAGAAAGGAAAAAAACTCACCAAAGCAAGCCCCTGAGCACATTTAAGGGCCAACTGGTCTGACCCCATGCTCGTCGATCGCTCACGGCCAGCTGCAAGCATTGCCTTCTGATAAGCACCTAGAAGTGTACATTTTATACCCCGAATAGACATATTTTAGTTTCTAATTCTCGACAATTTAGGTCTTATGCCCTTAAATGTTTATTTTGTAGGTCAAATTGTGCATTGCAAAGTTTAAACGCTTAAATCAAGGCAATTTTGCAAAAATGGTGCTAAATACCTTATCCCATAACCCTAGCCTACCCCAACCCGAGCCTAAACCAGTCCCTAAATCTACCCCGAAACCTGTGTGTGTTTAGTTTGTGACTTTTTATTTTTTTTAGATTATTAGTTTGAGTCGTTTTATTTTTAGAGTTTATTTTTTTATTTATTTAGTATTTTCTGGGTTTTGTTTTCTATTTTTCTATTTTATTAGTATAATTTTATGTTATTTTATTAGTTTTTAGTTGTTATTAGGATTAGATTTCTTTAGATTCATATAATTTTACTTTTATTATATTTTACTTTTTAGGATTTTAGTTTTAGTTTAATAGAGTTTTATTTTTATTTTCATTTATTTTTTTGTTTCATTTTTAATTGAGTCTTTATTTTATTTTAAGATTAGGATTATATTTTAAGATTTTTTTATTTTATTAATTTTATTTTTTTAGTTAGTTAGTGTCATTTGTAGGTGACCAAATTAAACACACACACCTACACCCTAAACTAATACCTCACCTCACCCTAACTCTCCTATACCTCAAACACTCCCCCACACCCTCATCCCCACCATATTACCTACACCCTCACCACATACCATCAAACCCATCACCCATCTTCAACCTCCCACCAAACTCATCTTCTCTCTCCTCCATTAAACAAACACCCACCTCTTCTCTCTCACCTCCCACCATTAGAAACCCAAGAACCCATTTACAATAAAACCCATCAACCCCAATAACAAACCCAAAACCGGACCTTAACCCATCGCGAGCCCAACCTTCGGCACACCTACGTCGGACAACCCCCTTTCCGGTGATGCCTCATCTGATCCAACGTCGGCAACCCCACAAACCACGATGGAAACCCAATCGGACCTACAAAACGCCGGCGACCTTCCTCGAAACCCGCCAGGCCACGAGCCGCCGGTGCATCCCTCCTACCACCTGTGTCCAACCCGCTACCAAAACATGTCATCCCGAAACCCGATTCTAGATCCGCTCCGATCAGAACTTAAACCCGAAATCATCACCCATCAACCACCTTCCAAGACCCACACCCCATATCCATTCAAACCCAAAGACCCATTTCAAGACAACCACCACTTCCTTCTAAACCCAAATCGTGCACTTGCTAAGACAAAGCCAAGACAAACTCTAAATGACCCACATGTTTAAACACCCTTTAACCCTTTTTCCCAATATACCCTCCAACTAATTTAATTCACCTTTTCCAAAAATAACCCTCACACCCCTTTTTAACCATATCAGATTTTGTCAACCAATTCCCTCACCCATATACCTTCCTTACCTCACCTTTGCCATGAACATGTGCACTCCCAATTACCCAAATTAGCCATAGCTCCATGTTTTCCATGTATAAATAGAAGACTCAAGACCCCATTTGAAAGAGACTTTTATCATATCAATTTTAGAGAGAGTTAAAGATACCCCAAAAATTGCGCACCCAAGGTCGTAAGCACGAGACATACATGATAAGCCCCGTCAAATCTAATAGGCTCAATAACTAGGACAACGCACCCGAAATAGACCCGTAAACACCATCACCAAATCCAAGCAACGCGTCAACCCGAGTGAGTTCCCTTTAAACACAACCTAATTTAAATTTGCTATAAAGCATGATATAAACGCGGTAAATAAATGAGGTAAATCTACACTAGAAAGCAAGTAAAGAAAGCATGTGAATCTAATTAACAAAGCACATAAATTAACTATAAAGAAAGAAAAGACTCAATACACACTATATTAATGGAGATGGAATATTGTAGCAGAAATTACAAGCCCAAATGGGTGGCAATCCAAGAAGAAATAAAGAAATGAGCTCTCAAACCTCCAAAACCCTAACCTAATCTATCTAAAACAATTATACTACAATATGTCTGATATTTACAACAAAAAAGGCTTATATATTAAGTGGAATTAAATTAGAAAAGAAAAGAGAAAAGAAAAGAAAAGGCTAAAATATCTACAGAAGACAGGGGATCGATCCCCTGGGCTCGATCGATTGATGCTCAGAAATCCAGCCCACTATCTCCCACGATTTGGCAAAATAAGAAGGATCGATCAATTGATCCCTTTGGTCGATCGATCGATCAAGAAGGTATGAGCACACTACATTGTTGTTTTGACTTGTTTGCAATTCCCTTCCGTTGAAATCGTCGTAACTTCTTCGTTCTGAATCAAAATTGCGCACCGTTTGCGTCCACGCAAAGCTTGCGAGGAGGGATACAACTTTCGTGGATGTTGGGCCAGGTGCCCAAGCTGTGTACAGACTAAAATACCCTTGAACGTGCAATTGCGTACGAAAATCGAGCGGAATGTGTCCGAACCTCACACTTAGCATCCAAATACTTATAAAAGCTCAATTAACCCCTGCAAAACCTGTTAACATAGAAATCCGAGGTTGTCTGGTTAACGAGCATAAATATAAGGAATAAGATACCGAGGGGGCTTAAATGTGTAGGTACGAGGGATGAAATAAACAATATTTGCGTCGTATCACAAAGAAAGAGGTGAAGGTTGAAGACACAATACATTCGAAAATGATCAAGAACGATGAACTGATGGTTAGTCTTGTACCAACAGTTGCTCTCAAGCACTTAAATGATAATCCTTACTTCTCGAGAAAGATCTGGCACTTCAATTTCTCACAAAAAGACAAGCGTGTCCTTCAGGTTTCAATAAATTGCAAACACACCATTGTAGACGGTGCTGGATTTTCGAACTCAATTAAAATCCATTGGCCCAAGTGATGGCCCACGGATTTTAGGGGCAATTGTGGGAACGCATTTATTCTCAACTTACGAGAGTAGCCGACCAAGCCCAATAAACCTAAGAGGTTGCCTGGCCCAAATCATGGGATCAAAATACGCACGTGTATTATCTAAACCACATTGGGATGGGACCAAGTCAATCCCCAATGATCTCGCGAAGATATTCAAGGGATTCATGGTTCATCTCATTGTGTCCATCATGGAGTTGCTTTCACAACTAAATTCTACATCTATAAATTATAACCCCTGGCCCGGGGCATGTAACCAAGCATATTGAGAGATACTTAATAAAATA
This sequence comes from Sambucus nigra, assembly GCA_949130495.1. Taxonomy (NCBI): domain Eukaryota; kingdom Viridiplantae; phylum Streptophyta; class Magnoliopsida; order Dipsacales; family Adoxaceae; genus Sambucus; species Sambucus nigra. The sequence continues at coordinate 350,229,747 of OX422219.1, read as the reverse complement.
ATAGACCTCTCCGTGGATGTATGCAAGTTGTCGAACCACGTACATAGTGGTATTGTGTGTGCGATCATATGCTTTCTTGTTTAATTTTGATTATTCTTTATAAACTCTTTATTGTGATATTTTTTTATACGACAAACACAAATGAGAGTAAGTTTACTTGTCTGTTGTCCTTGTTTCTGCTAGCGATTAATCTAGTCATTTTTGTTTTTCATTCAACAAACCAATTGTGATGGTTATGATGTGTTGAACTAGTTTTGTTAAGTTTTCTTAACCCTATCATGAATTTTGTTCTCTGTTTTATTTTCATTATTGCTTAGAATTGTAGGGTCATGGAAGTAGTTATTCTTGATGTTGTTTTTCTACATATATAGTTCAATATTGTCCAGGTTATATTATTGGAAAGAACCAAGAAATAGAGGAAGTTGAATACAAACTCTGGAGTTTTGGTTTTAGACTTATTATTTGGTACGTGTGCGAGCCTACTTGTACGAGCATATGTTTGCTTTTTGTTAGTTTTAGGAAAGGGAAATTGATCAATTTGGGTTAACCAGGTTGAGGGTCAACAGTTTTGGCTTCAATGGGTCAGGGATTTGAGAGCTAAGGTCCCCGGCTTTTGGTTTGAGCCCGACTGGAGATTTAGATAGTTTGTGGATCACCGGAGGTATGGGTGATGCTGCCAGTTTTTTCGAATAGCTCCGGGTTCATGTGTCCACCGTTGGACGAAATGGGTATAAGGCAGATATAGAATATAAGGTGGGTATGCTATAAGGGAGTTATGGTGTTTTAAAAAACTTAATAAAACTAAAATTATAAAGTATGTTAAAATAATATTTTTAACTATTTAAAAACTATTTTTTAATAAGAAACTAAAAGAAATGGTTTTAATGATTTTTTAACTTTCGAACTAAAAATAAATATTTTAAAATAAGTTTGTTTTACCTTTTTTAACTATTTTATGAAATTAAAAAACTATTTAAAGATTAAAAAATGTTTTAACTGTTTAATGTAAAAGAAACTAAAATAAAAATTGTTTTACACTTCTTTAATAAATTACCTACAATTCATCTTATATATAAAAATAATTTTTTATTTTTTAACAACAGTTCTTTTTTATTTAAAAAAAATTGTTATAGCTATTTTATATAAAAAAAAAAAGTTATTTTTGTAACAAAAATAATAGCTTTGCAATATTTTTGTAGGATATTATGTAGTTATATTTTTTAAATGACTTGTGATCACAGACACTCTAAAGTTTCTAATTAATTTTGTATTTTCGCTTACCATCATTTTATGTATTTGCAATTTCATAAACATTTTCGTACACTAATATTTCCATCTAGTTACTTTCAAAAATTGGGACCACGAAGTATCAATATCTTTCATCTCAATGGAGTATTAATATCTTCATCTCATCTTCGATTATTGACATCAGTGTACAACTTAAGATCTGTTCTGTAATGTCTCAACACCTCATCCTTCATTATGCTTCTAATGATTTAACCATCAAACTTGCAGCTAGCCCTATATGCTACCATTTTGAGAAACTATGGCACCTTTGTTTTCTATCAGTCGGTAGCTTTTGAAATTTGATGATTAATTAATGAATTAGCCACAGGATGACGACTCTAATTCACATGATGATCAATCATCATCTTATAAAATGGCAGATTACTGGGGGCGATTATTTTCTCCTTCCACAAAATTCAGAAATGGGTGCCAAGCAGATTGTTCATAATGTGAGTTCAAAAGTGCTAATTTTAATCATGTTTTCCATAGTGTAACGTGAGGGTCTAGAAAAGTAGAAAGTATGATAATATATTCATTTCTTTTGCCAAATGGGTTCCAAAAATACTACCTAGAAGGGGTGCAATGATTTTTCATGCCCCTTCTAACGAAACTTATGTTTCACACCTTAGTCTGTAGAGAGTGCGAAATTGTGATGGCACCGTAGAGTAGTGGAGCTTATGAGTTTTGGTTACGAAATAAAAGTAATTAACTTCAGACAATGCTATAGTGATTTCTCCCCACCAACGACATCAACCATCGCATAAAAAAAAAATAACACATTTTACATTCTGGTAAGTTGTTGTTCTTTTATATATATATATATATATATATATATATATATATATATATATATATATAGAGAGAGAGAGAGAGAGAGAGAGAGAGAGAGAGTGGTTTGGAGGGGGGTCGATGTCAAAAGGTTAAGATCCTAAGGACCCCAACGATCTCTCCTTTTTCTGGTTACGCTAAGACCTACTGACCGTCACTTTTTTGCTTGTTCATCACAATATGTTTCAATTATAGCATGTAAAATGTGTAAAATATTAATGTAATTGTATGTTGATATTCATTGAACTCTTGCTCAAATACGAATGGTAATATAAATCTGCTTAAAAAATGTTAATAATATATCATATATAATTTCATTATAGTTGACAATATGCATATGTATTCTATGAGGTCCTTAAATAAGGATTATAATAAGACTAAAGTTAATGTTCATTAGTGAAATTCTATTTTAAAACTAAATATATCATAAATTTTTATTTTAGACCACATAAAGTTAAGAAAGAAGAGCAATCCGTTGAATTGCGACCTAAAACTAATTTTGGTATAAGATCCAAGACGCTCCTTTCATACTCACATTAGTAAAAGACTTTAATGCCCTTAGAATTTATCTGTCGCATTTATAAAGATATTTTTGGAACTCATTCAGACTACCAACTCATCCCTATAACTGATTTAGATCGAGAAGGTTGTTTAACCTCATACATAGACGGTTGTTCACACATTGAACACATCTCAACCAAACACGCACACAGTAGGCAAGATATTGACAATGCTATCAATAGCATGATAGACCAAAATAAATGTATCCTACTTATTGTAAAACAATTATTTAAAGACATCCAAACCCTAGAAACAAACTAAAAAAACATCTCTAAACAAATACAAGAAATAGATAATCAAATCCCAATAGACCTCATACAAGTATTACAAGATATAAATACTAAGACCAATCACACAGAAGTCTTTAATAATGATATTTCAGAAATTATAACTCTGACAAAGAATCAAGAAAGTGAGTTTGTTAAGCTCACCATAGAACAAGCTAAATTTATTCATAGATTAGATAATTATCTTCCTATTGGAAATAGTTAGATCAGACTGGAATGAGGTACCTGAAAATCTCTCCATTCAAACCCTTGTAGATTTTTACTAAAGAATTCTAGAAAAGATAAATAATAAGAGATTTTATTATTAGATAAATGAAAATGAGACTGCTAATGCAACTAAAGCATCAAGACTTATACTTGAAAAATTAAATTTAATCTCAACCGCAATAGAACCCACACAAGACTACAATAGTAGCTTTGTTAAAGACTTACAATTAGATTTAAAACCTAAGACGAAAGGATTAACCACGTTTTATACAAACCTTGTTAAATTTTAGCAAAATTTAGCCAGTTATTTTAATAATATGAAAAGTCATAACCTATCCAGAATGGATAGTAATGTTAATGAACTTCGACTTAATATAGCTCAAGCAAAAGAAAAAAATTATGAAATTATGAAGGGAATTATGTTTATTTATAATAAACCTTCCCAAATATGTAACACCCCGCCTAATTAAATACCGGGTGGACAGTCCCATACCAAATTAAAACAAAATATACAGTTGGCTCATTCTTAGCATCACTGTCGAAAACATTTACAAATCACTCAATACCCAATTAAGATGGTGTTAAAAACTTTCCAAATTTTAATTCAACAAAATTCATTTTTATTTTACGAATAACACTACACATTTATTCTACGACAATAATAACTGAACAGAATACTCAAAAGAATTTAAATGCAATTGGAATAACATTCCCAAATAATTTCTCAATACAGTACCCAACAATAATAAATGTATTAAAATGACACGAATACAAGAATATCTTGACTCAAATAGAATGGGGATAATTGAATTCCTCTGGGCGACATGCCCTAAATAAAAGATGACTACATAATGTGAATCAAATGAAGATAGGCATCTAAGCAATAATCCATAGATCCATAGCTCGTCATAATCCTCTAAGGTTGGCGTCCCTGCGACTGGACACCAGATATAGAAGGTACAATAGAAAAGAGAATATGCAAGAAAACGGGTCAGAGCCCAATGTGAAAATAGTTTTGAAAACAGCAAGTGAAATATTGCAATATTTATCACTTATAATATTCATGTTAGATTATCGGACTCTCTCTTGAAATTCTCACCTCTCATCTATAGTGAACACATAACGTACCTCTAAAATGGCTCATGAATTCTAACCCAATTCTACTCTCATCCATTCGGATTCGCAAGACCGTATGTCTATTATTTAATTAAGGTAACCTCTTCTTAAAAATATAAGTCAATACGCATAACTCAATCATGCTATACCATTCCTAGCACTTACTACGATTAGAAAACATTAATCAATATTTATCTACTTACGCATACAGTAGAAGAATTTCAAGTATAGGTATATATATAAGTCACATCTACAATATATATATACTAATTGGGACCTCACATACAATATATGGTGCTGGAATACTCTGCTATCAAGTCCCCGTATTACTCGTACTAAGGAAAATACTAGTTCGGAATCACTCTCGAACTGTATTAATACAAAACACATACAAATGGAGGCGAATCATAGTTCCAAGTCATTAAGAGGTCAGCACATACCCTCACGTCTCTTAGGACCATCTGACTATCATACAGATAGCCTGTACCAAGGAATCCTATGTTCTAGGATACGAGTCAATATCCCCCATAAAGGTCCAATCGAGATAAGACTGTTCCGGCGCGAAAACCTCCGTGATAGAAAGTAGCGCGGGTATGATTTTACACATAAATTATCAATCATAAAAACAGGCATCAACATCTACTTATATAATACTAGGAATGTATCCCATCCCCACGTACCCGTTGTATTTATCAATACACTCGTACTTATCCTCATATAAATACTATGTAGTTAGCACTCACAAAATAAACATCTCACTTTAATATAAGTTTCCCACATTAACCCAAGTCTTTCTTTCAAAACTATTCCAACCGAATTTATCCAACCTAATAATGAAGATATCTCTCACATTTCATTTTATCTTCAATTATCTATAATTTTCCAGCCTTGGCCCAAGTATTCTATAATTTGATTATTTTCCCAAAATTTACCACAAGCTTATTTCGGACATAATTTTATATAATTCATTTCCCCCGTAAAGTTTTCCCAATTAAATCCCATTCAAAAATACATTTCTTGAGCCTCAAGTATAACCTAATGTTATTTCCTAAGTTCCATCGTACTCAAATAATCATCAATAACGATTTCTATTAGTATGGGATTTAATCAAACAATAAAAGGAAATATTTTAGTTTCTAGTAGTAGTAGATCGATCGATTGTTTCTGGTCGATCGATAGACAATCTTGGATCGATCGATCGATCAACCAGTTCACAACCCAGAATCTGCATTTTGTTCACGGGTTTGAGACTTTAAAATCATCAAAACTCATTTAAATCAATCCCAAACTTCCTTTAATTCATCTAGAATGATATAACAAGGTATATGATCAACTACTAACAATCAAACAACCAAAAAATCATCAATTGGTTTAGATTCAATCCCTTTCTTCCCAGAAATTTCATAGCTTTCTATTTTCCATAAAAACATGAAAACTCATAATATCCCTTTCATTTGAAGCCAATTTCATGGGTTATGTTTTTTTTTATACAAAAAGGATTTTATTCCATTTAATCCTCATTTCAAATCCTCAATCAAAACTCTATCTAGCATGTATATTATAAACCTCCAAATAGAACAACATATTCACTTGCCTCGGTAATGAAGGTCTGAACCTTTGGTGAAGATTACGTAAGACTATCTTCCTTATCTCCGGTGACTTTCCAGTGGTGGTGCCTGTGGTACAAGGTGGTTAGTCCTCCTTGGTTTGCCCAAGAGTTTCTCCTCCTTTCCAAGCAATCTTCTCTTCTCCCAAGCACCCTTTCACTCTCTCTCAAAAGGTGACCTCTCAATTTTGTGTAGAAGAGGAAATGAGCCTACGTACAACTAATCTCCAAATATTTATAATAAGACAAAAATGCGAAATCACTATTCATCCCCTTATAAAAGTGACCATAATGCCCTTTTTGGGTGTCTTTTCATTTTTAAATGACCTGAGACCCAAAACCAACATCCAAATAGACTTTTCTGACTATTTCTACCCTTTCGGATGCAACGACGCACTCGAAATGACTATAAGGTTGATGTAAAAATAAGTTTCCTATTTAATCTAACAAATTTGTCCCGACACGTCCCATACCGCATCCCGACTAAAAATTCAAATTACTGAATTAATAACTCACAGCAATATCAATAACATCACATCCATTTTAATATCCAAAAATTCGGATTTAAACCCAATGAAATAATTTATAATACAGTCCAATTAATCCATTAATTTAAAATATAACACATATTCAAAGTCATTAAAATTATGGGCTATTACAAAATAGAATTAGACTCTCCTTTTATTCTAACACTCTTAGATAAAATAGATAAATCTGTAGAATCTATAGACACTAGAATGACATAGGAATATGTGCAACACTAAGAAAAAGATAATGAAGTAAAAGACCACATTGCAAAGATTGCTAAAACTCTTACTAAGCGTAATGAAGATATTAATAATAATGAAAGAAAAGAAAATAAGTTTTTTAAAGAATAAATCCTTAGTCAAATAAAAAGACAAAAAGATTATTTTGACTCTTTAGAAAGAATTGAAAGAAGACTTTAACAAAAATAGGTAACCACCTGTAAATTTAAAGATTCTTCTTATATAGAAAATAAGGATGGAAAGACCATAACTAAAAGAAAAATAAATGATGGATTATATAAGACTAGTAAGATAACTAGTCATATCCCAATTATTGGATATAATAATTTTATGATCCAGAGACTTAAAGACTCATCCTCCAATGTTAGAACATGGTGGAAATAGAGAAACTTCACCATCCCTCTTCAATGGAAGGAATGGGGTGAAGTTGACTGAAAAATTGTAGAAGACTCCATACATAATGGACAACTTTCAGCAATTAGATATATACACTTGTTTAAATAAGAAGCTACTCCCAAAACTCCTAATTATAACATGACATATCATTGTAGAAATCATGTGTTAGATAAGTCATATACTGAGCTTCAAGTTTTTGAGTCAGAATGGCTAAGATCAAGAGGATTTGATAGAAAATTACATTTTCTAACCTTTGGACTCTTTCAAGCAAGGATCCAAGGATTACATAGAACTCTAAATACTATCAATATATTATGTGGCTTAATAGATAAAAGATGAAAAGATTTTGAGAAAAGTCTTATTAGGATAGGCCAATTAGAAATGTCAGACAATATATGACACTACACCAAAATGGGTAAATTGGCACCCTTCCAGCGGCTAGCATTATCACGGTCATTGACCGTGATAAAAAAAATACGCATTTTTTGTCACGGTCAATAACCATGATAAGATAATTTCACGATCAATGATCGTGATACGATCGTGACAAGTACAGTTGTCACCTTATAATATTGTCACGGTCAAGGATCGTGAGTCGTGACACGTCCGTAACAAATGTTACAGCAAAAACCCTTTCCCCTTCTTATTTCCCCCGCCGATTCTTCCCTCCTTTTTTCTCTCTATCTACGATGCTCTCCCTCTCTCTCTCTCTACTTTCAGGTTACTTTCTCTCTCTCTTCCAGTTTTATATATATGTGTGTGTGTGTGTGTGTATATATATATGTGTGTGTGTTTGTGTATATATGTGCATGTGTGTGTGTGTGCATGTGTGTGGTGGGTGGGTGGGGGTGGGGCAGGGTGGGGTAAGGGGGTGGGGCAGGGTGAGGGGGGAGGGGGGAGGGGGCAGGGATGGGGGCCTTATTTCTATGTGTGTGTGTTGTGTGTGTGCATGTGTGTGTAGTGGTGTGTGTGTGTGTGTGGTGGGGAAAGGGGGTGGGGCAGGGTGGGGGGGGGGGGCAGGGATGGGGGGTAGGGGGGTTGTGTGTGTTTGTGAATGTGCGCAGGGGTGTGTGTGTATGTGCGCGTGTGTGTATATGTGTGTGTAGTGTGCGTGTATGCGCGTGTTTGTGCGTAATGTCCCTTGTAAACGAATTGATTGGTAATTAATTTTTTTAGTAAATTAATATGATTTCCCCTCATTATAAATTAGTAAATTAGTATATGATTAATTATGAAAGTAGGATTGCCCCTCATTGTAAATTAGTAAATTAATAATTGTATACTTTAATTGTTAGTTTAATTGATGAAAATAATTAATTGAGTAGATGAATTAGAAGGAGTACGGGATACACATTTGTTGTTGACATTGTTGTTGGATTATAGTGGATCGATGTTGGATTAGTTAGTTTTAAAAGTGGCATGGCCACTGGATTATTGTCCATATGGGATGGGAGTTTTCAACTTTTTTTAAAAATTACTTTGTATATCGAACAATATATATAGTATGATAATTAAATAAAACATACTTGAAATTACATATAGTGCGCATAGATACTAGCCTTCTAGTTCTTATGCGTACTAGATTGATAAGTGTGACCGTTATTTCAATTGATCAATTGAAATAACATTCACACTTGCCAATGTACGTCGTGTACTTGGAGAACTACGAGGATATGCTATCGATTTTTTTTTAAATCATAACCATGTGCATGAGCTGTTAAGTATATTACAGACAAATGCGGTCTTGAATGGGATAGGACCACTCAATTGTCCAACATGCGCCAAAACGTCTAAATAGTAGTGTGGATGACGTGGCTGCTCCTACCGAATATCAATCCATTTTTTATGATAACCCGAATTTTAAACAATTTTTCAATTTGTAATAAATATTCTAATTTGTACCGAAACATCAATTTTTAATGCTTTTAATTGATTTGCACTTTATCATTTTTACTCTTGTGTAGTGTGCGTGTGTGTGGGCAGTAGGGGTGGGGGTGGGGGTGGGGATGTTTCAGATTTTTAGTAATTGTACATATTATGAGCTAGATGCTATTATTTTGGAATTCAGAATTGAGGGGTGGAGGTGTTTGAATGTCTTCTTCTAATTCATTTTGATATCTACTAATAACATTTTTTTACAGCAAATGTCTCCTTCAAGTATTAAGGCGAGGATGATGATTCTTATTATGATGATTCCGTCTGGGCTCGGTGGTAGCGGAGGCGACGAGGGTTCCTCGGCCCCTAGGCTCCCCAAACATGGCAAATGGGGGATGGCCATCGAGAACAAGTCGGGGCTATTAGCGAGATCCCCCGAGATGGTAAAGACGACCATCGGTCTGGGGTACATTAGTTGGAAGGAGGTGCCATATGAGCTCAAGTTAATTGTTTGGGTGGTACTACAGGTAATGTATTTATATTTATATTCATATGAATATTTTAATTTCAATTTCAATTTCATTTTATATTTTATTTATATTTATTTGCAACTAAAATTGTATTTGTTGGACAAGAACAATTCAGCCTGGATTCAAAGCTATACGATTCCGTCTTGGAGCAGTTGAGGGAGCAACACAAGACGTGGAAGAAAAATATACGGAACCGATACTTTGGGAAGACACGAGAGTTTATTATCCAAAGGAGTGCATCCATCCTGCCGAAGGAGCCGATCTCATTGGCACAATTGAAAAAGTTCGTTGACAATGAGATCCGGGAGCGACAATTGGCATCTCTCCAATCAGGGAGGGAAAATCGGGCAAAAAAGACGGATGTGCACTACTCCGACCCGACGTCTTATGCCGAGGAGGAGCATAGGATGATGGTAAGATTTAATTTTTCTATAACTATAGAAATATATTAGTCTGCATTATTTTACTCTGGGTCTCGTCACGCATATGATACCCGGGAAGGAGAACTCCCCGTTGTGGTTGCGTGAACAATACGACACGATGTATATCAGGGGTGTGTCAATTCGTATATCGTGCGTCCTACTCACCTCCTCGGATTTAACCTTACCCAAGACATGCAGTGACATTATTTGAATTGAATTGTATTATTTCTAAGTTGGTACATTTGACTTGTTTTTAAGTTGCTACATTTGAATTATCGTGATGCATATTGTCTCTATTTAGAATGTATATTTGAACTATCTCTATTTTATTTGGATATATAATGTTTGAACACGTACAACGTTGCTATAACAGGTATATATAAACTGCTGGGCAGTGGTAGTGGCCATACTGCCCAACAATTTTTTTTTCAATTATGCCCAGAATTGTCATGGTCATTGACCGTGACAAGTCCTTGACAAATAAAGTTGTCATGGACTTGTCACGGTCATTGACCGTGATAATTATTTATAAACTGTCACGGTCTTGTCACGGTTTATAACCGTGACAATTCTAACGAACTTGTCACGGTCCATGACCGTGACAAAAAAGTTATCTCGCCCAGAATTGTCACGGTTATTGATCTTGACAGGTCCAACTTGTCAATGTCAATGACCGTGACAATTCGTCTAATTTGGTGTAGTGTGACACTTTAATGTCATTCCGGCATTTACAGTAATCGTAGACACATCCAAACATTATAAGTTAATTCTATATTCAAGTGTCTATGAAGAATATATTATCCCATATGCTAATATCAGTATAGAATTCCAAAGATATTTAAAATTCTTCCAATTCATTTATGAAGGAATGCAACCGGGAATTCCTAGTGGTAGACTTAATGAATAAATATTGGTTAGAACTAATAATTTAGAGTACAATCATACTTACAGTATTAGGAATCTTGGACCTGTGAGAGAAAAGGCTAAGACACTTTAGTAGTTGCCTAAATTTCAAAGAAAAAAGACTATGCAAAATAAACCTTTGTTTATTAATCAAGACAATGTCACTAGAAACGTTACTATCCAATTTGATCCTCCTAATACTATTAGTAAAAGTCTTCATACTGAAGAAATTAGGTTTAAAAATATGGAAAATGCCTACTTAGTGATCCCTCAGAAGGAGAATATAGTCGTAAAGCTAGTTGTAGATTATTAAAACAAGCTCCGACAATTAGACCTAGAAGATCATTTGAACAAAAGAATTAGTAAAAGAGAAAGTCAGAATTTGGAACTTTGGGCATGAACCCTCAGAATTAGACATGAAGATATTTAAAGAACATCTTAAAAGAAGTCAGTCTGTTCGATTCCAACATAAGGATAGATTTAATATAATATTTCAAGACCGTAAATTAAAAATAAAAGAATCTAAGAATACCAAAGAACTTCTTAGAAATATTAGAATAATAGAAGAAGAAGAAGAAGAAGAAGAAGAAGAAGAAGAAGAAGAAGAAGAAGAAGAAGAAGAAGAAGAAGAAGAAGAAGAAGAGGAAGAGGAAGAGGAAGAAGAAGAAGAAGAAGAAAGATCAATGCCATGTACATAGGTAGGCCTGCTAACTACGAAATTGGAACTAGTAGTAGGTTGAATGATGGTCCTAGACTCTTCAGTAAACCAATTAGAATAAATGCTCTTAGTTATTCCAATACTTTACTAAAGACTAAACCTGATTATATAAATGATTTTCCAACTAGTGACAAGAGTTTTACTCTAGTTAAGACCTGGAAAGTGAAGACATAAACCCAGTTGGAATATATCTTAATGTTAATAATGTCCAAGATAGAAAGAAAGCCTTAGATAAATAGTGTAATCAAATGAATATGTGTTTTTCATCTAATGAACAATGGGATGCAAGTTCATGAAACAATACGTTGAGCAATCCATTAGAGGAATTGCTAAGAATTATTTAGATAGGTTTAGATAAGCTACAGATGCAGAATCCATAGATAAAATTGAGAAAATGAGACAACATCAAGATAAAGATCAATTGAAGAATATATTCAGTTATTTATAACAGAGTTCATTGGAGATGGGCATTTAGCTCATGAAAGTGAACAAAACTTAGCAAAAACTAAGTTATCTTTTCTTATTATTTGCAAACTAGATAAGAACAATTATATTAATAATGATTATGAACAATTATATTAACAAATTAAAGAATTTGGATAGACCTTAAAAGATTAATATTTTAGAAAAATACCAGCTATTAGACAAATCTTAATCAATGAATACAAGAATTGGTCAGGTTTTCCTGGAGTTAAGAATAATTCCCTTAGAGAAAGGATTAATTTTTCCAAAGACTATACCATATTTATAAGATGAGATATAACTCAAAGAAAGATAATTGAAGAAACTTTCAAACCGATTCCTCCAATTAAAGACGAAAGAGACATTGCTCCAATACATTGGGGATGCGGTAGTGAATCTAAAGATAAGAAATTCAAAAAGAATAATCTAGATTGAAAAAAATATATTTTTAAGACCAGACCTTTAAGTTATCCAAAGAAATATAGATTTAGACCATCTACTACCTTTAGGGAAAGGAATTTTAGAGCTAAGAAAAATATATTTAACTAAAGAAGATATTTTAAAAAGAATACCAATAAACGTAAGAAACTTTCTAATTAGAGGAAGGAAAAAGAAGTAGCACAATCTAAGACTTAAACCAAAGAATGTTGGACTTGTGGTAAAGAATGACACTTTGATAAAGACTGTCCTAAGAAGAAAGATAAAGAAAGTATTAAGATTATTAACACAATATTAAACTTTACAAATCAAGAAGAATTAGATATATTATATGCAATAAAATTATCAGACATAGAAAATTATTATAATGCCAGTATCTATAGTGCATATACATATAGTGATTCAGAAGATTATAATAATGATACGGATGAGTATGAAGACTCCCAAGATACTCTAAACTTATATATTATGCAAATTGATCATGAAGATGATCATAGAGACTTTGAATAAGATGGGTATAAATGTATATTAAACCCCTTTTTAAAGAAAAGATGGACAATTAGTAATCATGAGTTACTAACATATACTACTGGATGTTACTACGATGAAGAACATTATTGCACATTCGAAATAAAATGTAGCAAGAAAGTCTTTAGTTGTGTAGAATATTTTGAGACTATGCAAATAGAATTATTTATGTTTTTTTTTATTTGCCAATTTCAGTACTATGAAGGATGTTGGAGAACATGATTTAGATAAATCTATAATACTCACTATGATGCTCAAATAGACTAAAGATATTAAACTCTATTATCAAAACGCTGATAAAAAATATAGCCAAAAGATTACAAGAACATGAAGATTTAAAAGGAAAGGGAATTTCCTATAATCAAGAAGATAAGTACTCAGAAAGTAGTACAGAAGACTTAACACCATTAGATTTCATAGATAAACCTCATAAAGGAATATATATTCTAGAAAATAATAATTTAGGAATTATTACTAAACCTAATACTTGTTTTGTAGAATTATTCGTACAGCACAGACATTATCCTAAAAAGACTTCCATCTTTTATAAATAGAAGATGCTCTTAGATTATTTGAAAGGAAAATGCATTCCCTAAAGAATATTTTCAAGACTCTAATCAATAGATCCATGGTAAGGTGGCTAATGGAGAACCATTCACCTTATACTTTCAGACTATTCCTATTTTCTTTAAACTAGGAAACTAGACTAACAAAATTGTAAATCATCAATTTTGAATGATGGTTCCCCATCTTAGTTTCATGGAAAATATTATTTTAGGACAAGAATTTATATTAAAAATTATACTTATACTCAGTATAATGATAAGATTTTACTTACTGACAAAGAGGAGTTTAATATTATCTCCCCTCTAATTGATCGTTAGACTACTTTTGACCTTATCCAGGCCAAACCTAATTATAGACCAATAACCCATCAGAGTTCTTTAGATGAGCATCGTGGACCTAGATCTACAATCCAACAAGAAGCTCAAGAAATAACTAAACCCTTATAAAAGTGTTAGAAGAAAATTGTGCTTATACAATAAGAAATTTTAGAACAGGCCCAACAAGCCTTATTAAAGGTCCAAGCTATATCCATACAAAAGAAAATGGATATAGAAACAGAAAAAAAAAATGGCGGTTAATAGAGCTTACTTTAGGAGAAAATCACATTGCTAAGTGGGACAAAGACTAAAGTTATTATGAAATGAATTCTATTAACCCAAATGCCGCTATTAATGATGGAACTTACACGAAAGGATATTCACAATAAGATATAGAATAATTTAAAAGAGACGTTGAAGAATTTCTTAAGCTAAGCATTGTTAGAGAAAGAAAAAGTAGACATGGCCTTGTATTCTACGCTTAATATGAGTCTGAATGAAAGAAAGGAAAAAGACACAAGTTCATAGATTATACACCTTAATAAGAATTGTGAATTGGATTCTTATAAGATACCAGACAAGAATAATTTAATCAATCTAATTGAAGACAAAATTATATTTAGTAGGCTTGATTGGAAGTCGGGCTTTTGGAAAATTAAGATGCACCCAGACAGTATAACTTGGACAGCCTTTAGTGTGCTTTAAGGAAAATATGAATGGTTAGTAATGCCATTTGGATACTTGAATTCCCCTCAAGTATTTCAAAGAAGAATGGATAATGTTTTTAGACCTTGTTCAGAATGTTTTCTTGTTTACATAGATGATATTCTTGGATCTAGAAAGATTGAAGTAGAGCACGTAGACCATCTTAAAGAGATTATCTTAGAACTAGATAAACATGGAATTATTCCATAATGAAATAGACTTTGTTAGAATTTATATTAATAAAGGAAAATTATCCTTAGCAGAAAATATAACTAAGAAGATTCTTATATTCCCAGACCAAGTTAGAGATAGAAAATAATTACAATCATTTTTAGGATTGATTAATTGTGTTGAAGACTTTGTTAAGAACCTTGCTTTAAAAAGACAAAGATTAACATCCAAATAAAAGAAAAAGATAACACTAATCATTTTAAATGGACTAAAGATGATTTTGAAGTTATAAGACAAATCAAAGAAGTAGTTATGAATATTCCTTTACTTGAGATGCCTAATGTTGAAGACCATTTTATAGTAAAAACAGATGCCTATGATAAACAATGGGGAGCAGTATAATTTTCCATTGATAATCGGACTAAAAAGAAAAAACTTTGTAGATATAGTTCTAGAACTTTTACTGATCCAGAAACGAGATATACTTCCCACAAGAAAGAGGTTTTAGCAATAGTAAGGACTATAGAAAAATATAAGCCTTTTTTTATAATCAAGCATTTTACTGTTTATACTGATTAATCTTATGTAGTAAAATTCAGAGACTTGGACTTATCAAAATCAAGAACCAATAGACTAATTAGATGGCAATAATTTCTTAATAGATTCTTTTATGTTATACATATTAAGGGAAGCAAAAATATCATTCCAAACATCATATCTAGAGAACCCATGTTTATTAATACTAATACTATTTCTTGTTTAATGATGCAAAAAGAAGATCTATACACCATGAGTTCCTCTAAACTAAAGAAAGACGACATTGTAGACTATCTTAGATGTGTAAAACCAAATAGTGGTAAAATGCAAAAACAGACTCATATCCACGACAATCAAGAAATACCAATTCTGGAAAACTTCGATGATATTACTATTTTTCTTGGAAAATCAAGAAATGGAATTATTTCCCATAATATACTTATTGGGAAAATGTATTTTCCCCAATATAGACCAGATCAAAGATATCCAAACTTAATAAAATATAGATGAGAATTTTCAAAAGATTAAAATGCACTTATAGATGTCATATGATAGAATCTGAAGAATAAGCTATGGGTAGAATTCAAGCAGAATTTAGTGGCTACTTCTAGATTCGTGAGAACCCAAAGACTTGTAGTTACCTAACTCAGTGGTACTGCTATTCCTAGACCTCAGACTGAGACATATGCTCAGACTCTTGGAGAAACGTCCAAGGCTAAACCTATTGATAATTTTTATTATCAGCAAAAGACTTTTAAGACTAAGATTGTTATACCATTTGATAATAATAATCTTCTAATTTTAGAAGACTGACAGAAAGAGGGTGATAGCATTATTGAGCATTTCAATATGTTTTTTCTGATATTAAAAGAGATGCCTTAATAATTAGTGGCTTCTTCAAAGAAGTTCCAAAAATTTGTCTTTTTGGAGAAACAAAATGGCATATATAAATCTTGCAGACTATGAGTTCATTTGACTCATCCATATACAGACTGTAGAAGACGTTATTACTCTTGGAACGACTATCCATGAGTATGCCAAGGAGATAGAAGAATTTTTTTTTCATTATTTGCTAGAATTCATCAAATTCCTACAAATTCTTTTAGGTGAAAATGGTTAAAGGATTTAGACTCATTAGATTTTCATCCTTTGCATTTGAAGACTTTTAGATCCTTGTTGAAGATGATACCAAAGACTTATCTGTATACAAGTACGAATTTCAGATTACCCAATCCATGCAAACAACCAAGATTATGGAACTTTTAACAACTAAGAAATATGGTATATTGTATACCATGATGTAGACTTGATAATTCAAGCTGATGATCCATTCAATGGTAGGCTTAGAAGAGAATCTAAGGAAGTGGTGGAGATAGCTTTGTCATCTAGCATCAGGGTGATGGGCCTTACTGATGAATACTACAGTAATAATAATGCTCCACCAAAAACAGACAAAGAAAAAATAAAGGATGACACAAACAAGATAGAGAAGGTCCCTATCCTTATTCAATGTTTTACTAAAGATAGAGGACACAATTATTTAGACCACATTTAAAAAGATGAAGATTCATCCAAAACAAATTATCAGAAGACAAAAAACTTGCTTTTCGCATGGACCATGAGACTGAATTATTCGCAAGATGTTAAAGCTTCTTTAGACTCAAACAAAGACTTGGACATAAGAAGACACATCTGATTTATGTAAAGTAAATTATTGAAGAATTTAATAATTATATTAACAGGTTTTAGCAGCCGGTAGCTAGTCATATGTATTTTCCTTTATGCTATAAAAGGGAATGTGTGAATGTTCTGAAAGGCGTCAGAGAAAAAGATCGAGAGATCGAAAAAAGAGTGAGATTGCTTAGTCCAGAGTAATAGATATAGAGAGTAATATGTATATTAATGAGTAAACCTCATACAGTTAGGAGGATGCGAGATTTGTATTTACTAATGTTATGCAATAAAAGTATTTTTTTTCTAGAAATATTTCACGTTAAGTTGTTATTATGCTACAAACATCTCCAACTGTCTAATCATAGACTATTGTGTGGAACTCTCTTGTGTAACACGTAGTTGTTATACTGTTGAACCACCATCAGGTGTCAATTTTCCAAGAGCCGTCAGCCAAGTGGGCGGAAGGTGTGATGGCATACAAGCAGGAAACTGGTCAAACGCCAACAGAGGATTACGGGACGATACATAAAAAGAGAGTTGCAGGAGATACATACTAGAGAAGGATAGTAACACACAGAAGAAACAAAGGGAAGAAGATAAAGTAATTGTAGACCAAAAGGAATGCATAAACTCGAATTGAACCCCTAGTCATTTCAAATATTATTGTTAAATTCAAAAACAACTGTATGAGCCTTCAAATACCTAAAGACTTTTTAGCATTTGTAAATCAAAAAAATTCGGACTTAACAAGAGAAACCTAGGAGTGGGATCTCTTAGACCCCAAAGGAAGACTACTTATAGAAACTGCTTTAATATACCTAGGAGGTACTTACAAACACATAGACCAAATTATTGAGTGTTAATACGTGAATTACCTAGAATATAAATTATTGAAACAGAGATTTGTGATCTCAAAAGATCTTTAGAATTTTTAGAAAGACATTCAGAACCAGGAAAATATCAAGAATATACTAGAATACTTAGATATTATATAGACATATTAAAATATATTAGATACAAAAGGTTATCTATAACAAGAACTGTCTTAATTAGATCAGGAGGAGTTCGTAATATTCTTAAATAAGTAGAGACAAGTGATCCAAGAACTTATCGTATATTTTTGTCATCTTATAGTGACAGTGAATTAGATGGATTTATGGAAAACAATATAATCCATATTGTTAATCAAATATATAAAGAAACTAGGCGGATAAAACCTCAATACCACATAAGGTGTTTAAGATTAGATTATTTTCTTGCAAAACCTCTTGAAATTTCTAGACACCCTGAAGAAAATAGTTAGATAAACAATGTTCATTATTCTGAGATGTAGTACGATAGTGACAGAGAAAGCTTAAGAAGTAGCCTCAAACCTTCCACGCTTAGGCTTTCAGATTAAATAGAATTTAAAATAAGCTTAAATAAACTCTATAATCTGCTGGGGTATAAATTTTATTCCAAAAACTTTAGAAAAAGACAAAAGAATATAAAAGACTCAGTGGTACCTATATATTTTTGGACGGTAGCTAGTCCACAAACTATGTCTGCACGAGTGCCTGCCTCTACATATGTATTATGTTAAATTTTCTCACAAAATCAAGTAACTTTTTAAGTAATGCCCTTGAAATTATATTTATTTAAGATTATAAATAATTGATAATTTTACTTGGAAATAATCAAGTACAATGAAAGTTACCATTTTTAACCTTGTGTGCATGCACAATATATGACCATACATTAATATTTGTATGGATCATCACATCTGTCTTGCATATGTCCATGAAGGAAGAAAGGGAGATAAATCTTATTAATAATACCTTGGATACTAGGAACGCTAGCTGAAAGTCAAACTCTTAAGATATAATAAATAATCAATTGTCTCCCCTAATTAGGGTATGTACGTATTATGATCCTAAAAATAATCTAATTCATAATTTGACGTTTATCCTCTTGATAGAAAATTCGGAATGTGTTAGAGTGTTTCTTAATATGATTCGTCCTTACCTATTTCGTTAAATGTTGATGCTAGCATTTTTTTTGTCACAATAAGCCTCTTTATGTTTCACTTCCACTATGTATTGGAGTTCAATCCCAACAAAGGAATAATAAGATTGGTCTTAGACACGTTTCGACCTTTACATGGATGGATGCATTAATCTCCTCTACTTGATCCTAGATAATGGTTAAGTGATACTTTTCGAAAGACTTGACTAAGTTCTGCCTAAAGTTGTCATCATGTGTGGTCCACACACATAACTACCAACACATGTACTATTTGTGAAGTGGAAAACTTGATTAGGTTCTACCTAGATCTTAAGGACTTGTGCACCATTACTGTGTGTTATTCTCTTGGTCATCATAGTGTGTGGGTACATGGTGTTTGGAAACATCATGTTATATCACGTCAATTGGGGGATGTCACATCATATTATTTCCTTCAGTCTCATGGGTTGAGAAAACCTCTTTTATTATCTTCACTAGATGAAATTTCAAATACACCATTGTTACCATTCTTTCTCACATTTTCTTAGAAACAAAATATCATTTCTCCATCTTTTCCATTTTTCTCCCTTTTCTATTTCACCTCGGGTGATATAAAGTTTTTTGAGAGAAAATTTTCATACCCGAGGATGTAAGTGTCAAGATTTTTATGGATGGGGAATATCTGGATGAACTGCCTAATAAGGAGATTACTTATAAAATGATTGCAATTTTAGGGGAAATATAAGTTCCCCTCTAGACCCTTCTAGTGAAGACCTTAGCCAACTACAACCTTTACACCATTTAGTGCTTTGAGAAGGTCTTCAAAGTCATGATGAGTATTTTCGTTATGAATTGCATCTTTGAAATTAATGTAAGTGTAAATGATATTAGATATTTATACATAATAACAACTTTGCTATAACTGATCGATTATCATCTTATGACACAAAATAATGTGAGGCGTCAGGTTAAGTTGTTGATCAGGATGAACAAAGGGAAAATATGATATATTATTCTTCTCGACCTCCTTATATCAACCCGATTAGAATTACAAGGGAGGATTATCCTTTGCAAAGATCGGTAGCCAAGTACCCATTGTATATTTTGTCAAGAAATTTTGTATAGTCTTATTATTTTGCTAGGATGTAAGATAAAGGTTTATGATTGCTCATTATATTTTAATCTGAAATTTTTCATTACACTGTATTTCACCATCATGTACATTATAAAGACTTAAAGTGAAGACAAGTTAGTGATTGAACGTGATAATCGAATATCAAAGAGTTGAGATCATCACTACATTTATCGGAGAAGTTATACGAGTTTGATTTTTGTAAATATCGTATGTAAGGATATTTTAAAAGTGTTTATTATTATAAAAAAATGTTTCAAGGATTTTTTTCAAAGAAAAATATTTTTTGTTTTTAAGTTATTCGAATGACTTTATAATCTTCGTTCGAAAAAGATTTGTTGTTCGTTCAAACGAACATGGAACGACATTGCTTTGTTAGCAGAACACATATCGTTTGAAGATCGTCAGAATTTGGTTTGAATGAGATGAGTTATTCGTGCTAACGAGTTTGATATTATTTCAAAAAAGATACACAGTTTCGTTCAAATGAGCCCTCAAAACTTGTGTCGCCTCTAAAACGTATTTTCTTTATAAAGGGGTTTATGGCATCAGTATTTGGTAGGATTTTTGGCATAAATCAGTTTCCCATACAATTATAAAAGCTCTCCAAACTCTAGTTTCACCCAAATACTTTGGTTTTACCAATACAAACCCCTTGCATGATTTGTTATCACTTTATAAAATCATGAAGAACAAATACCTTTTTCATATCCATGTGGAGTTGATTTTTCACTACTGAATGTTGGAGAAGAGTTTCTAGAGACTGATTGATAGATACCGATATGAGTGGAGCTTGTTGTAGGGCATTGCTTGATCTGATGTATCAATTTCCATGATCAAAAAGGAAGGAAAACATAACTATAATGCTTAGTAGAGTCTAAGTCTATAATTATGGCCATGTCATCTGTAAGACCTAGTTGTAACAGTGTCGAAAAAAGTTTTTGCCTGAAAGAATTTTTTTCCTCATACCATGATTGTTTGGTTCAATTTAGATTAAATATCTTGCATTATTATGTTCACCTAATTAATCAAGATAAAAATTGGTTGTTGTGTATGACCTAATCAATGAACCCTATATTTGACCATGTAGCCGAACCACTTTAGATTGCATTTTTCAAATTAGTATCAGATCTTGTTTCTATAAGTTATATATATGAATTCTGGTAGTTATATGGATAATTAGTACAATAGGTAACCTTTATTTTATGGCACAAATTATGCCTATTGGAAAGCTCAAATGAGATCGTCTCTAAAATAAATCGACGAGTGCATTTGGATTGCCGTTGAAAGGGAGTGGACTCCTCCTCTTATGGCTAATGAAAATGTCATTAGTCTCAATCCAATTGTAATTTGAACTAAAAATGATTATATATTGAGTAATTATATTTTTAATTTGAGTGAGGAAATTGAAGAAAACGATGGTTGTTAAGAAAATTCTAAGGTCTCTCCGTTCTCATTTTAGTGCAAAAGTTATTACCCTTAACTCTTTGGGAATTCTAGACACAATTAGGCTAAAAGAGCTTGTAGGTGATCTTCAAACTTACTCATTAGACATGTTCCCCAAGATCCAAAAGAAAAATAAAAAGGAAATAGTTTTGGAAGCTAAAAAAATAAGAGGATTATGACTCCGATTATGAATTTAATCTAGATGATCTTGCCTTATTTACCAAAAAATTTAAAAAGTTTCTTAAAGTCAAAAATCAAAATTCTTCCAAAGTGAAAAAAAAAAGTTTTAAGAAAAAAAAATACATAGCAGGTAAGAAGTTTTTTTCGAATGATCAAAAGAAAGATAAAGATGAGTATCCCAAGAAATATAGATCAAAGAGATGTAATGAGTGTGAGGTAAAAGGTCACAAAGCCCATGAGTGCTCTACTGGGCTGAAGACAGAGGGCAAAGGCAAGGCTACCTAAAATGTCACTCTAAATAATAGTGATATTGATTCGGTGGATTCCGAGGATGAATCACAGCATGGACATAACTTTATCGCGTTTATGGATAGAATCGTTATCACTTCAAGTATTCCTCACGTCAGTGATGACATTTCTAAATTTGATAACCTCGATAATGAGTAAAATTATTTCGAAGAGTTTGAGGGTGATTATGAGAATTTGAGTAAGGGAGAACGTGGCCTCCCATACGCCTACTCCCAAGTTTATACTGAGTCATTAAAAACCTAAAAGAAAAAGATAAATTTGGCTCTTAGGGTGTCGCCTTTCTAAAAGGAGTTGAAGATTTTGAGAGAGAGTGAGACCTCGGTTAGAATCTCATTGAGTGAGAAACTTATTTCGGTAGGGAGTTAAAATAATAACTTGACCAACAAAGTGGCTAGTCTTACGAGAGATCTTCAAGCATCATTGAAGACTTGTGGGAAAATTGAAGCCCATGTTTTCCAGCTCAAGAAATATCTCGAGCATGCCCCTGAATTCACGGTCACTTTAGTGAACATATCTAAGAAGATTAGGAAAATATTACCAGGCCCTGTTTTAGGTTTTAAAGAGAGGCAATGGATGGTTACAAAAGTACATCCACTTCTAATATCGCACCCGAACTAGTTCCCAAGTTTGTGATGGATCCTTACAGGCCTTGACCCAACCCACCAAGGAGAACTCATCTTAGGTGTATTAACCAAGGTAAACCCAAGTAAATGTATGTCTGTACCCATTGCAAATGAATAGATCCTCTTAAAGAGT
The DNA here is from genome assembly GCA_949130495.1 of Sambucus nigra. Taxonomy (NCBI): domain Eukaryota; kingdom Viridiplantae; phylum Streptophyta; class Magnoliopsida; order Dipsacales; family Adoxaceae; genus Sambucus; species Sambucus nigra. The sequence continues at coordinate 350,207,039 of OX422219.1, read as the reverse complement.
TTTTCTACAAGATAGGAAGAGTATCTAACACACATAATCCCACACACCAATATAGAGACTTTATTAGTATTAGAGATAAAATTGAATTTACAGTCACTACTTCTAAAAGTTTAATGAATAATTTTAAAGGATGTTTACGCTTTTTGAGAACTCTTTCCACATATCAATTAGTGCCAATAATGGCAAGGACAAGAAAAAGGTTACCACCTCTTGGGTACCTAAAAGTGATGAAAAATCCCTTGTTGCCCATGAGTTTTTTAAGGTTTGAGTTACGTCTCAATGGTATTTTGATAGTGGGTGCTCTAGGTACATAATTGATGATAAGTCACATTTTACCAATGTGGATCAAAATGCAGGAAAATTCACCTTTAGGGATGAGAGTAGATATTGCATGTTAGGACGAGGTTACGTGGAGACTTTCGAATTTCCTAAGATATACAATGTGTTGTATGTTGAAGGGTTGTATGAAAACTTAATAATCATAATCCAACTTTGCGATGTTAACTTTGAGGTAAAGTTTGATCAATTAGAATGTAGTGTTTTGTAGAAATTCTGCGAACTTTTTCTACAAGGTGTGAGGACTATTGACAATTACTACGGTATCATCATGAGTCCTCTTTAGTGTGGAATAATGCTAAGTTCTCCACCATGGATCTTTGGCATCAACGACTAGGTCATGTTAATTTTAGAGATCTTGCAAGGTGAGTTAAGAAATACCTAGTTCGTGCCTTACCATGACTTTAAAAAATAGCTTCTTGTTGTTTGCCAAAATAGAAACAAATAAAGATTCCCCATAGGAAGTTAAATACCATCACCACCTCTCGTGTTTTAGAGTTGATACACATGGATATTATGGGCCCCATGCATACAGAGAGTATTGCTGGTAAGAATTATAGCCTAGTGATGGTTGATGAGTTTTCCAAATATTCTACCGTTGGATTTCTTAGAGAAAAGTTCGACGATGTTGAGTTTATAGAAACCAAGTGTTTTTTACTTAAAAATCAGCATGGTGACACTATAAATTGTATTCGTAGTGACAATGGCACTCAATTTAAATTTGTCGAAGATAATGATTTTTGTCATCAAACAAGAGTTTTTGACTGTTTGTACTCCTCGACAGAATAACATTATTCATTGGAATAATCGAACAATTTAAGAAATGTATAAGTCCATGCTTATTAGTAAGAACATGCTTAAACTTTTTCGGGACAGGCAGTTAACACTGCATGCCACATGGCGAATATGGTTTATATTATTCCACACATAGTTTACACTCAATATGAATTATGGATAGTTAAGAAACCCAATATATCGCATTTCCAAGTTATTAGGAGTCCTTGCTATATCCTTAGATATAGAGAGAACTTAGGGAAATTCAACTCTAGAAGCAATGAAAAAATATTTTTAGGATACGATCAATTAATATAGCCTATAGGGAAGGTGTATAACCTTAAAAGCTCTAAGTTCATAGAATCAATAATTGTCACGATTAGAGATGATACACCGACTATGCTTAGTGATCATGATCTTGCATATGAGGACAATAAACCTCTGATGATGATCTCATTGTTCCCCAAACCACCATGGTGGAATACGCTCCTGATATAAAGGATTGACTCTTTTGGGTTCGAAAGAGTCATGATCCTGCCGACATACTTAGTGATCCCACACTAGGTCTCAAGACTCATGTTTAATTAGAGAATATGATTATCTAATTTTGCTACCATTCCACTATAGAGATAATGAATGTGAAGGAAGCACTCAAGGATGAGCATTGGATATGTGCTATAAAAGATGAGTTACTTCTATTTTCAAAGAATGATGTTTGGGAATTAGTCCCCTAATCGAGAGAGACTAATGTGATTGGTACCAAGTGTGTCTACAAAAACAAGTGGATGATAATGGCACCATTGTTTGTAATAAGGCTAAGTCAGTCGCTCAAGGTAATACACAATTTAAGGGTGTAGAATTTGACGAGACATTCACTCATATTACTAGGATTGAGTCCGTTCTCTTACTACTCACCACAGTATGTCATCTATGGTTCAGGTTTTACCAAATGGATGTCAAAAGTGCCTTTCTCAATGACATTTTTCAGGAGGATGTTTACATGGAACAATTAAAGGGGTTTGAAGACCCAAAGAACCCAATACACGACTTTTATCTAAAGAAGGCCCTATATTGTATGAAGCAAGAACCTCGTGATTGTTATAAAAGGATAAATTCTTATCTCAGGGATTCAAAAAATAGGGAGTTGATATGGCGTTGTTTGTTAGGAGAGAGGGTGGTTCTATTTTAGTTACCCAAGTCTATGTGGATGACATAATCTTTAGATCCACATCTTCCAAAGATGCTCACACATCTAAGGATGAGATGAAGAGTGAATTTAAGATGAACATGGATGGTGAACTTACTTTCTTCCTAGGTATCCAAGTGCATGAACTCAAGAATGAGATATTTATATCTCAATCTAAATATGATGGGGATATAGTGAAAAAATGTTTGGATTGGACTCTGCTAAAAACTTTTGCACAACCATCAGTTCCTCGACAAAGTTCAGCAAAAACACTTTAAGTAAGGACATAAGGCAAACACCCTATAGGAGTATGATACGTAGTCTCCTCTACTTGAACCCTAGTCATTCTAATTTAGTGTTAGAGTTTTTGCACGGTACCAAACATCCCAAAAAGAATCACAGTTGCTTGCACTTAAACGTATCATCAAATACGTAAGTGGCACTCTTTCTTGTGGTGTTTGGTATTCCTTGATACCGATGATGATTTGTCATATTATTTGGATGACGATTGGGCCCAGGATGTTGAAGGTAGTAAAAGAATATTCGGTGGATTCTTTTACTTTACGAGTGATCTTGTATCATGGGTGAGTAAGAAGCAAAGCTCCATTTCTTTATCAATATCAACCATTGGGAGTTATTGCACACAAATTTTATGGATAAAGCAAATTTTGGAGGATTATGGGATTGCTCAAGGCATAATGACTATTTCTTGCGATAATATAAGTGAAATCCATATTTATCGTAATCCCATCCATCATGCTCGTGCGAAGCACATTAGGATTTGTGAGCACTTTATACGTGATCTTTTTTAGGAGAAGATTATTTCCTTAGCCTTCATGAGTACCTAATGTTAATTAGATGACATTTTTGCTAAACCTTTTGATTCATTTAGATTTGAGGATATTAGAAAGTCTTTAGGTATTTGTTCTATTGATTGAGTTCGGTTATTGTTTCTAGTTTAGGGTGATTTTCATATTGCTATCATTTATACCTATTACTAGATTGTATTCTTATTTATATATTATGAAAAATCCAAAGTAAATTTCTTTTCTTTTAGAAAAATTTCATAAAACATCAAAAAGGTTTAATAAAAAAAATTCAAAAATTCAAAAAGATTCTTGTATTTTGTTTACACCATATATGGATGCGCGTTTACGATGTTCGAACCAAAATTTCATTCCATCCATTCTTGTGACTTAAACATGGTGTCTTGATACCTGTCTTTGTTTTTTATGCTTAGTAATGCATGTTTAGCATTATGTTGTTCATTGTTGATTACTTCCTTCATGCCAGACTCATTGCATTTCCTTGAATGCACAGATGCACAAACTTTTTAACATTGCACTTTCTTGTTATATGTTGAATATGATGTTCTCATTTTAATCATGTTTAATAACGAACCAAATGTACTAGGAACTAATTGTTCATAGAAAAACCATTGCCTAGATTTTTTACTGGAAAATTTATTGAAATATGTTTAAGCAATCTAAAGGGGTTACGGAGGAAGTAAACATCTTTGCGTTAAAGTCCACCATTTGCAAGAGCTTAAAAGATCTGTTATGTAATAACATAAGTCCCAAGGCCAATTTTCTTTCATTGATGCTTCATTATATATGTGCAATATGATTCCTTCAAAATAATTGAGAGTTTATGCTTAAAGTGTGAGATTTTAAGGGTGTTATAATTTGAAGATTAATGGGTTTGCACGATAAAATTCCTTCATAAAAATTAAATATTTTAGCATTATTGATTTGAGAAGCATTCAAATTAGTCACATTTTGTATGAGTTGAGTCAATTTCACTTTGTTCACCATTTTTTCAAAAAAAAGATTTAATTGAGTTCTTTCTTTAGGAGTATCTCTTTGACTTTGTGCACCGTTGCTACATGTTCCTATGTTGAATTTCACATGCAATAAGTTCATATGCATGATTCAGATTTTTTTGCTACTCCATCATGTGATTATGCACTACAGCACAAATCGAGAATGGTCAGGACAAATAGGTCACGACTCAGGACCATAATCAGGTGACCACGGCCTAGCACCATGATCATACTCAAACCTTGCATGACACGGGACGTGACCAAGCCACAGGGTAAAATCCAATGGACATTGTCATGACCATAAACCGTCATCATGGGAGTCACAATCATCATCTATGACCAACCAGTGACCAAATGGGTGTCAAACTCCAGCCAAAATTCCAGTCAAAGTGGGTCACGGACCCGAACCGTGACCAGGTGCATAACAAATATAAGGATTTTAGTTAGGTTTGGTCACAACCCATTTTTAAATACTCACGGCCTTAGTCCGTGACCCAATTGCCATGACCATCTAATTTTTACACACCACCATGGTCGCGGTCTAAGACTGTCACCATGTTACTGAAGTGGGAAAAATAAATGGTCATGGTAAGTGGGTCACGAACTAGGGTCGTGACCTCAACCTTTACATATATACATCCCACATTAATTTTTCATTTCACACGAACTCTTTCTTTCTCTCTCTCTCTCTCTCTCTCTCTTTCTCTCTTTCTCTACATTGTTTCCCTTTTTCTCTTTGGTGATCCTCTCTAGTTCAGGTATCCTATCCACTTATTTTCTAATAAAATTATAGGTGTGTGAGTGTATTGTGTTCACTGTATGTGTACTATATGTGTATTTGTGTTTACTATGAGTGTTTATGTATGTTTATGTATTTTGTGTGTTTTGTGTGTGTGTTTATGTGTGTGTGTGTGTGTATGTGTATGTAAATTTGTGTGTGGAGTTAAAATACCCAAATAAAACAAATCCTAAGATTGAATTGTGAAAATACCCAAATGAAACAAACCCAAATGTGAAAATACTAAAATGTTATTGCTGGAATTTAAACTCTAAGGTTTTAAAGGATTTTGAAGATATTGAGGATATTGGATTCGATTCGTATCAATAGAATCCAGGTTCACTTTAATTAAGAAATAAATTAATCTTGTGTTAACATGATACTAATTTATTGTAATCTAGACATAATTTATGAAATCAGATTTTAATCACATTATAACCTAATTTTCGTAATATGATTATTTGGATGTTGAAGCCTTAATCACAAAGTAATGAACTAAGGTACTTTTGATGTTGAGAGAGTTTAAATGATCTACCACGAGTTCATGTAATCTGAATATGAGTTCATGTAATCACAAAGTAATATATTTCAATTCAATATATTTTGTATATTTATGTATGTGCATGTATTATGTGTGTTTGTGTGTATGTATGTATATTTGTATGTATATGTGGGGTTAAAATACCCAAATGAGACTGAAATGTGAAAATACCCAAATAAAACAAATTCTAAGATTGAAATGTGAAAATACCCAAATTAAACAAACCCAAATGTGAAGATAATAAAATGTTGTAATTTGATTTTAAGCCTTAAGGTTTTAAAAGAGTTTGAAGAGATCAAGGATATGGGTTTCAATTTGTATCAGTCTAAGCCGGGTTTACTTTAATTAAAAAATAAATTAACACTTAATATTATATTAGTTCATTAGAATCTAGACTTAATTTATGAAATTGAATTTAAATCACATTATAACCTAATTTTTCGTAATATGATTATTTGGGTGTTTAAGTCTTAATCACAACGTAATGAACTAGGGTGGGTTTGATGTTGAACCGGCTTGAATGATCCACCACAAGTTCATGTAATTGGAATATGAGATCATGTAATCACAAAGTAATATATTTAAATTCAATATCATTTCTCAATTTATAACACACACGAGAGAACATGTATAACACGTGGAAACACACGCACATACATGTATAACACATACACATATGCGCACATAGTCGCGACAGGTGGGTCACATCCCATGATCGTGACCAGGTAACATTGGATGTCTTTATTTATTTCTCTCTTCAGTTTTTCGCCATTTTCTACAACTGATATTAACCCATCATTATAATCTATAATCAATCTACCACATGGAAATTTTAAGGTATTGATAAATAACCTAGATGGCCAAATATGAATCTTCACCTAAACCCTAACAAACGAAATAACCTATATGGCATACATGCATGCACACATACACATATCTACTCAGAAGGATGCATAATAATCTTAGGATTAAATAAAATAAGATGATCTTAAATTGGATTAGTTGAAAAAAATTACTAGTTAATGATTAATTAGAGTCATTACTTATAGGATGCATATTCACACCGTCAAATATTTCTCTTGGAAAAAAATAAGGCATAATGATAATCACTGGCAACAAGAGTACGAGAGGTTGAAATTGGACCCCACTTATACCTCTTTTATTAGTATGCATCTTATAAATTGTACTCATGTTTACAAGTATGGGAATAAGAAGATTAAATAGTTTAACTACCTTTTAAATCGTCGAGTTCATCTCTCGTAAGAGCACCTGTTCGATCGTATTCTATTTTCCCTACCAGAAAGTTGGAATGAGGCTGTAGAGTATATATTTTGCGTACAAACATAGTCGTGACATTCCTTATGCTTTTAAAGAAGGCAGAAAAACTATTCTCCCATTGTGGATACAACTACGTAAAGAGAACATTGAACATGACTTTGTTATATTGCGACATATGCACGTTAAATTGAATTTTTCCAATAAGTTAGAGAAGAATGGATTCTAACTTCATTTCACGGACATGTATACATCAATCATCAGTACACTTTCGGTTAGTTGTACACGTATAAAAATCAATAAATTTTCAAAAAGTAATACCGATGGGATGGAGATTAGACACATTGAACATATGTTAAAGTCTTATTATGAGAAGGTATATACTTATCTATAGTCATAAAAATGATTGATTAGTCATGAACATGTTAGTGTAATGAACTGATTGCTTATTATTCTTTTATTGTAGATAATGTCGAGCAATAATGGACCGAACGTACCAAGTGATGATATAACACACCGTAGATTCTCATCTTTTTCACCCCAACAAGGATTCCCATCACCACATGGTGAACAATTATCTTTTTTGCCCTTGTTTCACTCTATAACTTCGTCTATGAGTAGGAAACACATGCCTATATTCCAACACCGCTACCCCTCGTTCCCGATAGCTCCCGAACAAATGATAAGAAGGCCATTGGTTTATCCTTTCTCGAGAACAATCCTAATGAAAATAAAATGACCTTGAGTTATTTAAATGCTAATGTTTCTCACGTATGAAAATGAATGTGGGAGATGAGGCAACAGATAACTGGAACTTAGTTGATTAAGCCTTCAAGGATAACATTTTTTACCAACTTTGTAATCCTTTTTCATTCTCCAACCGTTCTAAGTAAAAGGTTCTTTCATGAGTCGATAAAAAATAGAGAACATATCGTAAAAACCTTTGATAGATATATTTCTTGAAGGGGGCATCAAGCTTCGATGTTTTGGTTCTAAAAGACAGAGTCCCTTAGAATGTTAAAATACATATCGATCAATGGGAGAACTTTTTTGAAAAACGAGGCGATGGACAAAAACTTGGTCCATAGGGAGAAGAATAAACAAAATAGAGTGAAGAAAGTTAGTATCCATAGGCCGAGGTCTAAATCTTATGAAGTGAATGGGTAGATAGGATAAGAGGCGGTCCACATGTTGACAAAAAACCTGATCGGGGAAACTTGTATGTGCATGATCGATGGCACAAAGATAATAAATTTCCATCACACTTGGCTCCGACTCTGGTGAGTATGATAGTTATTTATTTATATATACACGTTCTATAGAATAATGTTAAAATCATAAGACTAAATATAATTTCATTCTTCAAGAATCAATTGAAGCCTTTGGTAGACAGTCCTTTCGGAGCCCTTATGATGACATTAAAAATGATGCCTTGACCCAGATCTTTGGAACTGATAAAAGAGGGAGGACAAGAGGTGTTAGATCACATACATTGAAAGATAAATTAAAATATCTTGCACCTCTCATTGATGAGCTCTCTTCAGTGAATAATCGCACATCGACACAAGAGGAAAGAAGGTTCAAGATAGATAGGGATGTGCAGGAGATTTAGACTAACATAGGAGTGTTTACGAGTGAAACTGGGTTCCTTGTTTCCTTATTTACTCAAGGTTTTTATACCCTGATGCCTCCTCAAGATTTCCCTTACCTTATGTCTCCAGGTTTTTCTTATCCTCCATCTCAAGGTTTCCCCTCCCAAATACCGCCTCTTTCAACATTACCCTTAGTGCCTCTGCCTGACATAGTCCTTCGATCATCATCACCTACCCATGGCTAGCAGTACTATTTTAAGGACTTAACCAATAGCAGGATTATTGGTGCGTGTAGATGCATTTCCTTAATTATCGAAACTCCTGTTCATAAATTCCTTTTGTAGATGGCTGAGGCTTAGAAAATAGTTAATGAAATATACAATGGTTATAGAGAAATGCCTGTGCACATTGACAATGGAGAGGGAAATATGCTGAAAAACTATCAGAATTGCTTTATCACTTTGCAAGTTTATTTGTTGATCAGTCCTAGGCCATAAACAATGTTTAATTTGAGAACAAGTTGTAATATTTTTTTTATTTAAGTTATTTTATGTTTTGGGTCATTTGTTGATAATTTTTGTGTATGCAACATGAATTTAAGTTCAAGTTTAAGCTATTTAATTTGAGTTTCAGTTTTGTTGAATAATTTGAATGAATTGTGAATTGTTCACTCTTGTATGAAACATGACCTTTGTTCCAACCTGTTAATACAAGTGAATTTAAATTTGAAGATTATTTAATGTATTTTCCATAATACAAAGAGTGGATGGGTGAGAGTAACCGAATATCTGATAACCATATAAAGGGCATTCAAGAATTTGATAAATATGCATATATAAATCTTAAAAGTGACAAGATTTTGTGTCCGTGCATCTGTTGCATGGACATAAAATATAAGCCTTTAGATGACATTGAGTTGCATTCACTAAAGTAGGGAATTTTTTAAAACTATAAGATATGGACATACCATGGTAAAAAGAATGTACCCCATGTTCCAGAAGAATTATTGGTGCCTGACCACGTAATGGAACCCATCGAGTTAAAGTAGTACATGATTCATTTTTTGACCGACCTAATTGATGATGCTTACGAAATCCACCACAAGCCTATGGATATAGATAATGTTCACTATGATTAAGTCAATGAACAAGTTGATGTTGAATTACCAGAAGATCGAGAATACATACGATTAAAAACTGATGCGGCTAGATTATTGTATAAATATTATGATTAAGATAACTCGGTATTGTATTTAATGATTGGTTTGCATACTTTGAAGAGTCAATTTGGTTGTTCGATTAACAACATAATTGGAATTCTTAAGTGGGTTAAAGACATTCTGATTCATGCATGCAAGTATTATTACATATTGTCCTACAACGATCACGAAAATAATGATGAGTGTCCAGTATGCAATAAGCCTTGATATGTGGCTTGTGATAAAGAAAAAGATAAGACAGCAAAATATCGAAAGTGCTCACAAGTTAATCATAAGGTTTTAAACTATTTTTCCTCGAGAAGCAGTTAAAATAGTTTTTCACTGTACCATGGATAGCAGAAGTCATGGCATGGAATGCACCGTGTGAGTTGGGTGGAAATCTCATGCGTTATCCAGTTGATTCACACAAATGGAAATTATAAATTCACGACACCGTGAATTTGCAAAGGAATCATGCAATGTGCGTCTTGCATTATCAACTGATAGGTTTAAACCTTTTGATAATTTAAGCACTAATCAGAGTTATTAGCCATTTTGTATGGTTCTTTAAAGTCTCCCTCCAACACTATGCATAAGAAAGGAGTTCACATTATTGTCTTTATTGATACCCGGGCTGAAGGCTTTCGGCGATGATATTGATATATTCTTAGCACCATTAATTGAATAACTTAAAGAGTTGTCGAATAAATGATTAAGGTCATTTTAATATCATAAGGATGAAGAGTTCACATTTAAAGCAATGGTGATGTGGGTGATCCATGACCTTTTTGCTTACGGGAATTTGTTCATGGTTATTATGGATGTACCATATTTGGGGAGGAAACTAAAGCCACTTGGATACATTATAGTGGTAAAATGAGTTCTATGGGTCATTATAGATTTCTTACGATTCATCACCTTTTTAGGAATGATAAGTCTAACTTTTTATCTGTTAGTCATGAGCGTGGGATGGAACCTGCTCGGCTTTTTGGTCAGCAAATTGAGGAGAAGGTGAAGGCTAAGACTACGAGGAATGCATATGTATGCAAACACCCTCAATTTATGAACCCGAAGCATAATTTAAGGAGGATTCGAACTACCCTACCAAAATGAAGGCATGGTCTAGATGACCAATATTTTCTTACTTGTTTTATAAAAAAGATCATCGCGTAAGGCATCTAATTTATGTGATTCACATCGAGAAGAATGTTTGGGAACATTTGATAAGAACATGTATGGGTGGATCTCATTCAAAATATGGAGAGCAAGCGCACCGCGATCTACAGAAGATGAAAATAAAAAAGAAATTGTGGTTAGAAAATGATCCTTGTAAGAACAATTTTTCAAATATTGTTCATAGCATAGTTTTAAACTAGTTTGGTGTATCCCGTTACAAATCGTCACGTACCGTCAAGACGAACCGAACTCGATCATATCCAAGTTTAAATATTTTTCAACATCTCATGAACCAATAAAATAATTTAAAGTTTTAATGAATTACATAATTAATATTTGGGATGTTTATTTTTATCAAAACGAATAGGAGATTTTTTATTTCAAAAAGGAAAATAATTTTATTTTTAAATCTCGTTCAAATGAGATCGAATGTCGTTACAATATCGTTTTATATGTTTTCAAATGACATTTAAACAAGGGCTTACAATTTGAATTTTTCGATGTCTTTAGAAGCGAGTCATATTTTGTTCAAACGAGATGCATATCTCGTTAGAATGACACTTTGAAATCGTTCGAACGACACCATCGCCTCGAATTTTTTGAACGTCCTATAAATACATGTTTCTTATTCATAATATTTAAGACTTTTACCAGATTCATTTTATCATTACTTTTGCGAAAGTTCTTCACTTTTGTTTTACAAAAACACTCTTTAATTCATGAACAAACATCCTAAATATCTAGTTTTTTGAATTCAATTAAACCTTATAAAGTTTTGTATTCTTTCATACACCTTTGTGGAGAAGGAATCTCCATGGATGATTTTTTATACCTAGGGGAATTCACTATTGAAGAGAAAGGTTAAGGCTAGGGGCTGTAGTCTTGTGATTCTTGCGAGGATCATAGTTGTTCACTAGAGATTTGTGAGGATCAACGCGTTATGCTTGTGGCGGTTATCAACTAGCCTATAATTCGACTAGCATGTATAATTCTAAAGTGAATAAAGGTTCTACCCGAAACGTCTTTTTTCTTAAAACCTTATCTTTGTTGAATTCTTGGTTTGATTAATTTGTTTCATCACATAAAGGCATATTTGGGATACAAAAAAAAAATAATTATTTTGCACACTCTCAAATTAGAATTTTTGTCAAGCATCTTTGTTTTTTCATTTGTAAATTGCTATTAGAGAACTCATTACTACTTCCTATAAATTGGTATCAGAGCACTAATTATTTCCTCCCAATAATTGGTATCAAAGAAGGTTGCACTCAGTTATTATGTTAGATACTTGTTTAGTGCTTTTTGGGTGGTCTAGTTTTCATCTCGACAGATTCCCATGGTTTTGACAACTTAAATCATTTGCATTTGAAGTTTTTTTAAAGAATTAAAATTCTTAAGAAAAGAAAATTATCATTTTAAATCCGCCATTTATCTTTTGCAAACTGTTCAAAATCAGAGAGATATCTTTCATGAGAAACTTGTGGACATGGACCAAGGTTTCAATATTTTATAATTGTCCAAGAAAGAGAGTAATGATAGAGTCCTAGTTTTAAAAAAAGAAATGGAGGACTTTAAAAATTCTAGGGTTAATGTTTGCACCATTGAGGATAGTGTTTTGATTAATGAGTTTAAGGCATGAAAGAAGACTCGTAGGGATAAGTTTTTTTCGATTGAGGGGGGGAGAGATAACCTTGTAGGAATGATTCAACATATAAAGAAAGAGTCCCTAAAATTTAAATAGTCTAATTCTTTGCTTGAGTCTAAAATTTTGAAGTTAAAAGATAATTTAAAAGACTCGAGTAGTTTTAATTTCTATGGTAATGGATCACATGTTTCTAGTGCTTCGAGTGTTAAGGCCAAGACCATTGTTTGTTTTAGAGGTTCAACTGCATCCAAGGACGTTAAAAAGGTTAACCCATAGGTAGCATTCCTCACGTTTACATGTAACGAAAAATTTTCCATCATTGCCCCTAGCTTTTAGGAGTTGTCGATAGAGTCTAGTTTACATTGAGTATAACGTATCCCATTACATCCGTCAATGCAATTCAATTTCAGAAGTTCGAGGAGACAAATTCGAATATCAAGCATCTTTAGCATGTCCTACGACTTGACATAATTTTGGTATAGATTTTATTTTATGTTTTGTAGATTATTTACAAAGTATTGGGATTTTTTCTAAACTGGTTTCTATCAAAACGAGTCATTTTCAAACTTAAAAATGTTTTGTGAGTTTACTACAGGTGGAGTTTTAAAATTTCGGTTAGTTCTTTCAAGTGACATCTCATTATCATTTAAATGACTTCCTCATGTCGTTTGATACATCATTTCAAGGCTTGCATCTAATTTGGATCAAACGAAAGATTACTATTTTGATTTTTGGAGGTCGTTTCTTAGGCCGTTAGATGGTCGCTTCTAATGAGATTGACATCTCATTTGAGAGACTTGTCTAACTCATTCGAATGAAATTTCATCGTCTCAAAATTCACGCTCTCCTATAAAAATCTATTTCATAAAGATTTTTCTTTAAGACTTTTCATTTACACAAAATGCAGAATAACTATAAATAGTCCTCACCTTTTTAGGCCAAAAATTCCTTTTTGATTCACATAATCAATCCCAAATAGTTTTGTGAATATTTTTTGGAACCCAAACACTTCTTTATCGAGTTATTCTTGTGGAGAGATTTATTCACTACTGATCTTGGGATACTTTAGGGTATTCACTGCTTAAGGAGGAGGGTTGAGGTTCTTGTGAGAATCATTACATGCTGTATTTTGTGAATTTGTGAATTTGTGATTTCTTTACATGCTGTATTTTGAATCACTTAGTTTCATGTTTAGGGTTTACTTAAAAATAGAATTTGTTTGTGGGATTGACATATAATTAAATAAATTCACTCCGTCCGAAGATAACGAGCCTTCTTTTAAATTGGTATCACAACTTTATTATCGCTTACAAATTTATATCAGACAGGTTGCTCCAAGTTATCAAGTGATCCTGATTTTTTAAAGAGTTTTTACTGATACCAACACTTTACAAATTGGTATGAGTTTTTGTTGCAGAAATTTATGTGTGATTCTTTTTCTACAAAAATTTTCTAAGATATCAATTGCTATGAAAATTGATTTTGAAAAATTGCAAATTTTCTAATGGATAAGTTATACAATCGGATGCCTGTCTTTTATTGTACAAATTATGTATATTGAAAATCCCGTATGAGATCTTGTTTAAAAGCAATTGATGAAAGAGTATGCATTGTATGTGAAAGAAGGAGGAATCCTCCAACTATCACCGTTAGTAATGTCACGAATACCAAACCCGTTTCTAATTGGACTGATGATGGGTTTAAGTGGAGTATCTATAACTCCCGCGGACTTAATGCTATTTCTAGAGCCGTCACCCCTGACGAGTTTCGTTGCATCATGGTGTGCACTATGTCTAAGGAAGCCTGGGATATACTCCAATTGACACATAATGTTACTAATGCTGTCAAGGTGTCTAAGCTTCAAATTTTGATCATCCAGTTTGAGACTATCACTATGTTAGAGTCCGAGAGTTTCAATGAGTTTTATGCTAGGTTATCAGACATCATTAACATGAGTTTTAATTTGGGTGAGAATATTGATAATTCGAGAGTTGTGAAAAAGATTTTGGGGTCACTCCCATCCCAATTTATTCCTAACGTCACTGTGCTTAACTCTTTAGGGGTCTTAGACACTCTTAGTCTAGAAGAACTCCTACCGGACCTTGAAACATATGAGATCGACATGTTTCCAAAAACCATTAAGCCTAAGGATAGAGGGATAGATTTAAAACTCAATTTAAAAAAAGGGAGAAATTTTATGAGTCGGATTCTGAGGGTGAGGTTGATATCGATGACTTAGCCTTGTTTGAAATTTTTTTAAAAAGTTTCTCAAAATTTCCAAAAATAATTCTTCCAATAGAATGAAAGGTGAGGTCAAGGATTGAGGTGAGAAAGTGTAAGGTATAAGATTTTATGAGCACAATGACAAAGGGAACAAGGCATTTGAGTGTCCCACTATGCTAAGGAGAAAGGGCAAGAAAATTGCTAATACGACCACTCTTAGTGATAATGACGTCAAGTTGGATGATTCAGGGGGAGAATCACCACATGAAAATTGTGTTTCTTTCATGTCTAGTCATGTGAGCATAACTAGTTTGTCCCATGACAATGAGGACAATTGTAAATGTGAGAGCTTCGATGATGTTTTTATCCATTCGAGAGATAGTGAGTTTGAGGATGAAATTGAAAGTGAGGGAGAAGGGGATCTCCAAAAAGGGTTTACTGATTTGTACACTGAGACTTTGAAGATGAATAAGGAGTTGTCTCTTAAGGTGATTGTTGATGTAAAAAACTAGATCGCTCTAATTATTCAATCACAGATAAATAAATAAGACAAAGATTTTTAAAGTGGTTCGGCTAGGAATAAAGCCTACGTCCACTTTTATGTTATTGCTGAGTGTTTGTGGAATTCTTGATTACAAGTTCTCTCAAGAAATTCCCGTCCCTTTGAATGGGATTGATACAAGGTATTTATAGCTTCGAGGCTGTACATGAAAGGGTCGATACATTAAATGATATACACATGAAAGGGCAATACATTTAATGCAGCGTGTGTGCCAAGAATATAAACATTCAATGAATAGTTGAGCTGTTGATTATCTGGAAATTAATGATATGACCGAGGTGCAGCTCGGACCGCCATAGTTGCTTGCTGATTAGGAGTTCCTCGGAGCACTAGAGTACCTCGGAGCACTAGAGTACCTCGGAGCGCTAGAGTTCCTCGGTGCGCAAGAGTTCCTCGGTGTATCCTCGTTGCTCGGAAAGAATCATGGTTGGTCGGGAAATGAACTTCCTCTCTGCTATTGTGCCACGTAGATTGACACGTGTCTTCATATTATTCGTCCACATCAGCATATTAATTTTGGTATCAACAGAAGCCCCCAATGTTTCATATTTCGAATTTTGAGGAGTATGGAACATTCTTTCTCGGTATATGGCAATATTAAATGACCTTCCCGGGTTTCAGGAACATTGTATTCAAATTTCCTTCTCATTTCGCAGTTTTCGCCTTTTTTATAAGCGCTTCGATCTTCGTGCAATTTTTGTCCTTTTAGCCGCCGAAAGTTCAGTAGTTTCTTTTTGGTAATCATTTCTTTCGCCGCTTTCCAATGAAAAGTATTTAAACTTCTTTGGTAACCATACCGTCGTCCACGTTTTTCCAATTTTCCGCATTCAAACTTTCTATTCTCTTCTTCTCTCTTGTGCGTTCATCCTTGTTTCTGTTCGTTGTCAACATTCCTCCTTTCTTATTGTAAGATCTTCTTCCTTTCTTCTGTATCTCTTTTATTCAATATGGTTTATATTGTGGAGTCTGTTGAGAAATTTCGTTATGATTTTTCCATTCCTTCCTGGGTAACTTTAGAGGTTCTTTCTGAGCCTTTAGATTATTTTCGATTGGCTGAGGGACATTGGTTCCCCAGTCTTTTCATTGCTGAATGTGGTTTTTCCTTTCCACCAAACCCATTATGTCTTGAGTTTTGTCAATATTTTGATCTTGTCCCTGCAAAAATAGCCCCCAATTCATGGAGAATAATTAATGGGGTACACAAATTAAATCTAACTCATGGGACTCGTATTGGGATCCCTGAGATTATGTATTGCTATAAGTGGGCCACTCTAGATAATATTTATTACTTAAAAACTAGGTTTCTGAATAGGGCTCTTGTAGTTAACCTCCCTGACTCAAATAGAGATTATTTTGAACATGGGTTGGTTATAAAAAATTGGCAATATGCCCCTTTAACTGGAGATGAAGTGTACAACGGTCCCAGATGCCACCCATATGGCAATGGGATAGGTTTATTTTTCATTTTAATTTACTTATAAAATTATGCTTTCATCGTGTTTGACAAAATGTATGACTGATATCTCATTACGTATTTATTTGCAGTTGATAGCAAAAGAAGAACTCCAAAAGAATCAGAGGTTAATATCAAGCATCTGAAACTTATCTGGGGTTTGCACAAGAACATTGCAGACGAACACATCAGGTCTGCCTCATATCTGCTACAGTATAAGAGTTACACAACCTCTTATATTGCTCGCCCTGTTGAACCAGCTTCAACTCCAGAAGGTTCATCTTCAGATTCTCATCTTCTTTTAAGTCAAAGGATGGGTAAGAAAAGAGCTCCTCCTGCTCTCTTTGATGATGTTACTTCTGTTGCTGGGACCAAGAAAAGCAAAACTGATGCCCCAGAGGGAACTAAAAAAATGGATGCTGGGTCTTCTAAAGCTACCGAGAAGCCCCCAATGGTTCCGAGCAAGAAAAATGCTCCTATAGATGTAATTACAATCTCTCCGACCAAGACCTCTTTGGTTGAAGGTTCTGACCGCCCGTTGAAGAGATTGAGGAAATCATCCTTAGTTACTCCGGCTGAAACTGCCTCCTCCCTACCTGCTGGTGGTAGTGATGTTCCAAACATCATTCTTCCAAGTTCTGCAATGAGCTCGATCGTACCCGAGGTCCATGGTATTGATGAAAGAATTCCTAGGGATATGCTGACATCCCTAACTGCTCGTCACCTTGCTTCAGTAAGTTTCTCATACTTCTAGTTTTTCTTTCTTTCTCTGAAAGCTTGCATTTTGTATTGACTTTGCTATTTTTCTCATCTTTCAGTTGGTGAACTGTTTTAATAATATTGTGAAGAAGGATGAAGCTATTAAAGCTTCAAGCTCCTCGTTAGGTGTAGAGGATGCTCTGTTGGGTTTGACCCAGTCTTTAAAGGAATCTCGTCAACAGTATGTTGACGAAAAAGCTGTTTGGGAGAAGAAATTAGCTGTGGCTGAAGCTGAGAAGGTGAAAATGGCCGAAACCTCCAAGAATTTGGAGGAGAAAGTAAAAGGTTTAGAGGTTAAACATCAGGAATATGATGGCCAGCTGAAAAAGGCAGAGGAAGAGTTATCTACCCTGCGAGATATCAAGGTCAAAAAAGAGGAATTGGATGTGAAGCTCTCCTCGGAGAAGTTGAGGAGAAAGGTCGCAATCAAGAAGCATTTCAGTGCTGTTTGGGAGAAAGGATGGGATAAAGGGATTGCTGCCATGACATCCCAAGTCCAATATGGGAAGTTGAAATACTTCCATGATGGTTGGGTAGCTGCTCTGCAAGAGTTGAAGGTCAAAAACGATTCTGATCTATTCCAACGACATCTCCCTGGTCCTCCTCCAGCAATTGTGGAAGAAGAAGAAGATGAGCCTGTCTCAGATGAGTCTTCTATGGCTATGGGTGATCCAGTCTCTTCTTCTCAACCCTCTATCGACGAGGACGTTTCTTCTATGCCTCCTCCTGCCGAGAAGATTTCTGTTGATCAAACTGTTGTTACCACCGAGCAACCGAGCTCCTCGTCCCAACCTCCCGAGAAAGTCTTGGGGGAAGAGGAAAAGGTGTGAAGTTGTTCGGTATCATTTCTATATTTCATTACTTGTAATCGAACACTGTAATCCTTTTGTGATCTAATAAAATACATCTTTGCTCATCTCTGTTATTGATGATTTGTTTTTGTTGATTGTTGTCTTTTTCTCATCCTTAGTTTGTTGCTAGAATGGAATTGATCTCTTCACATGATACCGAGCTGATGCAGCAATGTCACCAATACTATAAGGCTGGTCATACAGTCCTTAGTACATCAGAAATTGCTGATATCCTTGGCCATGGTGCCTCAGAACAGGCAATTGAGGCTTATCAGTACTTGAAAGATTTACTCGACCGAGCAGTGGCCAACAATGTCGCGTACTATGACTTGATTGAAGAGCTTCATGGTTCCATAGAGGATCTTCAAAATCAACACAATGAATCAATGGCTTCGTTGCATAAGGATTATGAAAATAGATATCAGCAGCTCTCTTCTGAAACAGGCCATAAGAAAATCATTGTTGGATATGATATTAGGGAAAGGACCCTAAAAGGTGAAGTTGAAGCTTGCAGGCAGATTGCCGAGATCCTGGAACAAGAAAATAATAATCTGCAGAAAAAGTTGGCTCAATATGAATCTGCTGCCTCATCTTCCACTGCATTAGTTCCAGTTACTGATGAAGGTTTCTCGTTCTTAGAAGTCGAAAGCGCCAAATTAAGGCAAGAACTGGATGACTTAAGAAGATCTGCCATTTCTGGAACTGCTCGGGGACGAGGAAGAGGTTCTCGGGGACAAGGAAGAATTGTCGAGGAGCAAAGTTCTCCAGTTGCTTCTCGGATCCAATCAAGAGTTCTTAGCCGCAATGTTGAAGAAGCTCGTACCCAATCTACTCTGGAAACTCAAGCGTTCCAACTGAAGGCTAAGGATCGTGCTCTGTCTGAATTGTCCGAGAAAAACTTATCTTTAGAAGATCAACTGGCTGCGACAAAGTCTGCTCTTCATACTAAGGATCTTTTTGCCAAAAACCTTCTCGAGCAATTGGATAGATTAACCTTTCAATTTCATAAACAACCCAGGGAATTCTGGATGGCAGGATATAATGAAGCTCTTGTTCATCTGGATGCTCGTATTGAACATGCCAACAATGAAGGTTACAAGCAGGGATGGTTGAACGCACTGGGTGTGTTAAAATTGGAGCAAGGGCATTTCTTATGGGATTATCATGCTCCTGGGCTACTTGACTTGCCTGTGCCACCTTTAAAATTGGACATGGCCTGGATCCCAGCTCGTTCCATTCCTCGCAGCTTAATTTCAAAATACCTCGGTGATTATAGCCTTCATTCCCAAGTTGAATTATCTCGTCCTGAGCATCTTTTGGATACACCTTCTGTGATGAACGTCAGAATGCTCAGAGATGTTAATTTCATTAATTCTCCTCTTTGCCTAGAGGATCCTCCTGCTGGCGAGGAGCCTGTTTCAAAGAATAAAGGAAAGAAACCAATAGAATAGGTTTTCAATGTAACAGTTAGTACATTCATGTAACTTGTAATTTATTCTGGATTTTTAATGAAAAGACTTTCATTTTCTGTTTGCCAATTTTGCTATTGTCTTGTGTTTATCAAACACCTTTATATTTGTGCATATGTATCTATGTATCTGTTAAAAAGATAACGATATTGTGCTGTCCATTAACTTAATAATAAAAATTTACAAGTATCAAGGTTGTTCAATCACTTAATAATAAAGTAATGAGTATAAATTGTTCAAACTGTTTCCAACCAACCAAGGTGGATAAATAATGTTTGTCGACCAACTACAGTTGATGGATTTTCATCTCCGACCAGCCATACTTGGTTCAATTTCAAATATAAAAATGTGTCTGACCAACTAAGGTCAATAATTTGTCTTCGTCGACCAACTACAGTTAGTGGGTCTTTATCCCCGACCAACTATACTTGGTGTATTTTGGAATATTTTGTTTTTCCTAACTAAAGGAATAGTTTTTGGCTCCTTAGAGCTTTTGGCTCCTTAGAGCACTTTTTGGCTCCTTAGAGCACTTTTTGGCTCCTTAGAGCACTTTTGGTGTGCATAGTGTATTACACTAGTATTCCACGAAAAACTTTCAACCAGAAAGAAAATGGCGAAACATCCTCGCTTTATTCATAATGAAGGGAATGCTTTACATTTTACATTACTGATAATACTTGCGTAGGTGTTCAGCATTCCACGCATTCTTAAATTCTTCTCCTTCTAGAGTTGCTATTCTGTAAGTTCCTGGACGAACAACCTCTGTAACTCGGTAAGGTCCATGCCAGTTTGCTTCCAACTTATTTTTCTTCTGAATGACTCTCTTTAGCACATAATCACCTTCTTTTAAGTCACATTTCTTCACCCTTTTATTGTAAAACAGAGCTGTACGTTGTTGGTAAGCAGCATTCCTAATGGCGGCCTCTTCTCTAACCTCCTCGAGCATATCCAAATCCAATCTTCTCATCAAATCGCTGATCGGGGAATTAAAATTCAGTACTCTATGCGTTGGGAGACCCAACTCGGCAGGTATCACAGCCTCACTTCCAAATGCTAGCATATATGGTGATTCTCCAGTTGCTACTCGGGGAGTTGTTCGGTAAGCCCATAGTACGGATTGGAGCTCATTAATCCAATTTGCTTTAGCTTCACTTAACCTCTTCTTCAAACCATTTAGTAATGTTCTGTTCATCACTTCAGTCTGTCCATTGCTCTGGGGATGGCCTGGTGCTGAATGATACTTCAAAATGTTTGACTGATGACAATAAGCAGCAAATTCTTCATTATCGAATTGTGTTCCATGGTCTGTAATGAAAGCATGGGGGAGACCATATCGACAAATGATGTTTTTCCAAATAAACTGATATACTTTCTCATACGTCATATCAATTAGTGGTTCAGCTTCCACCCACTTAGTAAAATAATCTACTGCCATGACGAGATACTTGAATCTTCCTCGGGTCATCGGCAGTGGTCCAACCAGATCAACCCCCCACATGGCAAATGGCCAAGGTGAAGTTATGGGTGTCAACAATGCTTGTGGAGTTCTTCGGATGGAGGAGAAACGTTGGCACTTGTCACACTTCTTAGCATAGGCTATACAATCAGCTCTCATCGTCGACCAGTAATATCCCTGTGTCATTACCCTTTGCAAAAGTGTCCGACCCGCTACATGAGCTCCACAAGATCCTTCATGGATTTCTTCAATCAATTCTTTGACTTCTGATGGATGCACACATCTCTGTAAACCTGCCATAATTCCTCGTCTATATAAAACACCATTAGTTAACACATATCGAGCAACTTTATACTTCTATTTCTTGGCAACTAGTTTGTCCTCCGGTAATTCTCCTTCTTCAATGTATGCCCTGATAGGATCCATCCAAGATGGTCCTAAATCAAGGGCAATAATCTTCACCGTCAGATCTTCTTCTATGCTCCGACTTTCTAATACTTCAATTGGTATTGTTCTTCGCAGCTCGGTGCGCGTAGTTGATGCTAATCGGGCCAATGCGTCTGCTCTAGCATTCTCCATTCTCGGTATCCTCACCAATTGAATAGCATCAAATTCTGTCAATAACTCCATCACCTTTGCATGGTACTTCACTATTAACTCTCCCTTCACTGCATATATTCCCATCATTTGATTCACAATTAATTGAGAATCACTGAAAACAATTACTTGCCGGGCCTCCATGACTCTTGCCAAATGAAAACCTGCTATCATAGCCTCATATTCAGCCTCATTATTGGAAGCTTTGAATTGGAATCTCAAGGCATACTCCATGTCAATATCATCTGGGGTGTTTAAAATAATCCCTGTTCCACAACCAGCTGTGCAAGATGATCCATCTACATATAATCTCCATGTAGGTACTTCATCTTCAAATTTCTTATCTGTCAGAATTCCTCGGTAAAATATCTGTTGTTTTCTTCCATCATCCCCTGGTATCTTTCGCTCCTCGTCGATCATCTGTTCGCACCCTTTTACCAACCTTAGTTGGTCTGGGTTTGAATATGATGATTTTTCTACATCCATAAGTCCTTTTACCAACCTTGGTTGGTCTGGACCTGTTTTTATTGATCCTGTATCGTCCACAGGTAGGTCAGCAAGCACCTTTTGCTCCTCGGGGGTATCAGGGTATGTGAACTCTGCTATAAAATCTGCTACAGCTTGCCCCTTCAATGATGATCTGGGTTCATACACAATATCATATTCACCGAGTTCTATTGCCCAATACATCAATCTTCCTGATTTTTCTGGCTTGTGAAGGGCTTGTCTTAATGGCATGTCAGTATATACAATGATTGTATGGGCCTGGAAGTATGGCCTCATTCTTCTACTTGCTTCAATTAATGCCAGTGCCAATTTTTCTAACTTTGGGTACCTGATTTCTGCACCTCGAAAAGCCTTACTTGTGTAATAAATTGGCTTCTGGACTCCATTCTCCAATCTGATCAACGCCGAGCTAACTGCATTCTCTGATACTGCCAAATACAAATACAGCTTTTCTCTAGTTATTGGCCTGGACAACAATGGTGGTGATCCCAAATACTTTTTCAAGTCTTAAAAAGCTTTCTCACATTCATCAGTCCACTCAAAACTTTTTCGTAGTGTTTTGAAGAATGGGAGGCATTTATCAGTTGCTCGGGATACAAATCTGTTGAGCGCTGCAACTCGTCCGGTAAGACTCTGTACTTCTTTCCTCGTCGTTGGGGATCGCATCCCTAAAAGAGCTTTGATCTTTTCTGGATTTGCCTCAATACCTCGTTGATTGACGATGTATCCGAGGAACATTCCTTCTCGTACTCCAAAGGTACACTTCGTCGGGTTGAGCTTCATTTGGTATTTGTCCAGTTGATCAAAGGTCTGGCCTAAGTCAACTAGATGATTAGTAGCTCTCTTGCTTTTGGTGAGCATGTCGTCGACATAGACTTCCATATTGCAACTGATTTGTTCGGCAAAAACCTTGTTCATCAGCCGCTGATATGTTGCACCTGCATTTTTTAAACCAAAAGGCATAACATTATAACAATAAGTTCCCCTTGGGGTAATAAAAGAAGTACTTTCCCTGTCTTCAGGTTTCATTTTGATCTGGTTATAGCCAGAATATGCATCCATGAAGCTGAGCAGCTCATGTCCCGAGGTAGCATCCACTAGCTGGTCGATTCTGGGCAATGGAAAATGATCTTTTGGGCATGCTTTATTGAGATCCGTGAAATCAACGCACATTCTCCATTTGTTGTTCTTCTTCTTTACCATCACCACATTTGCCAACCAATATGGATATTTCACATCTTCAATGAATTGGGCTTTCTGAAGTTTCTCGACCTCCTCTTGTATGGCCTGGTTCTTCTCGGGACTAAACATTCTTCTTCTCTGCTTCACAGGCTTTATCTCCTTATTCACATTGAGTTCATGACATAAGAAGTTTGGATCTATTCATGGCATGTCTTCATGACTCCAAGCAAAAGTATTCTTCCTGTTCTTCAAGAAAGTTATCAACTCCTGTTTTATTGAAACATCCAACGACGCTCCTATCTGGGTTACTCGTTCAGGATGCTCGTCGTCCAGAATAACACTTTCTGTAGATTCCACCACTTGTCCTTTTACAAGTTGAGATTCATCCCTAGGGTCAAGAGTTTCAATTTCTGTACCCTCCTCCACTTGATAAGTAGTAGTCTTTTTCCTTGATTCTTCAAGTTCCTCTTGCTCGGCAGACGAATAATAGCATTCCCGAGCTACTTTTTGATCACCTTTCATAATTCCGACTCCAAAATTCGTTGGGAATTTCAAACACTGATGTACTGTAGATGGAACTGCTTCGAACTTCTTTAATCCAACTCTTCCCATGATGATGTTGTAGGCTGAATGCACATTCTTATCCATCACAAAGAAGCGTATTCTTTCTGTTCGACAAGCAGGCCAAGTTCCAATGAGTATATCCAACTTGATCGTCCCAAGTGGAAAAACTTTCTCGCCAGCAAAACCCAGAAGGGGTCTGTGATAAGGTTCCAATTGAGATAATTTCAAATTCAAGCTATCAAAGCATGAATAATACATGATGTCTGCCGAACTACCATTGTCTACTAACACCCTTGAAATGACCACATCCTTCATCCTCATTTTGATCACCAAAGGATCATCATGAGGGTAAAGAACACCTGCCAGGTCATTTTTTGAAAAACCAATCACTAGCTTCTCTTTGTTTACCTTCCTCGGACGATCATCCTCGGCCAGGTTTATTCGCTGAATATATGAACAAGCTTGAGCCTCTCCGAGGTAAGCTTTTCTTTCTGCAGTAAGGTCTCCTCCTCCTGCATCTCCTCCTGTAATAACATTACAATCAAATGACCCAAAACGTATGGAAAATACCTCTCGTTCAGGCTGCCTTGGCTTTTTGGGAAGATCAGGGTCATCATCTGGATCATCTTCATAGTCCCTCTTCTTTTTCTCCTCTGCACGACGAGGAGATCTAGATCTCTCTCTAGTTCTGTCATCATGCTTCCTTTCACCTCTACGATCTACATACTTTGACAACTTTCCTCTTCGGATGAGTGTTTCAATCTCGTTCTGAAGGGCTATGCAATTTTTGGTCATATGGCCATGATCTTTGTGAGACTCGCAATATTTGGCCTTATTCCTCAGATCGGGATTTGTCTTCAGTTTCTCTGGCCACTTGATTTCCTCGCTATTCTTGATTTCTTCCAAAACATGATTAATACCCATTTTCAATGGGGTATAATTATCGTACTTCTTTAGGACTTCCAACGTTGTCCTATTATTCCTGTAATGCTTGTCACCACCATTTCCTTTCTGATCTTTCTTCTTAGACTTGTCGACCTCCACTTTTACTTCTTTATCCATATTCTTCTTCGCAGCCATAGCCTCCTCGGCATTCATAATTTTGGCTGCTTTTGCCATCAACTCGGACATAGTTTTAGGTGGATCTTTGGCCAAGGTGTAGTACAGCTTATTAGGCAGCAAACCACTCATCAAAGCAGTGATTGCTGTCTTTTCTTCGTAATCTACGACTTCCAACTTTTCGTTATTAAAACGAGTTATGTAATCTCTAGTACTTTCACCTGATTTTTGTCTAACGCTTAACAAATGTGCTACTCGCTTTACCGGCTTCGCCCCAAAACAAAAATTGCCAATGAACAACTCGGCTAATTGAATAAAAGTTGAAATCTTACCCCGAGGAAGATTGTTATACCATATCTGTGCAGATCCGGTAAGAGTTCCCGAGAATGCTCTACACCTCATCTCGTCGGGGACGGCATATATGTCGGCAGCAGCTTGGTATTGTTCTATATGAAGTACAGGATCTGTCTTTACATCGTACTTAGGGGTCACTACAGGTGCTTTGAATTTCGATGGTGTAGGGAAATCCACAATGGCTTGCACAAAAGGTGTCCCTTGAACAAAAGTTCTCTGTAAGGGGTTCCTCGCCTTAGCCATTTCTCCCAATCTATCCTCCAACCGTTGAATGGAACCTTTCCATGCTTCATTCCCTTCCTCAGGCCGCCTAGTCCGAACAATTGATTGTTCTGACATAGGTTCCTGAGATTTATCTCGACGAGTAGCTGGTCGTGATTGTGCTGATCCTTCTCTTAAACCTGATGGTGGCCGTAAACTTCTCGATGGAGCTCTAGGTGGACTCATATTCCTCCTTGGTCCTAATCGACTGAAAGGAGACACCCTGCTTAATCTTTCTAAAGCGCTAGTTCTCTCCGGGGAGAGATTGATACGTTGATCTGTATCCGTGGCTCGTATTGATGAAGTTCGCCCAGGCTGATAAGAAGAATCATTAGATTCCTCATTGCGATATGACCCAGTACGTCTGGATCGCGATTGCCTATGATCACTCCTTTGCCCTGAATAGGTAGGTGCACCGCCTTGAAGAGTTTGAATGAGTTGCCTCATAGATTCTTGCATGGCGGTTTGTCCTTGAGCCAGATTCGTCATAATTCCGGCCTGATCTAGAGATGCAGATGGATTTGGAGCACTTCCAATATTTCCAGCATTTCGATTACTGGATTCTGGATTATCTGCCATTGATGATGAAGGATTTTTGGTGAAAAACGATAATAACAGTCGATTCCCACAGACGGCGCCAATCTGTTGATGTAAAAAACTAGATCGCTCTAATTATTCAATCACAGATAAATAAATAAGACAGAGATTTTTAAAGTGGTTCGGCTAGGAATAAAGCCTACGTCCACTGTTATGTTATTGCTGAGTGTTTGTGGAATTCTTGATTACAAGTTCTCTCAAGAAATTCTCGTCCCTTTGAATGGGATTGATACAAGGTATTTATAGCTTCGAGGCTGTACATGAAAGGGTCGATACATTAAATGATATACACATGAAAGGGCAATACATTTAATGCACCGTGTGTGCCAAGAATATAAGCATTCAATGAATAGTTGAGCTGTTGATTATCTGGCAATTAATGATATGACCGAGGTGCAGCTCGGACCGCCATAGTTGCTTGCTGATCAGGAGTTCCTCGGAGCACTAGAGTACCTCGGAGCACTAGAGTACCTCGGAGCGCTAGAGTTCCTTGGTGCGCAAGAGTTCCTCGATGTATCCTCGTTGCTCGGAAAGAATCATGGTTGGTCGGGAAATGAACTTCCTCTCTGCTATAGTGCCACGTAGATTGACACGTGTCTTCGTATTATTCGTCCACATCAGCATATTAATTTTGGTATCAACAGTGATAGATTTGAAGAAAGAGAGAGATAAAAGTTTTGAGGGTGTGTGAGGCATTGGTGAGTCAACTCGAGAAGATTAGAGTTTCTTTATGTGAGAAGTTGATCGTCTTAGGAGGGGAAAATAGTGAATTGACTAACACCAAGACTAGTCTTACGGGAGACCTTCAATCTTCATTATAGACTCGTGAGAAACCTGAAACTCGTGTATCCCAACTCAAGAGAGATCTCAAATGTTCCCTAGAAGTCAAAGTCACTTTAGAGGACACATCTAAGAAGGTTGCAAAGATTATCCTCGGTACCGTTTTTGGTAATGTTGAAAGACTAGGAATAGGTTATCATAGTGCATCCACTTCCCATGATATACCCCATCTGGTTCTCGAGTTTGTTATAGATTTATATGAATCTAAACCTAACCCACCTAAGCGTTCGTTTCCCTATAGGATAACGCGTCCTATACATTTTGAGAGAGGTGTTCCTACACCCATTTACGTTTGCTCCCATTGTAAGAAAAGATGATACCTTAGATAATTTTTCTTTAAGTTGGGTAGCGTGTCTCATATGTATTTACCTCATTATGCTACTACACATGTTTCCATAGGCAGTCCCACGTATGTTACTCTGCATACTCCCGCACATCACATGAGATCTTTTGAGGATTTTCATGAGAAAGTTGAGTTTTCAGTCAAAACTTCACATGATTTGATGGATGTTTTTCATAGGACGTCACCCCCTTTAAAAAGCTCCTCCGGACCTAATGATTGAGGCTTATTCTTGTTTGCTAGCATAGGTTGATTTTCATGCTTATATTATTCATGCATATTGCTAGTGTGTACTACCCTTGTAGTTATTTTTTCCATTTTGATATATTTTTCAAAAAATACAAAGAGAGTTTTGTTTTTTGAAAAAGTTTGAAAAATACAAAAAGATTTTCTATTTTTTAGAAAAGGTGAAAAAGTCAAAAATATTTTATTTTTGATAAAATTTATTTTAAAAAACACAAACAGATTTTTGTATTTCTTTTTACACCATGTATGGATGGACATTAAGGATGACCAATTCACAATATCATTCCAATATCCACGTGACATTTCGATGGTATTTTGAGATGCATCAACATTTCATCCATGTGCTTTATAATGTTTGGAGTCATTGAGATGTGATTAGTGATTAATTTCTATATGTTTAACTCATGATTCCTTTAATGCATGAATTTATTAGAATATTGTACTTGTCTATCATATGTTGGTCAAAGTGTTTCCATCTCAATCCTTTCTTTAAAATGAATCAAATGCGATAAAGCGAGACAATGAAAGTAGTGCTTGTAAGAACCATTGCTTGGATTGAAAAAATTGAAATATATATCTCCGGTAAATGTGTAAATTTAAAAGCAATAGCTCTGACTGTGTAAGTAAAAATATCTTTGCGTGAATAGCCACTATTTGCAAAAGAAAAGAGACTAAAAGATTAAAAGCACTCAAAAGAAAAAAATATAAAGTGCTAGGAAAAATTTAAAAGAACATTGATGCTTCGTTGCATTTGAGCATTGATTTGTTCCAAATAATAGAGTTGAGTGAAATATTCTATATGTGAGTTTACAAGGAGTTTAGTTGAACATCACTGGGTTTTCACATCCTTAAAATTCTCATAAAAGCATTACATAGCTTTGGATTCTATTGATGTGAAAATTATTTTAGACTTTGAATTATTGATTAGATTGATTCGTTATCATATGAATTCAACATTTTTACACCTATGGATGGTTTTAAGTTCATTCATTAGGAGAATCCAAAATTCATCGTGCACGCATGTTATAATTGTTTGATTTGATTTTCCTATCTAATTTGTTCAAACCCATTCATTATGTTTCCATGATTTGGTTATCTTAATGTTAATTCATAGTGTGTTTTTTGTAAAATTTATTTTCTCTTGGAAAATTTTTGAAAAATCAATAATAGTTGTGGAACCTTTTGAGATTATCATTACATGAGCTTATTTGATATATGCTTGTGATAATTTTCTATGGTTCTTGTGAAAAACACTAGTTTATTATGTTAATTCTTTTCCTTGAATATTTCAGACAAATAAAAAGGGGGAGAACGAATTATGAATTATGGGCGAGTGAGAGTTTGAATTATGGGGGATAATTGATTTCGTTTCTAAGATTTATCCGATTTCAAACTCGATACGTCACGAAGGAATTTTCTTTGTCTATTTTGTGCAGGTACACTTTGATGAGCATTTGAAAATCCACATTTAACAAAGCTCCTAAAAAGAATATCAAGAGAAAGCTAGGAGATTTGAAGATTTGAAAGTTGGTGATTTTAAAGACTTACACGTGTAGTATCTTTCCATTTTTGGGTTTCCGAGAGGGTATTATATTTGTATAGGATATGTATTCGATAATTCAGATATTTTTAATTTGTACCGGAATAGCCATATGGGAGACTTGTAAGAGAAATTTTTCCATCCTTTGCCCTAGCTTCTAGGACTTTTCCATAGAGTCTACTTTACATTGAGTATGGCGTATCCCATTACATCCGCCAAGGCAATTCAAGTTCACAAGTTCAAGAAAATGGATCCGAATATCAAGCATCTTCAACATATTTTATGACTTGACGTAATTTTGTTTTGTGTTTCATAGATTATTTACTAAGTATTGGGATATTTTTCTAAAATGACTTTTATGAAAATGAGGAGTTTTCAAACTTAAAAAAGTTTTCGGAGTTTATTGTAGGAAGAGTTTTAAAATTTTATTCAGCTCGTTTAAACGACATCTCACTAATGTTCAAACGATTTCCTTATGTAATTTGATACATCGTTTGAAAGCTTGCATCTAATTTGGATGAAATGAAATATTAATATTTTGATTTTTTAAGGTCCTTTGTTAGGTAGTTAAATGGTCAATTATAATGAGAATGACATCTCATTCGAACGACATGTCTAACTCTTTCGAACGACATTCTGCCGCCTTGGAATTAATTTTTCGGCTATAAAAACGTATTTCATGAGCATTTTCTTTAATACATTTCATTTACGCAAATTGCAGAATAACTGCAAATAGTCTTCACCTTTTTAGGGCAGAAACACCTTTTTTTATTAACATAAAAAATCTCAAATAATTTTGTGAATCTTCTTTGGAACCCAAGCACTTCTTTATCAAAGTTATTCTTTTGGGAAGCTTTCTTCACTTTTGATCTTGTGATACTCGAGGTTATTCACTGCTGAAGGAGGAGGACAGAGATTCTTGTGGTTCTCGAGCGAATAATTGATGATTAAAGGTTGCAGTCTTTATTGGTTCTTAGGGGAATTCACTATTGTATTTCTCTATAGTGTTGTAAGTTGCAATTTGCAAACTTTAGTGAAATAAAAGGTTTTGCCCTGTGGGGATTTTCCCTGAAATTGTGATTTCTTTACATGCTTTATTTTGAATCACCTAGTTGCATGTTTAAGGTTTAATTAAAGCTAAAAAAAATTTATGGTATTAACATATAATTAAATAACTTCACTCCATCAGAAGATAACGCTCCCTCTTATAAATTGGTATCAGAGCTTTATTATCGCTTACATTACACATGTTCACATTGTGGTAGGAAAGATCACCTCAGGCATTTTTGTTATGATCT
Source organism: Sambucus nigra (assembly GCA_949130495.1). Lineage (NCBI taxonomy): Eukaryota > Viridiplantae > Streptophyta > Magnoliopsida > Dipsacales > Adoxaceae > Sambucus > Sambucus nigra. The sequence goes on along the minus strand of OX422219.1, from coordinate 350,176,558 downwards.
TAAAGTTATCCTAGGAAGTTGAAGTCTTATGTTCCCTTCGTTCCCAAAACTCGACGCGTTAAGTATATACCAATTTAGGTTAGGAAATTCATTTTTGAGTGCTTGCACATGATTTTTCTCTTGACATATCTTATAAATTATGGCTTATATGATTTTGTTTATCATACTCTAGTTGAACTTCATGATATATGATTGTTAGTGTTATGGTGTTTATCTTTTTTATTATAATTTTCCTTTATTGAGTCATATTTCAAAAATACAAAAATGATTTAATTTTGATAATTTTTTTAAAAATACCAAAAGATTTTCAGCTTTTTGTATTTCAATTTCACACATTTGGTGTGGCATATTGGTGTGTTTGAATCAAATTTGCTCTGTAATTTCCATGTGCCTAGGACATTTGATTATGACTTTAGATGCTTAGATTAATCTTAACCATATTTATGGAGTTGTTTGGAACTTGATTTTCTTTATGGATTCGACTTTGTATATACCTTCACACACACATGCATGAGTTTATTGGATTTTACTTCACTACGTATAATTGAGCTTGTTGAGATGTTCTACCATCAATTTTGTCATCTACATGTTTATGTGACTATGGGAGATTTCTGCATGTAAGAACCATTGTCCGCGAGAGTTTATTTATTATTGAAAAAAATATGAGTGAACATGGGAAAGGGCTACGACAAATAGTTGACTCGTCGCAAAATCCACTGTTACAAAAGAGCCTAAGAAAAAATAAAAGCGATAAAAGAGAAAAATTTGCCAAAAGGGGCCCAAAATAGTTTAATTTGCTCGATCTTAAAAAAAATCACTTCATACGAATATAAAAGAATAGAATAAGAAAATACGATTATGTTTATCTTTTGAGGGAGTTTAGTTGAAGATCAACGGGTTTGAACAATGACACTTGGTTATGCTTATTTTTTCATGACGCTATTGATTGTAGAATCATCAGTAATCTAAGCTTGTGTGGATTGTTCTTGTTTTGTTCATTAAGTTCAACTTCATATGTCACTTGAGGCTAAAGCTTAGTTTGATAAATGCGGTCAATTAGAACTTCTTGAACATATTTGAGTGTTTAGGTTATATTTATTTTGTTACTAGTTCACCCCCATTCATTCCATGCCACATTTGGATACATTGATACTTTGCTAGTGTGTAAAGATTATGTATTTTGTGTCAAGTTTTGCGGTCGTTCATACCTATATATGTGTGCCGAATTTTCATTGATATATTTTGCATATTTTATATATATATGGTATTGTTTGTTGTATTTGTGAATTTTTTTTTAGAAAATTAAAAAATTCAACAATATTTGGTTGTATTTGCCTTTGAGGCGATCATTACGCATGCTTGATTTATATATTTTTGCGATGATATCTTATCTTCTACTTGATGCTTCATATTTTATGCCTATGTTTCTACTTGTTTGTCTATTTTGGATAAAAACAAAATAGGAGAGCAAATTAAAAAGTGAGAGTTCTCTTTACGGGGGGAAATTTATTTATGAGTTTTAACTTATTTTAAACTCGATGCATCACGAGGTTATATATTTATTATGTCATGTGTGTAGGTTTCCCTTTGGCAAAACTCAAGAAGATTAAAATATTAAGGTAAGAACGAGAAAGGGAAGAAGAGGAAGTTTGAAGAGATTTATACCATTCCATTCTAGGGTTAGGAAGAGTGTTCGTATTTTTGTCATAAGAGATTTTTTGTTTTAATTTTGTGTTCGGTTATATTTGTTTAATTTCTAACGGAAAAACAGGATAAAAAGTGAGAGTTTTCTTTATGGAGGAGAATTTATTTATGATTTTTATATTATTTCAAACTCGATGGGTCATGACGGTATTTGTTTCTTGTTTCTTGTTTCTTGTTTCATGTGTGTAGGTTTCCCTTTTAGCAAAACTCAATAAGATTAAAAGATTAAGGGAAGAACATGACAGGGAAAAAGAAGAAGTTTGAAGACAAAGAGACTTATACCATTCCGTTCTAGGGTTAGGAAGGGTGTTAGTATTTTTATCATAGGAGATTTTATATTTTAATTTGGTTTTTGGTTATATTTGTTTGTTTTGTATCGAAATAGCCAGAGGAGGATATTTGTAAGAATAATTTTTCAAACATTATTCACGGCATTTAGACTAGTATAGCGTATCCCGGTACAAATCGTCACGCACTGTTAAGAGGAACCAAACTCGAGCATCTCCAAGTTTGAAGACTTCCCAACATCCCGTAAAGGTACAAAATAATTTAGAGTTTGAATTAATTTACAGAATTAATGTTTGGGATGTTTGTTTTTATAAAAAAACGGACAGAAGATTCTTTATTTCGAAAAGAAAAATAATTTTATTTTCAAATCTTGTTCAAACGAGATTGCATGTCATTAGTAGGTGCTTTATATTATTTTCAAGCGAGGTTTAAACAAGGCTTAATGCTTTGGATTTTGGATGTCGTTAGAAGCAAGACACATCTCCTTCGAATGAGATGCATATCTCATTAGAAGGACACTATGAAATCGTTCGAATGATGCAACTTCCTCGAATTTTGTGAACGTCCTATAAATACACGTTTAGTATTCAGGACATTTAAGGCTTTTGCCAAATTTATTTCCACATAACTTTTGCAAAATTTCTTTACTTTTTGTGTTACAAAAATACTATTTAATTCACAAACAAACATCCTAAATATTTAGTTTTGTGAATTCATTTAAACCTTAGAAATTTTTCTTTTCTTTCATACACCTTTGTGGAGAAGGCATCTTTATGGATGACTTGTGATACCCGAGGGAATTCAGCAATAAATAAAAAGGCTGAGGCAGAAGGAGGACTACGGTCTTGGGATTCTTGCGAGGATCGTAGTTATGCTTGTGGAAGTTATCTAATAGTCCGTAAGAAGACCATCTTGTAGATTTCTAAAGTGAAAAAAGGTTATACCCGAAAGGTTTTTTTCCTAGAAACCTTGTCTTTGTTGAATGCTTGGTTTGATTCATCTGTTTCATCACATAAATGCATGTTCAGGATAAAAAGATAAAATTATTTTGCGCACTCTCAATTGAAATTTATGTCGAGTATATTTATTTTTCCATTTACAAATTGGTATCAGAGCACTCATTATTTTGTCCTAAAAATTGGTATCAGATCACTAATTATTTCATCCTAACAATCCTACAACAAGAAGAGTTTATATCCCCCGACTGCTTTCACTTTGAAGAGTAGTGAGAAAAATATCCTCCTAGACACATTGTTTAACTTCAAAGCTCTGATTGGTTATTTTGGTAATTTATGCAGGGTAGTAAGATACCAAACAAATGACATGAAACCGTGTAAGTCTCACGATTGTCACTTCATCATTCAATAAATTCCTCTATTATTTAGGCATTGTTCTCCGAGCACAAAGATTTTCATCGAGCAATTATGTAAATAAGTTTTTCTTTATCCCAATTTGTAGAAAAGTGATAATCAAAAAGCATATTAAAGTTGCAAAACTAACTTTAGTTGAGGCAATTTGTGTATGAGAGAAATATTTTCCTCCGTTATTCTTCTATATCAACATCCATCTTCTTGTGCATTTATGCAAGGAGGCTTTGTTTCGTAGTCCCGTTAGGTATAGATGGATTTATCCTTTTGATTTCTTGATGAAAACCATCAAATATTATGTTAAGAATACACAGTATATCATAGGTACAATTACTGAGAAAAATATGACTGTGGAATCATCACTATACGCTCGAGAACATATGACAGAACAAGAGATTAGGAGAGTCAATCCTCATGGAAAATGAGTGACCGAGGAACCTGATGGGTGTGAGGATGAATTTCATTTTCGTAACCCTAAAAAGGTGAAACTCACTAATCTACAATATGATCAAGCAGCTCGTTAAGTCTTTAAATCGCAAAATGAAGTTGAAGATTAGAGAGAGTAAGGAGCTACAAATAATTAATTGAATTATTCTTGTTTGATTACAGATATTCTCTATATCATGATCTAAACTCTACAATTCACCCTTAGGAAGTATGAGAATGAAATTGCCTAAAATCTAAGGAGAAATTGGATGACAAATGATTTAAGGCATGTATATCAAAAGAGGTAACTTCCACCTCTTATATGTGCAATTATTTATTCATATGTGGTAAAAGAAAGCCCTAATGTATATTCATTAATAAATACAGCTTCTGAAAAGAGGTCATGTCTCTTTAAGGTTTGCATGCCCAGAAAAAGGTCCCAAATTTTGTGCGAAAGAGTTTAAAAAATTCTGCACTAACGTTTTTATTTTCTTTTCATACTCATGCGAGGAAAATCTTTTTACGCAAAATAATGAAATTTCAATCTCCCTCGACTACTTGTGTCGATAGAAAAATCAATAAAAATCCAAAATATATAGTGATAACCTATTATGGGATTGCCCAACAAATCCCGCATCTCCATTATTTAGATTTCAATATGACTTGGCGAAGGTGGAGGACATTATGAATGCTTATAAAGTTGATCCTGACTTAAATCTTAGTATGGAAGATTTATCAAAGATGAAGAGTAAAGATCTCATAGTCGACGAGCCTTTTATTTTTGCCTTTTAGAACGTAAAGAAGGCATTCTATTCAAAGTGCATAAACTATGGCAATTGGTGTATTGTTGTGCATGCACCAAATGGTATGACTACTCAAGAAGGTGAATTAAAGTCTCCTAAAGAGTTCCAGTATACTCTTGACAACAACTCTAATTAGAAGGATATTTAACTTAATTTAGAGGAAGATTGAGTATCAGAACATTAATTTACCCGTGACAATCCTATTTGTATCATATTATTATATTAGCCTTTGACAATCCTATTTGCATCCAAATTGTATCCTATTATGATATTGGATCTATATTAGTGATTTAGTTTGATTTTAAAATTTTAGTTTGATCTATGAATATTTAGTTTAAATTATGAATGTTTAGTATAATTTATGAATTTACTAAGACGGCACGGAACCAAGGTAACTCGTGGAATTAACCACGTAGTCATGGGACTCTCGATCTGAGAATATTATGAAAATGTGTAAATATCTAGACTTAGGTTTAAATATATACCACTAGAGGGTAAAAATCCTGAACAACCCCCAAGCGTCCCCGTAAGAGGCACGAAAATCTCGTAGAGGACCTATGTAACTCGTAGGAACTGATCGTGTAGTCACGAGACTGCCAATTTGAGAATATGACAAAAATTTATAAATATCTAAACTTAGTCTTAAAAACATAATTTCAGATTATGAAAACCCAAAACAACACCCCAAACGACCTAGTAAGAGGCACGAACACTCCGCACGAGAACAATGTAACTTATAGGAACTGATCGTGTAGTCATGGGACTCCCAATTTGAGAACATGATAAAAAAATTTGACTATCTAGACTTAGACTTAAAACATGCTATTAGAGGGTGAAAACCCACATCAGCCCCCAAACTGCCCTGTAAGAGACACGAACACCTCGCAATGGAACTAATGTAACTCATAGGGAATGACCGCAGAGTCACGGGACTCCCGATTTGAGAATATGATGAAAATTTGAAAATATCTAGACTTAGTCTTAAAAACATGCCACTAGAGGGAAAAAATCTATAACACCCCCCAAACGGCCTTCTAAGAGGCACGAACACCTCCCACAGGACCCATGTAATTAGTATAAAATGATCGCATAGTCATAGGACTCTAGATTTGAGAATTTGATAAAAAATTATAAATATATGGACTTAGTCTTAAAAATATGTTGATAGAGCGTAAAAACCTAAAACAACCACTAAAGAGGTATAAACGCCTTGCACGAGACCAATGTAACTCATAGGAATTGACCCCGTAGTCACGGGACTCCCGAGTTTGATAATATGATAAAAAAAAATTAGATATCAATACTTAGCTTAAAAACATGCTGCGAGAAGGAAAAACTCATAACAGCCTCCAAATGGCACTATAAGAGGCAAGAACACCTCGCACGGGACCAACGTAACTCGTAGGAGTTTATCGTGTAATCATGAGACTCCCTATTTTATAATATGATAAATTTTCAAATATCTACACTTAGGCCTAAAAACATGCACCTAGAGGACGAAAACATAAAACCGTCTCCAAATGGCCTCGTAAAAGGCACGAACACCTAGCATGGGACCAATGTAACTCGTTGGATATAATTTCATAGTCACGGAACTCGTGGTTTGGGAATATGATGAAATTTTGAAAATATATAGAATTAGAATTAAAAACATGCCGCTAGAGGGAGAAAACTCAAAACAACCCCAAACGACCTCGTAAGATGCACGAACACCTCGTAGGGGACCAATGTAACTCATAGGAACTTAGCGCATAGTAATGTGACTCATGGTTTAAGAATATGATGAAAATTTGAAAATTTATAGACTTGGCTTAAAATTATGGCGTTAGAGGGTGAAAATTGAAAACAACCCCTAAATGGCCTCATTAGAGGAACGAACACCTCGCAGGGCACTAATGTAACTCGTAAGAACTGAATGCGCAATCATGAGAATCTTGGTTTGAAAATATGATGAACATTTCCAAATTTCTAGGCTTAGTCTTAAAAACATGCCCCTAAAGGGTGAAAACCAAAACAGACCCTAAATGGTCCCGTAAGAGGCATGAACACCTCACACGGGAACAATGTAACTCGTAGGAACTCACCATGTAGTCACGATAATTCTATTTTAAGAATTTGATGAAAATTTTAAAATATCAATACTAATTCTTAAAAACATGCTGCTAGATGGCGAAAACCCATAACAGCTTCCAAACGACCCTGTAAGAGGCATGAGCACCTCCTACGAAACCAATGTGACTTATAGGAACTGACCACGTAGTCGTAGGACTCCGTATTTGAGAATATTATTAAAAGTTGCAAATATCTAGACTTAGGCTTAAAAATAAGCTTTTAGAGGGTGAAAACCCTTAACATCCCCCAAACGGCCTCGTAAGATGTACGAACACCTCGCAGGAAACCAATGTAACTCGTAGGAACTGACAACATAGCCAAGAAACTCCCGTTTAGAGAATATGGTGAAAAGTTACAAATATCTAGACAAATCGTCCCATAAGAGGCACGAACACTTCACACGGGACTAATGTAACTCACTGAAACTAACTGCGTAGTCACGGTGCTTTAATTTAATATTGATGCTTTAGTTTTATTTATAAATGTTTAGTTTGATTTATGAGTGTTTAGTTTGAATTATGAAGGTTTAGTATGATTTATGAATGTTTAGTATGATTTATGAATTAACTAGGATGGCATGGTGCTTTACTTTGAATTGTCAACTCCATAGTCATAATATTGCCTAATTGTTTATGAATTAGTTGTTGAATATAAGTTGTTGTTTCTTTTTTTTTTTTTGGGGGGGGGGGGGGGGGCTAAAAATAAATTTTATTTCATTTATCAAATGGATATGGTCACAACCTAAATCCATGACCCATATTTTTTAAAATAAAATATAAACTTTTTTTATTTTGAAAAAAAATTGGTGGCAACAAATTTGGGTTGTGACCCATTTTTAACATAGTCCCACACAAGGTCATGGACCTAATACATGACCCTGGCTGGGGTCACGCCCCAGGTCCGTGACCTAATTTCAACATCATTTGACATATGGTCACGACCCAGTTCCATGACCATGGGGTCGCGATCCAAGTCCGTGATCATGAATCCAAATACTATCCCATAGAGGAGATCATGACCCTCATTTTAGGTCACGGATGAAGTCCGTGATTATATTTTTTGGTCACAACAAAAATGATCATGGCCGAGATCGGTGACCTGAGGCCCTAATCACAGCTTAAGCCCATGATCATCTTCTATATATGGTGTAGTTATGTATATTAATATATTAAAAAATTTCATAAAATTTAGAAATTATTTTGTTGGTTTGTTGAAGTTTCATCATATATGCTTGATTGTCTATAATTTATGTTGATATTTCAAAAGAAGATTTTCATGCTGACAGCTTTTCAAGATTAACTTCTAACCCTTTGTATAATATTGAGAAAAAAGGGGGAGAACTTATTGAGGGGGAATTTTTTTTCTTTAAACTCCATACGTCATGATATTTCCTTTGCTTCATGTGTGTATGTCTTACTCTGCATTAATGATATCATGGACTACATGATGAATATTTCAATCCAGACAAAGTTTCAAGTGCCTTTTCCTTTTCGATTTTAGGAAGGATACTAGTTGAATTTGCCTTGTTTTTTTTTTCAGGTTGTGTTTTGTGTAGAAGTAGCTAAAGGGTGAGATTTGTAAGGGCAAGTTTTATGATTGCTCATTATATTTTAGTTTGGCATTTTTCATTACACCCCACTTCACCATTATGTACATTCTCAAGACTTCAAGTAAAAATAAGTTAGTGACCAAACGCGATAATCGAAGAGTTAAGATCGTCATTACATTTATTCGAGAAGGAACATGAGGGTGACTTTGTGTAAACATTTTATTTAGGGGTATTTTAAAAGTATTTGTTTTTTAAAAAATATTCTGGGTATTTTTTTAAAGTTTTCCAAATAAAAATATTTTATGTTTATTTTAAGTCGTTCAAATAACTTTATAGTCTTCCTTTTCGATCAAAGAAACATCGAATGATAATTCTCTGTTAGGAGAACAAATATTATTTGAAGCTCGTTAGAAGTTGGTTCGAACGAGATGAGATGTTTATTCGAATGAGTTTGGTTTTAGTTCGAATGCGATATATCGGTTCATTTAAACGAATTCCTATTTTCGTTTGAACGAGGGCAAGAAATTTTCTCTTCCTTGAAAAATGTGTTTTCTATATAAAGGGATCATGGCATCAGTTTTTGGTTGGACTTTTGGAAAAATTATGTTTCCCATACAATAGCAAAAGAGTGTCATTAAAACACTTTTTTTCCTAATCCAAATGATTTATTATCACTTTATCAAACCTTTAAGAACACATACCTTGTTAATATCCTTGTAGAGTTGATTCTTCATTATTGAAGATAGGAAAAAAGTTTCCTGAGGTTAATCAGTGGACACCAAGGCAAATGGAGCTTATTGTGGGGCATTGTTAGATTTTCACCTCTTTTTGTGATCAACAAGTAATGAAAATATAACTACAATACTTAGTTGAGTCTAAGTTTGTACGTCTGTCCGTATCATTCTGTAAGACCTAGTTGTAACAGTGCTAAAAAAGGTTTTGCCCGGAAGGATTTTTTTCCTCATATTTTATCTTGTGGTTTTCTTATTTGATTCAATTCATATTAAATATCTTCTATATTTAGTTTTACCTAATTAATCAAGATAAATTTTGGATTATATTAAATTTGGCTTGTGTGTGACCTAATCTAAGAACTCTACATTTGACTATATAACTGAACCGCTTTAAATCACGTTTTTCATAGGACTACGGATTCGACAATGTTTGAATATCCATATATTTTTTTAAAAATGGTCAAAATGAGACTCCTCCATAATCTTCTCTGAGTTTAGCATAATTCAATCAGGTATGATGAAAAAGGACCGCGCACGGTTAGGAATTCTCTTCAAGGTCGACTCACCTATTACTCAACTACAAATCGACCATTAGGAAATTCACTATTATTTTTATGGTTAAATCATGTGGTGATTATGCAGGGAATTCAAACATCATATTAGAAGTCTTTATCTTCAACGATGATGCCAAATGAGTGTATGATAATGTAAATTATGACCTAAACAAGTCTTCCTCGTAAAGTAGTGTTTGTAGAATGATATTTCAGAGAAAAAATGTATCGGTCTTAAACAGAATCTCACTTAACAAGTTCATAGCTTTTAATGACCATTGTCTCTTATTCAATTATGATAACCTTCATCCAACTGTCTTTGGTCGGTCCTCAGAAGTTGAGTTATGCATTCATTATATTCAAATCTTAATTCTTTGTGACTAAGATGAAAAGATGGCACATAAAATAAGAGCTCCCCATTGATCTAATGGTCTTAGAAAGGAAAAATCATTGAAACTACTTCTACAAAAGGCAAATACCTTAAACAATGATATATGTGGGGATGGATCTTTTTCCCAAAAAATATTAGTCATTATGACCAAAAAGGAAACCTGAAAGAAGAAAACATGTAAGGACATGTTTTTATAAATGTTTGTTATCAATTAGTATGTCGTATACCGTCGAAGAATGTTCAGGATCACATATGCAATAAGACGGATCCGAATACCAAGTTTCTTCAACAATCAAGCCTCCACAAGATGAATTTGTTAAAGTTCATGTTTTTAATCCTTAGCATTTCACTTAAAATATTGGGATATTTTTCATCAAAAAAAATTTAAGTGCTGGAGAAGAGTTCAAAAGTTTTTCGTCAAAATTTATTTTTTGAATTTTTAAGGCCCTGTATTTTCTGGGAAAAGAAAAAGAAAAAATATTTTTTAAAAGGCTCGTTCGAGCGACAACCCCTGTCGTTCAAATGACATGCCATCTCGCGCGAAGTTCATTTGAGCGGCACGTGTCACCGTTCGAGCGAGATCCAATTTCGTTCGAGCGACTTGCCGCCTTATTTTTTTTGTAAATAACTCGTTAAATGAGGCATTTTTCTCAAGAAGTCTTTTCATTTTTCATTCGGCAGAACACTTTTGACTTCTTCATTTAGGGCTTTAAACCCTTGTTTTTACAATTCACAAAATCCCAATTGTTATTGTGAATTGTTTTGTAGTTTAAGAACACACTTTGCTAGTGTTCAAATATTTTTGGAGGGGATATCTACGTCATATGGTTGCGTGTCATTGAGGAGCGCTCACGGGTGTTTCTTTGCTGAAGACTAGACAGCGATTCATGTGGTGTCACTGCGTGTGAACCATTATTGACTCTAGACTAAGTGTCTAGGTAGGGTTGCTGAGGTAATCCTATTACAAATTTCATTGTAATTATAAATTTTGATTTAGTTATAGTGAAATAAAATGTTTTGGCCTTTGAAGATTTTTCCTGAATTTTATGAGTTAGCATATCTGTGTTTGTTGGTTTGACACATGAACACATGTAGTTGTATGTTTTGGGGATGAATCAACTTAGTTAAAAAATTGACTCTAATTAAATAAGTTTGTGGTTGGAAGTTGCACATTTATTTAAAACAGTACACACACGACGCTTTTACAAATTGGAATCAGAGAAGGTTATGCTAATTTATCGCGTTTTCCTATTTTTTGCAAAATTGTGTGGTATCAATTTTTTTGAGAAAAATATTTTTTGTGAAAAATTGCAATTTTCCAATGGAAAACTTATATAATTGGATCCCCCCACCCCTAATGACACAAGTCAAAGTTTTAACGATTTAAATTGTTTGAATTTGATGTTTGTGAAAAGAATTGAAGTTTTGGAAAAAGAAAATTCTCGTTTTAAATCCGCGATGAATCTTTTGCAAATGGTTCAAAATCAAAGAGATTTTTATCATGAAATTTTTGTTTCTTTGGACCAGGACTTTAATGCTTTAAAATTTTCCAAAAAGGAGAGTGATGAGAGAGTCCTATTGTTAGAAAAAGAATTGGAGGACTTTAAAAATTCCAAGGTCTTGTTTGTGCCATTGAGGATAATAGTTTAATTAATGATTTTACAGCACGTGAAAAGTCTCTTAGGGATAAATTTATTTTAATTGAGAGTGAGAGAGTTAACCTTTTAAGTTTAATTGATGATTTGAAAAAGGAATCTCAAATTGGAAGAGTCTAATTCTTTGCTTGAGTCTAAAATTTTAAAGTTGAAAAATGATTTGAAAGACTCGAGTAGTTTGTGTAGTGATGGTAATGGCTCTTCTTGTTCTCATGCTTCGAGTGTTATAACCAAAACCATAGTTTGTTTTAGAGGGTCAACCATTTCCAAGGACGTTAGAAAATGTCAACTCATAGGTGTCATTCCACCCGTTTACATATGTTTGTATTGTGGTAAGAAAGGTCACCTTTGGAGTTTTTGCTTCGATCTTTGAAAAAGTCCTAGGAAGTTGAAGTATAGTGTTTTCTTAGTTCCCAAAACCCCCATGCGTCATTGCACACCTATTTGGGTTAGGAAATCTCTTTTAGAGGAACTAGATATTAGAGTAGTTGATTCTCGGTTGCTAGCACATGATTCTTCTCTTGCCATATCATATATATGATTGTGCTTACTTGTTTGTCATACACTAATTGCGATTCATGATATAAGTTGGCTAGTGTTATGACATATATAATTTTTGTATGTCCATTCATATATTTTTTGGGGATCATATTTGTAAAATACAAAAAGATTTTATTTTGATAAATTTTTTGAAAAAGTCAAAAAGAGTTTTGTATTTTTTTTGCACCGTTTATGAAGGAACATTTAGGATGACCGAGTCACAATTTCATTAAATATCCATGTGATTGTTTGATAGTGTTTTGATATGCATCATCATTTCATTTTTGTGCTTTATAATATTTGGAGTCATTGAGATGTAATTTAATATTACTTCTTACATGCTTGACTCATAAGTTCCTTTAATGCACACCTGCACGAATTTGTTTGATTATTGTACTTGTTTAACACATATTGGTCAGAGTGTTGTAATCTCAATTTTTTCTTTAAAACAAACCATATGAGATAAAACTTGACAATGGAAGTAGTGCATGTAATAACCATTTACCGTGAGGAATTTAATTGCAATAAAATATGATGGGTGAATCACGGGAAAAGGTTGCGAGCGTATAAAATTTACTCGTCATGAAATCCACCATTTGAAAGAGCCTGAAAAAATTTAAAGGTAATAAAAAGATAAATATGCCAAAAAGAGGCCACCTGAAAAGAAAAATATAATGATTATTATTTATGAGGGAGTTGGATGGAAAGAAATGAAAAACAGGTTTGCACGTCGTGACAGCGTCCTGAAAAAGAATTCATAGTTTTAAACGTTATTGGTGTGAGAATCACTTTTGACTTTGATGTGTTGATGGATTGAGTCGATGTCATTTAAATTCAACACTTTTAACACCTAAGGACGATGTTGAGATTCATTCGATAGGTGTACACGTATACATCGTGCAAATATATTATGTTTGATTGCGTCGATTCGTCTATTGAATATGTTCAAACCGATTCATTTTGTTTCCATGATTTGGTTGTCTTAGTGTAAATTCATCGTGTGATTTTTGTTTTTATATGAAAAAATTGAAAAATAAAAAATAGTTTTTGGATGATTGCACTTTGTTCGCCTTACATGGTCATGACAACCCCATGTTATATTTGTTTATTCGTTTCCATGTCTATTTTGGTCAAATAAAAAGGTATGGGGGAACGAATTTTAGGAGTTTTTGCATTATGAGGGAGATCTGATTATGATGATTGATGTGTTTTTATATCATTTCAAACTCAATGCATCACGAGGTATTTGTTTTATCTCATGTGTGTAGGTACAATAATGGAAGATCATATGTTACACACCCTGATGAGAGAATCTTGAACATTTCAAGATTTGATGTTGAATATTTTGAAGAAAAGTTTTGAGACCTACATGTTTAATACCCTTTCACTTTTTGGTTCATGAGGGTGTTAGATTTGCATAGTGTAACACCCTGTAAATTCAAGGACCTTTAATATATTTGGGAGAAAAAGAAGTTATTTTATTAAGATGAGTTAAATTCATGATTTGAGAAATTTTTAAATTTTAGGATTTAATTAATTTGGTGAATGGAGGTTTAATTATTTAGATTATTCTTATGTCGCATTTTGAGGCCAAAAATTGGAGAATGTTATAAATTAATTCGGATGGCAATTCTGAGTGCACGGTTGAGTCCAGATGAGTCGAAAAAGTTGAAAAAGAGTACTAATGGGTAGTAAATGGGTCTTAGAGCATTTTTTGGCATATTTGAGCCTACATGCGAGTGCTTGGGCCCTTTTTATAAAGCCCACAAGCCAAAAAATGGGATTGAGTTGTTAAATCCTAAAAATGAGAGGGTCTGGAAGCCATAACAGATTTAGAAAATCCATTTTAGAGAGAGATAAAGTGGGAGTAAATGGGGGAAGCCATGGGATCCAAAATCAAGAACAAGTGTGTGGGTTCTTCATCAAATAATCCTCATCTACATCAATGGATTCAGACCCAATGAACCCTAAGGCCAGTGGTTAAACTTACTTTTAAATTAATTGTATATTTATATTCATATCATAGTGGGTGTGATAAGATGATATGGTTTTTCGATTAATTGATATCTAAATTAGGTTTTGATGGGTAGCATTAAATTGTAGAACAATTTCTTGAATTTGAAGAAGCGTATGAAATTGAGCAAATTAAACTGTCATTTTAGAAACTATTTTTTGACGTTTTGATTATGAAAATGGCGATTCTTTCTATGATGCCTCGTAGAAAACCCTATTTTCTACATTTTTTTCTCTAATACATTTTCTCCAAAAACAACTTCAAAATGCCTCAAAACGGCGTTTTAAAAATCTGGGCAGATTCATGGTGCAAATTTGAAGAAATGTTATTTTTAGTTGTTATTCCGTTGGAGGTTGCCAAGATTGATTGATTGTGATTGTTGTTCAATAATAAGGACATTAGGCCTAAAGTGGATATTAGATTTACATCACATGAGACAAGTAAGTATTGGGATAATTAAGAAAAAAAATTCATAAAGGAATTAATGTTAAAATTGAGTAAATTGAAAACCATAGAATAATAATTGTGCCAAATTTATTGAGGAGAATTTTGAATCATAAATTTGGGATATTCTATTTTCGGACCAAGTGAGTGAGTCCGGGCATATTGCTTAAGTGATGCCAAGATAATAAAATAAATGCGAGATTTATTAAATTGAGTTGAGATATTGACTCGGGTAAAATTTAGACTAGTGCTATGAGCGCTTAGGCACGGATTTGGTCGAGTTAATTTATTATAGTGTTATATAATAAATTAAGAAATATTCAAAAATAAAAAGGGTGTTAGCCTTAATATGTGGGATTTTAGGAAAAAGTTCTACTTGATGAGATTTTGGGCTGAAGGTGCAAGTCCGGGTAATTTAGTTAGGTGACACAACTTCAGTGATAAATATATAATTGTGCGAATTATATGAATATCAAGTCAGTATATAGACTTGAGAATATTAGGACAATGTTATGATATTTGTGCATGGGTAGCTTGCATTACGGTGATGTGTAGTACATATATAGTTGTGTGATTTATAAATATTTGTGTGAATAATATTTATAGGAATACATACCCCCTTTAGTGCTATGATGGGAGGTTGCGCGTTGTGGGTGAATCCCCATGCTTGAGGAGCATGGTGAGTATAGTCCTCGGGTCATAGTGTCTGTATTATTACGGGTGAAACGTCTTGGGTATGAGTCGGTCTCATTTTTGGGAGGAACTATGGCCGCCTCCAAAGCCTTTATTTTATGGACTCGGGGAGCGAACCATGTCAAGTTCTGGGTGGATAAGTATACCTAAAGATGATAGCATTTAGAGAACATCCGATGAGTGCCTACTCAGGAGGATGGTTATATATCTACGACATGTGTGTGGATGTTGTAATATGATGATAATGTATGTATGGTACAAATTTATATGCGGTTAAATACATGATGTGAATTGTATTGATTACATATAACTCGTGAGAATATTTTATGGTACCAATTGAGAAAAGATCAATTAAGTTAATGTGATAAATAACTTAAAAATCGTATATTAAACATACTCGGGCTAGAGTAGTGTGACATGAAGGATATCATCAAGAACTAGTTACGAGGTAGGTGATTAGGTGGATTATATAGAAAAGCGTTATGCATGCACATTAGTTAAGGGGTGAGCCGGTCCTCAAGGGAGTGCGACACTAATTTAAATATGAAGAGCATTCTTAGATTTTAATTTACTATAATTTAATTCACTTGATAAATATTTTCACAATGTTTTGAGTTTCAAACCCTTTTAGGTGTCCAACCACAGGGATGCCAGAATTGTTTTATTCCAGGATTATGGAGTTACGGCATATGTGGAAGTTACAGGATTTTGACTTAGCCGCTTCAGTCATTTTATTCCTAGAGAAGGATTGAGCCAGTATTAATTTTGGCATGTTGCCTTAGTTATTCCATTTTATTATTCTTGTGGTATATATTTGTGATTTGGGTTTTGTAGCCGGTGCTTTTCTCGGCAAGGACTTGTAAATATTAATTTTCAGTTGTGTTTGATTCAGTGATTGCGTGTATGGTTTATTATATATTCTTTCTCATGTTGCTAGTGAAGTTTAATAAAGAAGATAAAATTTGACACCATGTCATTTGAATACTAGGTGATAAGTTAGTTTAAAAAAAAATTCGGTAGTGATGCTAAGAATGAACCAGACGAGATTCCTGTTTAATTTGATATAAAACTGATCACCGGATATTTTATTTGGGGGGTGTCATAGATGGTATCAAAGCATTAAGTTCTAGTGTCTTTAGGATCTATGCGGTTTTTCACATTTCAACGTAGCATTCCTTGATATAGAGCCTTATTATAGGATTGTTGTTTTCCTTTACGTATGCAACTTACGTTCTCTTGCTATAATGTTTAGTTGATGTGATTCATATACGGTTTCGATTGAGTATGGAAAATGGAACATTTTTTAACAACAAACATGGGACGTTAGAAGGATTGCAGGAGGGCGGACTCAACAGAAGCCCTAGAGTATTCTGGAAACAATGATGCGATAGGAGTCACCATATTGTTTGAACTATTGAAGTTGGAGTAACCATTGGGGTAGAGTAGTTTCCTAAGAACCGTCGTGAAGGACGATGGTGCAAAGTTAACACCCCAAGTGTAGACAGCAAAGGGTATGGGCCGAAGAAAATTTTGTTTCAGATGAACAATCCGCTAGAATTCGAGGGAGGTGGGGAAGGGTGGTTTACTAATGGATGGAGAAAATCTAATTGGGATCACATGTGGGGGAGTGTAATGACACTCAAGTCAAAATTTTGGGAAAAGAAGTTTCCTATTAGAAGCAGTATGGGGTGATTGGAGCCAGTCACTACAGTCATGGGGAGATACTATAAATAACAAGGAATTTGGGGTGCGTATTATTATGAATCCTCTCATTAGATGTTAAATATAGAGGCAAGGGAGATTTCGGTAATTTTCCAAAAGGGATGGACAATGGGCGGAGGTGAAGGAAAGTTGAAGGAATTCACAAACTTCGTAACCGATGAGAGGGATATGAAGAATGAAAAGGATTTATAAGTTGATAATAGACCCGTGGGTAGAAAATATAAACGCAGATAGGAGATATGGCTAGGATGACTGGTGTCGTTGTCATCAAGGTTTTACATTTACATATTGGTATCAATGCTCCCGTGAGAAGGGTGCTAAGGGGGTTAGAGAATCTAATAGAAGAGTAACATTGGGGCCGTTAAGGCATCAATAAAATTTATACCAAGTGACAGTGGGTTCAGTTAGGGCCGTTAAGGCCATCAATAAGTTCCAGGGGATCAGCAGATCCAAAAAGATATTAGGGGTAGAAATTAGGGTCAAGGCTACCAGGTTCGTGAGATGGATAACCCCGACATGGCTGGTGGGTCTAAAGTAAGGGGAATGACACAGAGAGGTGTCTTATGTGTACAAGATTAAAAGCACATGGGTGGATCTTGTCCGTCACGAGTCAGGGGACAGGAGCGGGATATCTAGCAAGGGCATCCATTAAAAAAATTGGTTTGGTTAGGACGAGGGTGTTATGTCTAATAACCGTTGAGACGACGGGGTTATGGGCAACTGAAACTACGAGTTTTATTCCGAGATGATTAGGGTCTATTTTGGGTGATGCGCGGGGGTCAAAATAATGCATTAGTAATAATTTTGTGTGAGAAACGAATTTAATTGAGATATCGTTAATATCACTAGTATCTGTATATTTACTATGGAGTAGCGGGGCGCTCTTCAGTTCAACCTCTAAAGGAAAAGGTGGGTATGTTGAGATGATATATATTTTTCTAAGTATTAGGTCCTTTGAGAGGTGATAATCGAGGTATGATTTTATCTTGGGTATGGACTAGTTCGCAAAGGTGGGAGGATATAACAAGGCTATTGTGTTTGTTTCTCTAGGGAAGGATGTATATTTTTGTGATGTCCCACCTGAAAGAGGGTTGAGATCGTGGTGATATTTTTAAGAGGTAGACTTCAGAGAGTACAGTTGTCTAGTTATATGGGATCCCGGTGCGCATGGACTTTTACTCATGAGATTCAGGGTATATCGAGTTTTCATGAAGAAGACAGATTTAGCTCATTATTAATATTTAGTGCTAAGGACTTACTAATAGTTAGAGACCAGTAGTAGATAACTCCTTTAGAGACACGAGAGTCCATGATTGGACATGTGAGTGTTAGGACAGAGTTTGAGTGTCCCAGGTATATTCTTTGGGTTTCGTAACTTTGATGACCGACGATGCTGAGAAATATTGCACTGGGAAAAGTTCTTTTGGGCCTTGATGTGAGGTGTTATATACATAAGCTTTAATAAATGTAGAAAGTGTGAAGATGTCACTAGATTCTAGGTCATCATATTTAATGATAATTAGTGAACTAGTGGAGAAAATACGTTGAGCGGAGAACCACGCCGAGAATGCGGGGATCGAACTTGAGATAAATATGTTACGTATGTGATGATCCGAGGTTTGTGGAAACATGCACGAAAATATAGGGTATATGAGCACCCTGAGAGGAGCCAGAGTCTCTTCAGTGCAGATACTTAGGAGATTTGGGAGAAAATGCAAGGGCAATGATTTTAGGTATATTCCGGACAGTGGAGAAGGAAATGCCCCTCGAGATGAAAGTGTTAAGCGTGGGTGTGTTTGGAAGTGACATTGAGTGCGTCACAACCTATGGTTTGCTATCACTAGGAATCGTAAGCGAGTCAGATATTAGTGGATGTGTTGGCGATAATAGCCATAATATATATATACCGTGGGATAGCGGGGTTCTTTGGTGGTAACCACCAGAAAGTGGGGGTTACACTAAGAGGATGGTTGCATTATATGAGAGATTTCCACTTTCGAGAATTCTGAAAGTAGGGTGGACGATTTTCCAAGTTCCAACTGGTTAGCTATAGTTTGGGGCTATACTGGATAGTTATTGTCAGACTTGGTGTTCACGGTACTAGAGAATGAATTGTCTTTGCTAAGTCTCACCTGAAATAGGGTCTAGCGTATATATACGGGTTTGAATGTTAAAATGTGTTGCATATTAATATTGTTAAGTTAAATCCCAGGGAGTAGAGGCATCTGTGATGTGATTTAGGGTGGTTGGACTTATTATCGAGCGAGGAGATATAGCTCGGGATTTATTTTCGTGCAAGGAAACTAGTGATAGTAAGGGCACGGTAATGTATGTTGTTCTTTTTAGCATAACATGGGTATGTATACTTTTATGTAGAGAGTAGGGTATTTGGAGTGTTATAATTGTGGGATCAAAGTTATATTACGAGTAAAGGTTGGTAAAAGTCGAGTACTATCTTGTGCGGTTAAACATAGCTTTAGGGTGTATGGGCGCTCTAGTTAACAACATTCGCTTAAGAAATCTGTAGCAATGCTAAGGGTAAGTTATTAGGGAGATAGTAGAGACTAGGAGTACTACGCTTATCCGAATTTCAAGGACGAAATTCCATTGTAATGGGTGAAGTATGTAACACCCCATAAATTCAAGGACCTTTAATTTAATTATATTTGGGAGAAAAAGAATTTATTTTATTTGGAGGAATTAAATTCATGATTTGGGAAATTTTTTAGTTTGAGGATTTAAATAATTTGGTGAATTGAGGTTTATTTATTTGGATTATTCTTGTGTTGGATTTTTTAGGCCAAAAATTGAATAATGTTATAAATTAATTCGGATGGCACTTCTGAGTGCACGGTTGAGTCTTGATGAGTCAAAATAGTTGAAAAAGAGTACCCATAGCTATAAAATTGGTTTGGGGGCATTTTTAGGCATATTTGAGCCAACATGAGAGTGTTTGGGTCCTTTTTATAAAGCCCATAAGCCAAAAAATAGGATTGAGTTAGTAAATACTAAAAGTGAGAGGGTGTGGAAGCCATAACACATTTTTTAAAACTATTTTTAGAGAAAGAATGTGGGTTCATGTGGGGCAAGCCATGTGAGCCAAAATCAAGAACAAGTGTGGGTTCTTCATCAAATCATCCTCAATTACATCAATGGATTCAGACCCTACGACTCATAAGGAAAGTGGTTAAACATGCTTTTAAATTAATTGCATATTTCTATTCATATCATAGTGGGTGTGATAAGATGATATGGTTTTTGGGTTGATTGATATCAAATTGGGTTTTAACGGGTAGGATTGAATTGTAGAACAATTTATTGAATTTGAAGAAGTGTATGAAATTGGGTAAATTAAACTGTCATTTTAGAAACTGTTCTTCGACGTTTTTGTTACGAAAATGGTGATTATGTTCAAGTTTCCTTGTACAAAATCCCATTTTCTACATTTTTTTTCTAATACGTTTTCTCCAAAAACGGCTTCAAAATGCCTCAAAACGGCATTTTAAAAATCTGGGCAGATTCGTGGGGTAAATTTTAAGAAATATTATTTTTAGTTGTTATTCCATTGGAAGTTGCCCAGATTGATTAATTGTGATTGTTGTTTTATAATAAGGACATTAGGCCTAAAGTGGATATTAGGTTAACATAAAGTGAGATAAGTAAGTATTGGGATAATTGAGAAAATAATTCATAAGGTAATTTAGGTTGAAATTAAGTAAATTGAAAACCTTAGATTAATAATTGTGCAAAATTTATTGAGCAGTATTTTGAATAATAAATTCGGGATATTATATTTTCGGACCAAGCGAGTGAGTCTGGGCATATTGGTTGAGTAACAACAAGATAATAAAATAAATGTGAAATTGATTAAATTGAGTCGGGATATTGACATGGGCGAAATTTGGACTAGTGCTACGAGGGTTTAGGCACGGATTTGGTCGAGTTAATTTATTATAGGGTTATATAATAAATTAAGGAATATTCAAAAATAAAAAGGTTGTTAACCTTAATATGTGGGATTTGAGGAATAAGTTCTACTTGATGAGATTTCGGGCTGAATGTGCAAGTCCGGGTAATTTAGTTGGGTGACACAACTTGAGTAATAAATATATAATTGTGGGAATTATTTGAATATCAAGTCGGTATATAAAGTGGAGAATGTTAGGTTACTGCTACGGCATTTGTGCACGGGTAGCCTGGATTATATATATATATATATATATATATATATATATGTGTGTGTGTGTGTGTGTCTGTGTGTGTGTGTGTGTGTGTGTGTGTGTGTGTGTGTGTGTGTGTGTGTGTGTGTGATTTATAAGTATTTGTGTGAATAATATTCATAGGAATACGTACCCCCTCTAGTGTTATCATGGGAGGTTGCTGTGACAACCCGCTCACCAAAATAAGGGGTGGCCAGCCCGATACTTCAATAATAATGGGAATCATAGATGGATCATTCTTAGAATCACAATAATACAATAAGTATATGGGATAACCATCCTATATTTCAAAGAAACGGGTTGCCAAAAATTTTGTTTTATAAGTTATGGAAAGAATTTAAACAATCCAATTTGAAAAGAAAGTGGAAACCCAAAAGAACTTATATTACATCCACATCAAATATACAATAAGGGGACCGAATATGCTGGCAGTCAACAGTCACGACAACGAAATACAACAGTTTAATTTAAGTTACATAATACATTACAAAATAGCAAATACAATAGCTTGGGCCACACGCCCGAGTAAATGAACCGATCATAACTAGAGTGCAAAAAATGAAGGCGTCTACATCAAAATATCCCGTAATAGCCGTAAAGTATCACGGCTCCCCAAAAACACCGGAATAGGAAAGTCAAAACGGACGTCCTTGCGACGGAGCACCTGAGCGAATATAAGATTCATGCACAACAAGAAATATGAACGGGTCAGGGCCCGATTTTATATGATCACCAGATGAATAATAGTATGACAGTTATGAACAGTAAATCATGATTGATAGTAATAAGAATCTACCTACGCAATTCAATGCATAAACTAAAACAAAGTAAATGATCATAAGTTTAATTTAGATATGCAAGAGGATATGAATAATTAACATTAATTAAAAACTTCCATCATTTACACTAATTCATTTCATCGTTTCGTTCCTTATCAGGAAATATAGTCACAATTATATGCTCTTTGTGGCATTTATCATAAATCAAGTCCAACTTGAATAAGAATAGTTATATTCATATACATATAACGATTCTAAGACCGCCCGTCTAGGTTTCCCCACTGTGCACGCCCCTAAATGACCATCATCTTCCAGGGCCTATCAACTAAGACAACCTGGGCATCTACAATGCAAGACATCGGGAAGCGGCCATATGCCTACGAGTGAGTCATAACCACACCCGTAATTGCCTCACTAGCGCAGAAGGAACATATAGTAAACGCTCATATGGCCGAGGACTATATTCACCCTGCATTCATTAGCCAGGGGACTTCACCTCACGCGTGAACTTCCCTTATGATGGCATTTAGAGAGGTGTGTTTAAGTAAATTATTATTTACCATATTCATTTTCACTTCCATTTCCATTTTAATAAATACATCACATTTTATTCGGAGTCATACGTAATTCATGTCATCATTATAACCTCAATGAATGAATAAATTCTCAATTTATTCTCCAAATATTCTTTTATGGTGTTATTATAAACCATCAAGACTATCATAACTCAATTGAGCTTCTAAAGTCTCCCAATATGACCTTACAACTCGTAGACTCATAGTAGTTTACTAAAGGAAATGGATGCCCCAACATCAATTTGTATACCCCCGGAATAACCCCCATATAAACCATTTATAATGTAGGGTAGTTAACTAACTCATCTAGGATTCTAAGTTTACTTCATACAAGAAGGTTCCTAAGTCCTAAGATTAAAGTAAAAGGGTTGGAATTGCGTTAGAAAAATAACTCAAAACAGCAGGATTTTCGAATCGATTCGCCCTGGCCGAATCGATATGGTCTGAAAGCGAATCGATTCGGACTAGCCGAATTGATTCGTGTAAGAGGACCTGACTTTCTTCATAATTGCCGAATCGATTTGGATAGGTCGAATCGATTCGATCCACTCAGACCTATAAGCTACCCCTATAGCGAATCGATTCGCTAGGGGCGAATCGATTCGCCCAGACCAGAATTGCCAAATTCGGCTATGGAGTCTTGGACTCCAAATTTCCCCTAACTTGTTTCTACCCAAGCCAAGATCATTTATTGCAACCAACTAATCATAAATGCATTTAACTACTATCATTTACACCAAAAATCATCTAACTCAACCTCCAAGGATTCAAAACCCACAAATCCATTTAAAACCCTAAAATTGTTAAACCATAACCAATCCACAACTATCAACACAAATTATTCATCCTAAATCACATATTAGCAAGTAGAAAACTTGCCTTGAGGTATAAATCTCAGATTTACTTGTGGTAGCAACAATCCCAAGCTTCAATCTTCAGTCTCTCTCTTTTTCTACTCTTTTCTCCTCAATTCTGTTCTTCTCACTTTCTCTCTAGGTTTAGTAAATACACTTAAGAGACATAAATGAAATGCAAGACTTAAATCATGGCTTTCTCCTTAATTCCCAACTTAAATGGTTAATACCACATTATAATGACTCGCAACTACACATTTATGTTAAAACCAGTCTAAAGTGCCCGAAACATAAAAATATAATATGGCACTCATTTTGACTATCTCGCACATTTCAGGACTAACTACGCCTTCTAAATTGGCATCCGGTAATTTTATAAATTGTTTCAAGTTCCGGTTTCATTTAAACCGTATGTCATTTAAAGCATATGACACTACAAAACTTAACATAATGATATTTACATACACATACAGTAAATATGCAACAACCTAGTAAATATGATCAATTAACTCATTTAGTTTATATTTACTCCATTTTCAACATTTTATATAATTACTTCACACAGTAAATTAATATAAAATGAGTTCTCAAAAGCGAGGGTTGTTACATACTCCCCCCTTATGAGGGAATTTTGCCCTCAAAATTCAGGCGTACCTTGTATAAAGAGGTGCAGATATTTTTCCCACATATCATCCTCGTGCTCCCACGTTGATTCCTTGGCGTCGTGATGACCCCATTGAACTTGCACCAAGGGCACCACTCGCGATCTCAATTTACGCCCTCTGTGCTCTAAGATTGCAACCGGTTGTTCTTCATACGAAATATCGGGTTGCAAATCAATATCTTCCAAATGAATATGCCAAAGGGCTCCTTCACACCTCTTATAGTTTTTCAAAGAGGAAACATGGAACACATCATGGAGTTGTTGTAAGTGTTCCGGTAAGGCAAGTTGATACGCCACTGGGCCTACCTTGGTAATAACGGTAAAAGGTCCAATATAGCGCGGTGCAAGCTTCCCTTTCTTCCCAAAACGCTTTATACCTTTCATTGGTGATACTCACACTAAGACTTGATCTCCAATTTCCAACTCTATATGCCTTCTATTCGCATCGGCGTAACTCTTTTGACCATCTTGAGCTATTCGAATGCGATTCCGGATGAGTTCAATCTTGGAAGAAGTATCCTGGATCATTTTAGGCCCAATAAAATTATTATCCCCCACCTCCAACCAACAAGTGGGCGGTCTACAAGGTCGGCCATAAAGTGCTTTGTAGGGAGCCATCCCAATAGTAAATTAGTACGAATTATTATAGGCAAATTCGACCAAAGGGAGATATTGTTCCCAACCACCTTTGAAATCAAGCACACATATTCGCAGCATATCCTCCAACATTTGGTTGACTCTTTCTGTCTACCCAAATGTTTGAGGGTGATAAGAAGTACACAATTTCAATTCGGTTCCCATAGCTTCTTGGAAACTTCGCCCAAAATGGGAAACAAATATCTTATCTCTATCAGAGACTATATTTATTGGCACCCCGTGGAGTCTTACAACCTTCGCAATAAATAGCCGGGCATAACGAGCAGTATTGTAATCGGTGCGTATCAATAGGAAATGTGCCGACTTAGTCAAACGATCAATGATAACCCAAATAGAATCATGACCATTTTGCGATGTTGGCAAGACCGTGATGAAATCCATAGATATACTCTCCCACTTCCACACTGGAATTTCTAAGGGTTGTAATGAACCCATTGGTCGCTGATGATCTATCTTGACTAATTGACAAGTAGCACATTGGGACACGAACTCAGAAAAATTTCGATTCATGCATGCCCACCAATACTGATGGCGCATGTCTTGGTACATCTTGTCCCCTCCAGGATGCACTGAAAATTTAGACCCATGAGAATCTGTCATCATGGCCCATCCTAAATCCTCTTTGTCCGGGACAATGAGTCTCCCGTGGAAACGTAATCCACCCTCCGAACTGATTGAGAAGGATTATGCTCACTCGGTTAACAATTGGCGTATATGGTCCTAACAACCTTTATCCCTTCCTTGAGCTTATACAACCCTTTCCACAATAGTAGGCGTAACGATCAACACCGACATAAATTCCCTAGCAACCGTGTCCTCCTGACTAAGCTCCTTCCATACCTCTGCTAATTCCCCCTCGGACATGCTACTCAAAGCATCCGCCACCACATTCGCCTTGCCCGAGTGATAGTGGATGTCAAATTGATAGTATTTCACAAACTCCAACCACCGGCGTTATCGCATATTCAAATATCTCTGGGAAAAAAATATTTCAACGATTTGTGGTCTGTGAAAAGACTAAATTTCTCCCCCGGAAGATAATGCCTCCAAATCTTCAAGGCAAAGACGACTGCGGCAAGTTCCAAATCATGCACCGGATAATTATTTTCATGGGGCTTTAGCTTGCGAGAAGAATAAGCAATATCCCATCGCTCTTGTTGAAGTACACCTCCCAATCCTTGTAGAGATGCGTTGGTAAAGACTAAATATTCCAATCCTGGCCTTGGTAACGCAAGGACTGGAGCAGAAGTCAACCTATCCTTAAGCTCGTCAAAAGCCGACTGACAAGAATCATCCCATATAAACCTCACCCGTTTCCGGGTTAAATTTATCAAAGGGCTAGAAATTTTAGAAAAAACCTTGATAAACCAACGGTAATAACCAGCCAAACCCAGAAAACTACGAATCTCGATAGGTGTCATGGGATGACCCCACTCCCTCACTGCAACCACTTTGCTTGGGTCCACCGAAATACCCTGGGATGTCACAATATGACCCAGAAACTGTACTTCCTGCAACCAAAAACCACACTTCTCAAACTTGGCATACAATTGGTGATTCCTCAACCTTTGCAGGACCAACCGCAAATGAGTTGCATGGTCAGATTCTATTTGAGAATACACTAGAATATCATCAATGAACACAATGACAAACTGGTATAGGAAGTCTCGAAATACCCTATTCATGAGGTCCATAAACACGACAGGAGCATTGGTTAGTCCAAAAGGCATAACCAAAAATTCATAGGACCCATATCTCATTAGGAAAGCGGTCTTGGACACATCTTGCTCCCGTATCCGCAACTGGTGATACCCCATTCTCAAATATATCTTAGAGAAGTACGATGCTCCCCTAAGTTGATCAAATAAATCATCAATTCGAGGCAATGGGTATTTGTTCCGGATGGTGACTTTATTCAACTCTCTGTAGTCAACACACAACCGGAGAGAACCATCCCTTTTCTTCACAAACAACATCGGAGCGCCCCACGGCGACATGCTTCGCCTAATAAACCCTTGCTCTAGCAAGTCCTGAATCTGATCCCTTAACTCCCTCATCTCAACAGGAGCCATACGATATGGATCTCTCACGATCGGTCGAGTTCCCGGTACTAAGTCAATTACAAACTCAATCTCCCGACTAGGAGGCAAACTCGGTATTTCCCGAAAAACATCTTGGAAATATCTAACAACCGTAATCGAATCTAAGGAAACAACTACATCCCGAGAAGTCTCCTCCGCAATACAATACAAGTAAGATCTAGTACCTCCTTCTGAACGAGGCATAACCACTAAAAACATTTATTGCCCCGGAATGGCAACAACTATACTCTTCCCATAGCAATTAACTATCGCATGATACTTCACTAGCCAATCCATACCCAGGATTACATCATACCCAACCATATCAAGGACGAGCAAATTGGCCTCAAAACACAAGTTACCAAAATTTATTCCTATTTGTTTACAAACAAAGAAAATGAGTGAACCATCACCCATAGAAGACTCAACACTAGTGAAGGTACTCTCCGCAGATTTAATCAACTCTATAGACTGAGCAAAAATTCTAGAAATGAATGAGTGTGTAGCACCCATATCAAATAATACACAACCTATGTGTCCCTAAATGAGAAACTTGCCCTCAATAGCTGGAGGCGCGGGTGGAGCCGGAGGAAGCATAACATCCTGAATGTGATAGGCACGACCATACTGTAGTTGTCCCTGTTGTGGAGCGACAATGGGATTAGGTACTTATGGCGGTAACTGAGCATGTGGCCGCTGTGGAATCCTAGGAAGCTGTCCCCCAATCAAGTGAGGATACGACCTCTTGAAATGGCCCAACTCTCCACATTGAAAGCATCGATTCATCACATTCTCTTGGTTTCGTCCCCGATTATTTCTAAACTGCCTGAAACCTTGGCCCAGATGGCCTCTACCTCCATTTCCACCTCTACCTACTTGTTGCAGCTGAGGTCCACCTTGACCTTGCCTATTTTTATTGCCACCCGCAATAAACCCACCAAAACGTTGTCGTTTAGATAAATCCCCTTGCTGGGGGTCCCTTTCTTTTTGTTTATTTCCCAAATATTGGGATGAGGGAAATGCTCCTCCTCCAATCCCATTGCCTCCGGGTTTCCCAGCTTGCCCCATAACTGAAGCCTTCTTACTACCTTGAACATACAACCGATGTTCCTGACAATGGAGTAACACCGTATTCATCACATCTCCAAAAGTCTGTAAGGCTGGATTGCCCAGCAAATGTTGTCGTATCCTCCAGTGCAAACCTCCAATAAATTTGGAGATCCTCCTCTCCTCCAGAGTCACCTCGTCGGGCACAAAACTTGCTAACCGAGTGAACTCCTCTTCATACTCCGCAACTGATCTCTCACCTTGCACCACATCCTAAAGCTTCCTTCTCATCTCCCTTTGAATTACGGGAGGGAAGTACTTCCGATCAAACAAAACCCAGAAATCATTGATAGTCATAGCATCCCTCTGCTCTGGCGTAGTCAAAGACTCCCACCAATGTAATGCAGCTCCAACGAGTTTGAAAGTAGCAAGGGTTTGTTTTCTTTCCTCATTACACTCCACCATTCGAAGATGGCGCTGCATATCCTTTTTCCACTGATTAGTTACTATAATGTCCGACCCTCCTTGAAATTCCGAAGGATGGCCCTTTAAGAAGGATTCCCTAACTCTCTCCCACGGAGAAGGTCCAGTAGGAGCTTGTACATCCTGAGCCCTATATTGTTGAGCTTATGGCAATTGTTGAACCAATGCAATCATAGAAGCATTGACCGCTTGGGCCACGATGTTCGCTACATCAGCAGCATTTATTGTTATTTGTGATGGTGGGGGAGGACCTACTTCCCCTTCTACAGCTCTATTCCTTCTAACGGGGCGACCTCTCATAGGCGGCATCTGAGATAAAGAAACAATAGAATTAGGATAATATTTAAAACAATCTATTTTGCAGAAGATTGTAAGCATAGGCAACTAAACGGTCCTAACATTAAGCTCTATATCAAAGAACGCTACGGTAGAACATGACAAGTCCGCATAGATCCTAAAGACTCTAGAACCTAATGCACTGATACCATCTGTGACAACCCTCTCACCAAAATAAGGGGTGGCCAGCCCGATACTTCAATAATAATGGGAATCATAGATGGATCATTCTTAGCATCACAATAATACAATAAGTATACGGGATAACCACCCTATATTTTAGAGAAACGGGTTGCCAAAAATTTTGTTTTATAAGTTATGGAAAGAATTTAAACAAACCAATTTGAAAAGAAAGTGGAAACCCAAAATAACTTATATTACGTCCACATCAAATATACAATAAGGTGACCGAATATGCTGTCGGTCAACAGTCACGACAACGAAATACAACAGTTTAATTTAAGTTACATAATACATTAGAATAAGTAAATACAATAGCTTGGGCCACACGCCCGAGTAAATGACCCGATCATAACTAGAGTACAAAAAATGAAGGCGTCTACATCAAAATATCCTCTAATAGCCGCAAAGTATCACGGCACCCCAAAAACACCAGAATAGGAAAGTCAAAATGGGCATCCTTACGGCGGAGCACCTGAGCGAATATAAGATTCATGCACAACAAGAAATATGAACGGGTCAGGGCCCGATTTTATATGATCACCCGATGAATAAAGAGTATGACAGTTATGAACAGTAAATCATGATTGATAGTAATAAGAATCTACCATCACAATTCAATGCATAAACTAAAACACTAAAACAAAGTAAATGACCATAAGTTTAATTTAGTTATGCAAAAGGATAAGAATAATTAACATTAATTAAAAACTTCCATCATTTACACCGATTAATTTCATCGTTCTGTTCCTTATCAGGAAATATAGTTACAATTATATGCTCTTTGTGGCATTTATCATAAATCAAGTCCAACTTGAATAAGAATAGTTATATTCATATACATATAACAATTCTAAGACCGCCCGTTCGGGTTTCCCCACTGTGCACGCTCCTAAATGACCATCATCTTCCAGGACCAATCAACTAAGACAACCTGGTCACCTACAATGCAAGATGTCGGGAAGCGGCCATATACCTGCGAGTGAGTCATAACCACACCCATAATTACCTCACTAGCGCAAAAGTAACATATAGTAAACGCTCATATGGCCGAGGACTATATTCACCCTGCATTCATTAGCCATGGGACTTCACCTCACGCGCGAACTTCCCTTATGATGGAATTTAGAGAGGTGTGTTTAAGTAAATTATTATTTACCATATTCATTTTCATTTCCATTTCCATTATAATAAATACATCATATTTTATCCAGAGCCATACGTAATTCATGTCATCATTATAACCTCAATTAATGAATAAATTCTCAATTTATTCTCCAAACATTCTTTTGTGGTGTTATTATAAACCATATAGACTATCATAACTCAATTGATCTTTTAAAGTCTCCCAATACGACCTTACAACTCCTAGACTC
This sequence comes from Sambucus nigra, assembly GCA_949130495.1. Taxonomy (NCBI): domain Eukaryota; kingdom Viridiplantae; phylum Streptophyta; class Magnoliopsida; order Dipsacales; family Adoxaceae; genus Sambucus; species Sambucus nigra. Next base: position 350,146,313 of record OX422219.1, on the reverse strand, counting down.
ATAATAGTTAAATAAAGGAAAAGGATGCCCCAACATCAATTTGTATACCCCGGAATAACCCCCATATAAACCATTTCTAATATAGTGTAGTTAACTAACTCATCTAGGACTCTAGGACTCTAATTTTTCTTCAGACAAGAAGGTTCCTAAGTCATAAGACTAAATAAAAAGGGTTGGAATTGAGTTAGAAAAATAACTCAAAACAGCAGGATTTTCGAATCGATTCGCCATCGCCGAATCGATTCGATTTGAAAGAAAATCGATTCGGACCAGCCAAATCGATTCGGATAAAAGGACCTGACTTTTTGCATAATTACCGAATCAATTCGGATAGGCAGAATCGATTCGGTCCAATCAAACCTGTAAGCTTCCCCTATAGTGAATCGATTCGCAACGGGGGAATCGATTCGCCCAGCCCAGAATTGCCAAATACGGCTATGGAGTCTTGGACTCCAAATTTCCCCCAACTTGTTTCGACCCAAGCCAAGATCATTTATTGCAACCAACCAATCATAAATGCATTTAACTACTATCATTTACACCAAAAATCATCTAACTCAACTTCCAAGGATTCAAAACCCACAAATCCATTTAAAACCCTAAAATTGTTAAACCATAACCAATCCACAATTATCAACACAAATTATTCATCCTAAATCACATATTAGCTAGTAGAAAACTTGACTTGAGGTAGAAATCTCAGATTTCCTTGTGGTAGCAACAATCCCAAGCTTCAATCTTCAATCTCTCTCTTTTTCTCCTCTTTTCTCCTCAATTCTCTTCTTCTCACTTTCTCTCTAGGTTTATAAGAGAAATAAATGAAATGCAAGACTTAAATCGTGGCTTTCTCCTTAATTCCCAACTTAAATGGTTAATACCACATTACAATGACTCGCAACTACACATTTATGTTAAAACCAGTCAAAAGTGCCCGAAACATAAAAATACAGCATGGCACTCATTTTGACTATCTCGCACATTTCAGGACTAACTACGCCTTCTAAATTGGCATCCGATAATTTTATAAATTGTTTCAAGTTCCAGTTTCATTTAAACCATAAATGTCCTTTAAAGCATATCACACTACAAAACTTAACATGATGATATTTAAGTACACATACAGTAAATATGAAACAACCTAGTAAATATGCTCAATTAACTCATTTAGTTTATATTTACTCCATTTCTAACATTTTATATAATTACTTTACACAGTAAATTAATATAAAATGAGTTTTTAAAAGCGAGGGTTCTTACAGTTGCATGATGTGGGTGAATCCCCAGGCTTGACGACTAAGGTGAGTATAATCCCCAGGTCATAGCATCTGTATTAGGGGTGAAACGTCTTAGGTATGAGTCAGTCTCATTTTCGGGGGAAACTATGGCCGCCTCCAAAGAATTTATTTTACTAACTCGGGGAGCAAACCGTGTTAGGGTTCCGGGTGGATGAGTATACCTGAAGATGGTAGCATTTTAGAGAACATCCGATGAGTGCCTTCTCGGAAGGATGGTTATATATCTACGATATGTGTGTGGATGTTGTAATATGATGATACGTATATATGGTACAAACTTATATGCGGATAAATACATGATGTGAATTGTATTGATTATATATAACTTGTGAGAATTTTATATGGTACCAATTGAGAAAAGATTAATTAAATTAATGTGATAAATAACTTATAAATCGTATATTAAACATACTTAGGCTAGAGTAGTGTGACAGGAAGGATATCATCTGGAACTAGTTACGGGGTAGGTGACTAGGTGGGTTATATAGAAAAGCGTTAAGCGTGCACATTAGTTGAGGGGTGAGTCGGTCCTTAAGGGAGTGCGACACTAAATTAAATATGAAGAGCATTCTTGCATTTTAATTTACTGTAATTTAATTCACTTGCTAAATATTTTTTAAATGTTTTGGGTTCTAACCCTTGCTATAAAATACTTTCAAAACCTTTTAGATGTCCAACCACAGAGACGCTCGAATTTTTCTATTCCAGGATTATGCAACTGCGACATATGTGGAGGTTGCAGGATTTTGACTTCGCTGCTTCAGTCTTTCCATTCCTAGAGTAGGATGCAGTCAGTACTTCATTTGGGCATGTCACCTTAGTTATTCCATTTTATTTTAGTCAGTTGATATACTCATCTTATAATTCTTGTGGTATATAATTGTGTTTTGGGTTTTATAGCCAGTGGTTTTCTTAGCAAGGACTTGTAATGTTACTAGTGAGGTTTGATAAAAAGATAAAATTTGACACCATGTCTGTTGAATATTAGGTGATTAGTGAGTTTAAAAAAAATTCGACGGTGATGTTAAGAATGAACCAGATAAGATTTCCCTTTAATTTGATATGGGACTGATCACTCGGTATTTTATTAGGCGGGGTGTCACATATAGGCATTTATGTTTTGATAATTCGTATTTTTTATTTTGTACCGGTATAGACATATGGGAAGATTGGTAAGGACATATTTTTATAAATGTTCGTTATCCATTAGTATGTGGTGTATCGCTATAATCGCTGAAGAATGTTGAAGATCACATATGCAAAAAGACAGATCTGAATATCAAGTTTCTTCAACAATCAAACCTCCACAAGATGAATTTGGTAAAGGACATGTTTTTAATCCTTAGCATTTCACTTAGAATATTGGGATATTTTTCATCAAAAAATTTCTAAGTGTTGGAGTGGAGTTATACTGTTTTTCTTCAAAATTTATTTTTGAATTTTTAAGGCGCTACATTTTCCAGGGAAATAAAGAAAAAATATTTTTAAAAGGCTCATTCAAGCGACAACCCCTGTTGTTCAAACGACATGCCATCTTTCACGAAGTTCGTTCGAGCGACGTGTGTCACTGTTCAAGAGAGATCCGATATCGTTCGAACGACCTGTCGGCTTATTATTTTTATAAATAGCACGTTCAACGAGAAATTTTTCTCAAGAAGTCTTTTCGTTTTTCATTCTGCAAACAGTGCAAATTGGTATAACACTTTTGGATTCTTCATCTAGGGCCTTAAACCCTTGTGTTTTAAATTCACAAAATCCCAATTATTCTTGTGAATTGTTTTGGAGTTTAAGAACACACTTTTCTAGAGATAAAACATTTGTGGAGAGGATATATATATCATATGGCTACGTTTCATTGAGGAGCGCTAAAGGGTGTTTCTTTGCTGAAGATTGGACTGCGATTCGTGTGGTGTCACTGCATGTGAACCATTGATGATTCTAGACTGCGTGTCTATGTAGAATTTTCGAGGTAATCTTATTATAGATTTCATTGTAATTGTAAATTGAGATTTAGTTATAGTGAAATAAAAGGTTTTACCCTTCGGAGATTTTTCCTGAATTCTATAAGTTAGCATATCTGTGTTTGTTGGTTTGACACACGAACACATGTAGTTTTATGTTTTGGGGCTTAGTTAACTTGGATAAAAAAATTTACCCTAATTAAATAAGTTAGTGGTTAGAATTTGCGCATTTATTTAAATCAGTATTGCACACGACGCTTTTACAGAATAATAAGTTCATGATATTAAATTTCCCTTTCTCTTCTTGAGAAGAATTCAAAGGGGAATGAGACCTTATTTCCTACTTCCAACCAATCTTCCCTTATACTGAATAATCAAACTCTCTCTCTCTATCCATGCCCCTAATTTGTGTTTAATTTTTTCTAATAAGTGAAAGTATGCCATTATATTGGGTGACTCAATCATTTTGAACTATAAGGATGAGTTCAGCATGACTCAGGCCCTAACACTCTCGAAGGATATTTCAGTATTGAAGGATCACTCTAATAATATCTTAATGAAGAAATTTTGATAAACCACATATTTTTAATTCATTCCAAAATATTATGTGTTTTCTCAATCTTACTGACCAACACCACTTGCATTTTTTTCCTTTTTATACTATATTTTGTAGGAGGCCTGCAATTGATCAACAATGGTGATCAACAAAAATAGGTCATATTTCATCAGGATAACCAAAGGAGGAATGATTCCTAAATTCAGGACGAGAAGATCGTCAGGTTTAATGAGAAGATGATATCGGTGGACATAAAAATATGAGGCACTGTGATTATTCCATTCTTAGGATTTTCAGAGTGGGTTCTTTATCTTTATAATTTGACCTAATTTTTCTTATAAAATTATGTTAAGTCTTACAAATTTAGCCACTAGTTTTTATCAAATCCAAGCCAATCGTATGGAAAGAAAATTGTAACACAAGAAAAATATTTATTGATAAGTCTATTAAAACTATAAACTTTAATGAAGAATATTAAGTTGATTAGAAAAGGACTATAGAAACTAGTAGTAGAATTTTCATATGATTATGGAATTCATTGACTTATGAATATGTGTTACATTTATTTAGTGTAAATGGTAGGCTTATGTGCCAACGGATGCGGTGACATTAATGTAAGGACATTTTTTCCACCCATCATTTTTGTGTATGTCATAAGTCGTTACATCGTTGAAGTAATTCAAGCTCACATCGCCTTCAAACGGATCCAAATATCAAAGAAAGGAAGGAATCAGAGTTCTGGTCAGTCGGACCGGTCCGCCAGTTTTACAAATGAACCGTTCCGCCCCCGGACCGATTCGCCCTCTACCCGGATCGATACGCCTTGCTCTTGGACAGTAGACCCCGGACCGAATGCGAACCGAAGAGACCTCTTACAAAAATGAACCGGTCCGACCTCAGAATGATTTACCTCAGATCCAGACCGGTCCGCCTGGGATAAAATCGTGCAGATCGTGGTCAGATTTTTAAGGGCCAGTTTTTTCTTTTATAAACCCACTACGTGGAGTTGGTTTGAGAGGACTTCTACACATGATTTTCAGAGTTGATAAACTCAAAGTCTTCACCTTTGTGAGTTACCAAAACTCATGTTTTGATTCACACAAATTTCCAAATTATTTTGTGAATCGTTTTGAAACCCTATAACACAAACACTCTTTTGTTCATACCCTTGTGGAGAATACCGTCCTTCTTCTTCATTGCTGCCCTCTTGGAAAGGGAAACTTCCAGCCGCCGACTACAAATCCGACGCTTGGAGGTAATTCTGTCTCACTGTATTTTTCATTGTAATCCAAAATTGTATGTTACAATATTGTAATGAAAATAAATGGTTTTGCCCCTTTGGGGGATTTTTCCTCACATGTGTGTGTTTGAATATCTCTTGCATGATTTCATATTATTTCAAGCACACCTTGTTGCTTGTTTGAGGTTTTTTTGGGTTGAACTGAGTTTGATTATTTAATTTCTTATTTGAACGCAAGCGCATACTCTTTCAAATTGGTATCAGAGCAGGTTACGCTAATCTATCGCATATTCCTAAGTTTCTGCAAAAAAAATTTAAGATATCAATTTTCTGAAAAATTAACTTTTGAAAAAGTGCGTGTTCAATGGAGAAATCATATAATAAAATGTCAGTTTTTGACGGTACTAACTATGCATATTGGAAAGCGCGCATGAGGTGTGCTTTGAAGGCCATAGATGAACGTGTTTGGATTTTAGTTGAAAGAGGGTGGACACCTCCCTCCGTCACTATTGAAAACGTGACCAATTTAAAACCTGTCACTACATGGACTGAAGATGAATTTAAATGGTCTTCTTTTAATTCTAAGGGTTTGGGTGCTATTTCCGGATCCATCACTCCTGATGAGTTCCGACGTATCATGACGTGCACCACGTCAAAAGAGGCATGGGATGTTTTTCAACTTACCCATGAAGGAACTAATGCTGTGAAAGAATCTAAATTACAAAATTTAATAACTCAATTTGAGACCATCACCATGCTTGAAACTAAATGTTTTAATGATTTTTATGTTAGGCTATCTGATATTGTTAATACTAGCTTTAATGTTGGTGAGAATATACCTAATGCTATAGTTGTGAAAAAGATTCTTCGATCTTTGCCTAAGCGTTTTATCCCTAAAGTCACTGTGCTAAATTCTATGGGTAATTTAAATACGCTAAAATTGGAAGAACTTGTAGGAGACTTGCAAACTTATGAAATTGATATGTTCCCTAAATCTATCAAGTCTAAAGATAAGGGAATTGCACTTAATGCCCAAGAGATAAAAAGTGAAGGAATGGCAAGAAAGAGAGTAGAGTCATCTAGAAAGAAAGAGAGTGAAACTTCTGATTCTGAGTGTGATTTTGACTTAGATGATTTGGCTCTATTTGCTAAAAACTTTAACAAAATTCTCAAATTTAAAAAAAGTAGAAATTTTAAAGATAAGAAGAATTTTCTAAAAAATAAGTTTGAAAAGAAAAATGAGAAAGATGCTAAAAACCCTCCTAAGAAAGACAGCGAGAGATGCTATGAGTGCGATGGTAGGGGACATAGAGCGTTTGAGTGTGCTACTCGTCTGAATAGAGAAAAGAGCAAGGCTGTCCTTAATGCTACCCCTAGTGACGACAGTGAGGTCGAGTCGATGGACTCGGGAGATGAGTCACCGCATTCATGGCTAGTCATGTGAGTACTCCTAGTGCACCTCATGACGATGAGGATGCTACTTCACAGGGACACCTCGATAGTGAGAACGATGCAAGTGAGGGGGACGATAACGCAAGTGAGAGTGAGAGCAATCTTCAACGCGCCTACGCCGAGTTATATAATGAGTCATTTAAAACTAAAAAGTGTAACAAAGCATTAGTTCTTAGGATCACTGCGTTAGAAGAAGAATTAGAAGAGACAAGAGAGAAAGTGTCCTCCACCTGCACCGCATAGAGAGAGAGATTCTACCTGTGGTAAGTTAGATAGTTTGTTTAGAGAAAAATAGAGTTATTTTGAGAAAGAAAGAGGGGACTTGACTAAATAAGTGGCTAGTCTTACGAGTGAGCTTCATTCCTCCATGGAGACTCGAAATAAACTTGAAGCCCTTATTTCCCAGCTTACTCATGATCTGGAGAGAGCACGGGAAGTCAAGGTACAAATTGAGGACAGATCTAGGAAAATGGGAAAGATGATCCTCGGCCCCTCTTTAGGTTTTGGTGATAGGCATGGAATAGGTTATGATGGTGCCTTCACATCCTAAATTGCACCCGGAACAGTTCCTGAGTTTACTACGACTCCTTATGGTCATCGTCAAAAACCTCGAAGGAGAGTTCGATCAAGAAAAGCAAACCAAGGTCCGCCTTTGACTGTGTTCTTTTGGACTTATTGCAAAAGAAAAGGCCACCTCAGGGAGTTTTGCTATAGTTTGGGTCGAACACGACGTACTTCTGCTCCACCACATCATACTAATGAGTTTTCCAGTCTGAGAGAGCGTGTTGAGTTTTTAGCCGCTACATCACAGAGTTTGATGGAGGAATTCCGACGGATGTCTTTGCCGTCAGTGAATGCTTCTCACGTTTCGGCTAAAACCAACAACAACAAGGGTAAACAAAAGGTTACCACTTATTGGGTGCCTAAGAAAGATAAGAAAGACCTTGTTGTTCATGTTGCTCTCAAAGCACATAATACCTCACAGTGATATTTTGATAGTGGACGCTCCAGACACATGACAGGTGATGTCTCATTTTTTACCCTCCTTGAGGATTATAAGGATGGTAGAGTCACCTTTGGATATGGGAGCAAGTCTAGCATTATGGGAAGAGGTACTGTGGAGTTATCAGGATTTCCTAAACTAGAGAATGTTTTGTACGTCAAAGGTTTGAAAGAAAACCTTCTCAGCATTAGCCAGTTGTGCGAAGCTGACTTTGCAGTAAAGTTTGACCGATACGCGTGTAATGTCTATAATCAAGCCGGTAAACTTTTAGTGCAAGGGGCGAGAACCGAGGATAATTATTATGGGACTGTACCTACTTCCTCACTTATCTGTAACAGCGCCACGATCACTCCTATGGATTTGTGGCACCAACGTCTAGGTCCCGTGAACGTTGGAGATTTGACTCGTTTAGTCAAAAAAGACCTAGTACGTGGCTTACCATCTCTTGGAAAGTCAACTTCCACGGTTTGTGGACCCTATCAGTTGGGAAAGCAAATTCGGAGCCCCCATAGGAAGTTGCATTCTATTACCACCTCCTGAGTTCTTGAGCTGATTCACATGGATCGTATGGGTCCTACTCGTACTGAGAGTTTGGGTGGTAAGAGGTATATCCTCGTGATGGTAGAAGATTTCTCCAGATACTCCATCATAGGTTTTTTGAGAGAGAAATTCGATGCTGTAGAGTTTTTAACGACCAAGTGCCGTGTCCTGCAAAATCAACACAGAGTCACTATTAACAGGATACATAGTGACAACGACACTGAATTTAAGGAAGCAAAGGTAGATTTTTATTGTGATAGCCTTGGGATCAAACATGAGTTTTTTTCTGTGAAGACTCCTCAGCAAAATGGTATTGTTGAGAGAAAGAATAGAACTATGCAGGAGATGGATAGATCTATGCTTCTAGGTCGCAAAGTTTTTAGGATATTTTGGGCAGAGGCAGTGTCTACTGCATGCCACACGGTGAATAGGGTTTACTTGCGTCCACACACACTTAAGATGCCTTATGAATTGTGGACTGGAAAGAAACCCAACCTGGCATATTTTCGTGTTTTGGGGAGTAAATGCTACATCCTACGGGATAGAGAGAAATTAGGAAAGTTTGACTCCCGAAGCGATGAGGGAATATTGCTAGGATATTCATCGAATAGCAGAGCGTACCAGGTTTTTAACCTGAAGAGCTCTAAGGTTATGGAATCAATAAACGTCACCGTGCAAGATAACGAACCTTCGACGGCTATTAATCCTAACCTACAGTGTGAGGATAAGGAATTCTCTGGGAGTGACTTACTTATCCCTCACCCACATTCTGTGGACCCTACTCCCGTGTTAGGGAACACACCTACTTGGGTTCGCAAGAGTCATGATCCTTCTGCCATTGTTGGTGATCCCACTCTAGGGGTCAAGACTCGTGCTCATCTAGAGAACGTTGTCAGCCATTTTTTCTACACGTCCAAAGTCGAGCCCAAGAATCATAAAGAAGCACTCAAAGATGAACACTGGATATCTACTATGCAGGATGAGTTGCTTCAGTTTAAAAAGAATAATGTCTGGGAACTAGTCCCCCGGCCTAGTGAGACTAATGTGATTGGTACCCGGTGAATTTTCAAGAATGAAATGGATGAAAATGGTACCATAATCAGAAACAAGGCTAGGTTGGTCGCTCAAGGCTACACACAGATTGAGGGTGTAGACTTTGGGGAGACATTTGCTCCTGTTATGAGGCTCGAGTCCGTCTATTTACTACTCGCCATCGCATGTCATCTGCGCTTCAAGTTATATCAGATGGATGTCAAGAGTGCCTTTCTGAATGGCATTCTACAGGAGGAGGTTTATGTGGAACAACCAAAAGGGTTTGAAGACCCTCAGCACCCGGAGCAAATCTACTATCTAAGGAAAGCCTTGTATGGTTTGAAGCAAGAATCCCGTGCTTTATACGAGAGGCTTACTTTATATCTCTTAGCCCGTGGCTTCAAGAGAGGGGGAGTTGATATGACGTTGTTCGTCAGGAGAGATGACGGTGCAATTTTGGTTGTCCAGGTCTATGTGGATGACATAGTCTTTGGATCCACGTGCTCTCAACATGATGAAAAGTGAGTTTGAGATGAGCATGATTGGTGACCTTACTTTCTTCCTCGGTCTCCAGGTTCGTCAGCTAGAGGATGGGATGTTTATCTCCCAATCCAAGTATGCTAGAGACCTAGTGAAGAAATTTGGTTTAGACTCCGCTAAGAATGCACGTACACCTATGAGTACTTCTATGAATCTTAGTAAGGACACTTCAGGTAAGGACATAAAGTAAACCTTATATTGGACTATGATAGGTAGCCGACTCTACTTGACTGCCAGTCGTCCCGACATAGCCTTTAGTGTTGGAGTCTGTGCGCGATATCAGGCGTCTCCGAAAGAGTCACACTTACTCGCTCTAAAACGTATTATCAAATACGTGAGTGGGACTCTCTCATACGGTATTTGGTATTCCTTTGATACCGATGACCGTTTGTCCACCTTTTCGGATGCCGATTTGGTCGGGGATGCAGATGGTTATAGGAGCACTTTTGGTGGGTGTTTCTATTTTGGTTCTGCTCTTGTCTCTTGGTTGAGCAAGAAGCAAAACTCCATCTCTTTGTCCACTGCGGAGGCTGAGTACATTGCCATCGGGAGTTGTTGATCGCAACTCTTGTGGATGAAGCAAATGTTGGAGGATTATGGGATTTCACAGGACACCATGATCATTTCCTGTGATAACATAAGCGCGATACACATATCCCGCAATCCCGTCCAACATTCACGCACAAAGCACATCAGGTTACGCGAGCACTTCATACGTCAGTTAGTTGAGGAGAAGGTCGTATCCCTGAGTTTCGTTCCCACCGATCGTCAGTTAGCCGATATCTTCACGAATCCTTTAGATGCCCTTAGATTTGAGAGTTTTAGGAAGTCTTTGGGGATTTGCACAATTGACTGACGGGTTGGTCCATGTCTAGCATAGGATGCATTGTCATTATCATATCATCTGATTCCTATTGCTAGATTGTATCATTAGTTTGTTTTACTTTTGTTTATTTATTACTTAATTAAAAGCAAAAAATTCCAAAAAGATTTTCCTTTTTAGAAAATTTTTGAAAAGCCCAAAAACATTTTATTTTGATAAAATTTTGAAAAATTCAAAAAGATTTTTTTTGCACCTTTTATGGATGAGCATTTAAGATAGCCGAGTCACAATTTCATTCCATGTGACTACTTGATAGAGATTTGAGACGCTACATCATTTCATCCATGTGCTTTACATTGTTTGGAGTCTTTGATATGTGATTAGTGATATCTTTCTTCATGTTTGACTCCTATATCCTTTATTGCACACATGCATGGCTATATTTGATTATTGCACTTGTCTATCTCATATTGGCTTGAGTGTTTCCATCTCAATTCTGTCTATACAACGTTCAATATGCGATAAAACTTGAAAAGATTGGATTGCATGTGAAAACCGTTTTAGTGAGACTGTGTTTAAATTGATGATGGGGAGGGGCTGCGAAAGGTAATCATCTATCCTTTGCGCAAAAGCCACCGTTAAATAGGACCTAAAAATTGAGGAATTTTATTATCTGAGGTCCAAAGAGGTTAAAAGAGCCCGAAAAAAAAATAAAGCAATAAAAAGCAATACATGCCAAATATGGGCCATTTAGGTTTCACCATCAATTCTCCAAAGTTTGAGAATTTAGCATACCTCTATTCAAAATATATATCTGAGGGAGTTTGGTTGGAGAATGTTTAACCGGGTTTGCACTTCCTTGAAAGTCCTAAAAAGCATAAAATCGTTTTGGATGTTATTGGTGTGGAAATCACTTTGAGCTCTAATTTGTTGATTTGATTAAGTCAATGTCTTATATTTCCATTCTTTTACACCAAAGGAAGCATTTGAGTTCATTCGTTAGGAATATCCAATATTCATCATGCACATATGTCATGTTTGTATGCATTGATTTTCCTATCGAGTTTGATCTCACCCCTTCATTAACGCTATCACCGGCTTGGTTGTTTTGTGTTCAATTATATTGTGATTTAATCCTTGTGACACCCCTCACTTTCTTGGTTGATTTATTTTCTCATTTGTCTATTTGGGGATATCATAAAAAACGGGGAGAATGAATTATCTTATTATGGGGGAGTTTTGAAATTTTGAGTTTTCTCATAAATTGGTATATATGTTTATCTCATTTCAAACTCGATACGTCACTTGGTATTTGCTTTGTCACTTGGTATTTGCTTTATCTCATGTGTGTAGGTACTACATGGATTATCATTGGATTGCACACCCTGATGAGAAAAGCATTGAGATTCCTGAAGAATTGAAGATCAAACGATGAAGTCTTATTCATATGTACCTTTTCAGTTTTAGGTTCATGGAAGGGTAGATTTGTATAGGCATTTTTATTCTTGACAATTCGGATTTTTTATGTTTGTTCCGGCATAGACATAGAGGGATATTGTAAGGACATTTTGTCCATCATTTTTGTGTATGTCATAAGCCGTTACATCGTTGAAGTAATTTAAGCTCACATCGTCTTCAAACGGATTCGAATATCAAAGAAAGGAAAGAATCAGAGTTCTGGTCAGCCGGACCGGTCTGCCAGTTTTAAAAATGAACCGGTCCGCCCTCTACCCGGAACGATCTTCCTTGCTCTTGGACCAGTAGACCCCGGACCGAATGCAAATCGAAGAGACCTCTTACAAAAACGAACCGGTCCGACCTCAGAACGATTTGCCTCAGATCCAGACCGGTCCGCCTGGGATAAAATCGTGCAGATCGTGGTCAGATTTTTAAGGGCCAGTTTTTTCTTTTATAAACCCACTACGTGGAGTTGGTTTGAGAGGACTTCTACACAAGATTTTCAAAGTTGATAAACTCAAAGTCTTCACTTTGTGAGTTACCAAAACTCATGTTTTGATTCACACAAATTTCCAAATTATTTTGTGAATCGTTTTGAAACCCTAGAATGCGAACACTGTTTTGTTCATACCCGTGTGGAGAAGACCGTCCTTCTTCTTCATTGCTGCCCTCCTGGAAAGGGAAACTTCCAGCCGCCGACTACAAATCCAACGCCTGCTGGTAATTCTGTGTCACTGTATTTTTCATTGTAATCCGAAATTGTATGTTACAATATTATAATGAAAATAAATGGTTTTGCCCCTTTGGGGGATTTTTCCTCACATGTGTGTGTTTGAATATCTCTTACATGATTTCATATTATTTCAATCACACCTTGTTGCTTGTTTAAGGTTTATTTGGGTTGAACTGAGTTTGATTATTTAATTTCTTATTTGAACGCAAGCGCATACTCTTTCAATTAAAGGGACCTTCCCAATTAGGTCTCGAGTTCATTATATGGATTCTAATTCCCTTAGGAGACACTTTATTAACCCTAGATCTCATAATACAAACATCAAATACTTAACCTTTTTGCTACATTTTCCTTTAAAATCTCATGAATATAAAGTACAATATGGACAAAGGTAAACTTTCTTCACCCTTTTGCTTGATTAAGTTCTCACTTGAGTTAGTTATGATTCTAGGAGTGATCATAGAGCTCGTTCTTAAGGTTTGGAAACTAATCTCCAAATAATTTACAACCCCCATTCTATATTCCAATGCATAATATGAGACGTTTAATACCTTTTCCAATATAATATGAGATGTAAAATTCCAATAATAAAGATTCGTCCACCGTAATGAAATCACATATTAAAAAATAATCTCTAATAATGAAATATCATCAAGAAAAGTCTCCAGTAAAACTCTAAACAACTGTAGAATTTAATGACTCATCAAATCTAAATAACCATCCCATAAAGAAAAAGGGCAGAATGGAAGAAACTAGTACATAAAATAACTTTAGCTACAACTCTTGCTACTTATAATCCTAATAGTTATAGCTAACTAACGTAAAATGTTAGTTCACAATGATTGGTCAGAGCCCACAACAAGAATATCATTTACGTAATTCTAAATAAGGTTATATGAGCCTAGTCAAAAGTTCTTGCTAAAGTAAATATTCTCTCCAGACTTTATCTAATTCTCCTATGTTCTTATAGCTTCTAGGATATATTTTAGTTGGTAATATAACATTAATGAAAGAATCTTAATCCCTTTAAAAAAATTAATTCACGCACCTCTTAATGAGGCCTAATCTTAGGCCCTTGAAAGTGCCTAGAATTCTACCAGGAATAGCCCAAAATCCCCCCGAAAGGTATACCTAACCCCGAGCCCAACTTAAGACATTTAAAACACATAAACGTGCATCCATATCACCCCGGAGTGCACTCAAAATGGGTATACCTCACATCGCACGATAAAACCTCCCAGCGTAAAATAAAATGAGACACTTAATAATTTTATGCGTTATCGCCTATAGTTCATATCATTAATACACTTATTATTAATAATAACATACGGTACAAACAATTCACATAACATACACACTTAATTATCATCTAATTATGCAAAGCATGAGGTACAAACAAATTACATAATCATACATAATGTAAATTACCCAATATCTCAATTAATTATTAATTCTCCTATATTATTTTCTACAAACATAAATGATATGCATGTTTTTATTAAGATTGTACCGTTAGCATTGAGAGTAGTACTTTTGATAACGAATTCCTAATTAATGAGATTTTAGGCATGGTAATTATGAGGACCTAAATTATTAGTTAAGACTAATTGAGACTGGACGACCAAGCCCAGTAGTATGAGAGGCACACCCGGCCCAACTCTTCAAAGAGGTCAGCACAAGTATTTGTCACATGGATAAACATGAACACTTATCACATCCATAATGATAAGCTCAAGTGGGTTACCTATAATCCTAGATGAGATATTCAGGAGTCACCACACGAGCTAATAACAAGCTGAGAGAGTTTCTTAAACAACTCAACCACTACGGTTTTACACTGTTATAAATATAACCCACACCCCATGGCTAAGGAGGATGTAATATCGAAACTCTGAGAGAACTTAATAATATACAGTGACCTCTCCGTGGACGTACGTATATTTTTATATTGTGAGATTGGCATCTTAATTTCCTTATTTTATTGCTATCTGGGATCCTTTTTAATTGTGATTAATTTATACTCGCGGTAATTTATATTTATTGCATACTTTCTCATGAGGATTTATTATTAGTGATTAGCCTATGTTTATACTCTTGAAATGTGAATACAATCCCTTGTGTTAAATTACGTTCTTGGAATTGAGAATATGATTTAATTGTGTAAGAATTCAATGTAATCCCCTTAATTATTTTATTATGCTGTTGGAAATGATTTAGTAGAGTAGATGGGTTTAAAGGCATATGGGATCAATACATTGTTGATGTCTTTAAATGATATAGTTCTTGGCTTTGTTAAAAGGATGCAGTTTGGTGTAGTATTAGTTGTTTATTCTCCTAATTTAGTTCAACTAATAAACCTGTAAGTAACTATATTCTCTTAACGATTACCCTATCTAAATGGAAGTGTGTCAGGGGGGGGGGGTCCTTATTTGAATTTTTTTATAAGACGCTCCACGTATGGAGTTTAATGATGGGTGGAAGTGATGACTTTAGAACTTTTAATTAGCATACCTACTTATTTTAAAATGTTTTAGTTATGAGTACTCCCTCATTATGCATATTATCTCTTTAGACCTTTAGGAAATGGTATAATGCATGGATTTAAGATTTAATTAGAATACCCAAAGGGGTGGGGTAAATGGAAGAATAATGATGTAATAATAAATGATACGACATGATTAAAACTTTGAACGTTATTAAAGAGATAAATAATGAATGTGGATTATGTGTGTGCTGAGAGATAACATATTGGATTGGTGTACTTGAGTAGTACGATCTTATGGAGAATTTGGTGCATCATACGTTGTTGTGGAGTTCTAATACAGCGCATTAGGTGGTAACGGGTATATAGACACTACATGGTAGGTGGCGATAGGTTTGTGTGACAGCTTTATTTTAGCGTACCATATGTTTCTCTAGATGGTCGGGGAGAAGGGGCACATGTCGGTTACTTCATAATTAAATTAAGAGATTAATTAATTATTTAAACTAATAAGAAAATTTAATGGATTTTGAGGTTACATGACATATGGTGGGTTATCGTATTGATTTAACAAGCTATGGATTTATCATTTGTATATATATATATATATATATATATATATATATATATATATATATATATATATATTTTGAGTTGCATAGCTTGACAACTTGCTAGAGTTTTAACCCATTTTATTCGTGGTAAACCTATCATGTGCTAGAGCTGGTACACCCACATAAACTTTCTCATTCTCTAGCTAGCACATATTCCTTATCCTCCTCATAAAGATATTGAACATTAGAGATCGTCGAGGTCCGTCTCTTTGATAAATTAAATTTTTTTAATCATATGAGTTATAACTTCTGGATTTAGTTTGCATGTATATTGGATAGTAGGACTTGGAATGTATTACTCAGATTCAATATTGGCATGTATATTTGAAGTTGTATTTTAGTTGAGTGGCCTCTCTCTCGCGCGCTTTATTTTGGCGATGATTCATCTATGATGAATTCTATATTGGAGGATTATCTTATCGTGTTCCTATGTTGGCCACATATTTCATTTGTTCCTTCCATGATGAGAGTGATATATAAATTATTTTCAATAGTTGTAACTTTAATGTTAAGATAACCCTAAGGTTAAAATATACTGATTCTTATAACATGTTTTATTAATTAAATAAAAAAGAGGATAATATCCCTTTCTGTGACTTACAAACTAGAGAAGGGGGCATAAAAATCATACATTCTTACAAAAAGTAAACAAAAATTCCTACTTGTATCTTTATATATGGATACAATAGGCTCACAGTCCACTTTTTGTGGGATATACTATGACACCCGTCCAATTAAATGCTGAGAAGCTACACCTTTATTAAGTTAATATAGAATATCAAGTTGGTTCAGTCTTAGCATCACTGTCGTAAAAAATTTAATTAGTGACTAGACACCTAATATTTAAAAAGTGAGATGTCAAATTGTATTACTTAAATTAACTTACAACCAAGTAATGAATAACCAACCATTCAACATTCATATAAACAATCTTATAGGAATAAATAATGGAAAAAATTAATAGAGTCTAGAGTAACACTCTAAATAGAGTCTCAATGCCAAATAATACCAATACAAAAGTCTGAATATCTAAATAAATCCAACAACTCAAATGAAAATGAAAGTTTGAAACTTCTATCTCTAAATGAAAAGGAGCGACATGCCCTAACTGATGTAGATAATTCTATAAGAATCAAAGATAGATGGTGGAGGCGTCTAATACCAAGATTATGTAACTTCCACAGTAGCTACAGCACGTCAATAAAACGGAACTCATATGCTTTGGGTCCCTGTGGCTGAGTACCTAAAAGGTTTTTACAAAACAAAAATAGATTTGGAAGAAAACGGGTCAGAGCCCGATGTGAAAAATATAGTTTAAAATAGCAAGGATTTAAATTTCATTAAATAGTAAATATCATATACATGTTAGTTATGCGCTCTCACTCGAGATTCTCACCCCTCAACTATTGTGCATGCCTAACGCATATTTACTACCCATCCTAGATACGCTACCCACCTATCTTGTCAGTACCAAATCCTTGTCTATAGGGATTACTATATTGAGCCACCCGTACTACTCAAATACCATGAAATTTGATTACCATTATTTATTAATCATCTTCAAGTAACTTAATATTCATTATGAATTTTCACAAGTTTACATTATTCTATAGGTCTCATCCTAACTCATCTACCAAGCAACAAAGTAGGAGAATCTCAAGTGTGTGTGTGTGTATATATATATCACTCTCAATACATATATATACATATGGAAACCCTAGGTAGAGATGTGGTGCATGCATACTTTGCTATCGAATCCCGATACATCACGTATGTAAGGATTACGAGTTTCGAATCACTCGGGAATCGTATCAATACAAATCACACATATTGGAGGCAAACATAATTCGCATACCCATAGGTCACACATATACTTACGCTCTTATGGTCAGTTGACTTATCAACTCATAAATAAGTCTTCACGGCCCTATGTTCTTGAGGTACTAAATCTAAATCCCCCCGAAGGCACACAAGACAAGATTGTCCTCTTCCTACAACCTCCTGTGATAGAAAGTAGGGTAGGTATGTCATACACATAATAACCTATATACTATGTAATCACATAACCTAAGTAATCATCATTTCAGTATAGGTATACTCCTGTCCTATATTACAAGTCTCATACATAGTATAGTTTCATCCCGATTATTCTACATAATATGTTTAGCGTGATAACTCTCGTCGTATAAATCTGAGTACTTAAACCTATCCCAAAAGGTTACTAAGTCTCCCACTTGTCTCTAAGATTATTTCAGTAATTTAAAGTCACCCTACTACTGTCTCTAACATTAAGTTATTATTCATCCGAATTAATTTCAAGTTCCCATAATTTCCAACCATAACTCACTCATCGGATACTCATAAGTTCATTATTTAATCCCAAACCAAACTAATATTTTCTGAACCTCGACTACACCCCTACTGACCTTCCCTAAGTCCCAATATGTTCAAATAGTACCCACCAATATTTCTAAAAAGTCGGGATTGGTTAAATATTAAAAGGAAATTCTATCACAAATATAGGGGGAGTCGATCGATCGATCGACCAGTTATAGCCCAGAATTCTAGCTTTTTTGGCCATCGTTTTGTCTCCAAAATTCATTACATGATCCTATTCTCCAAAGTAAACATGCATGATGTTATAAAAACCTAAACACATGATTTCTAACGTTCCAGAGTCATCAAATCATCACAAAAATTGCATACAAATTTAATTATTCATCAAGTTCTGATGTTTAAACCCTAGGATAACTTTTCTCAACTCAAGATAGCCAAATGCTCAAATTTGATCCGTGATTTATATCATTTAGGATCTGATTCAATTCTCTAATCTTTCCAAAATTTATTTACATGCAAAGCCTACCCATATTCAAGATTAAATTCTCCCAATTCATGAAATTATCAATATTTCAAGTTTAGTCTCCAATTCTAAACTACCATGGATAATATATTTGCTGAATCATAACAAGTTAAATCACTTGACTCAAGTTGAAGTTTTGATCCTTTGGAAAAGATGATATAGGGGAAATTCTCTCTTTCCGATCACAAACCCGGCGGTGGTGACGGTGGTGCAAAAAGCTTAAGAATGGTGATTCTCCTTTGGGAACTTCCTCCAGTTCTTCTCTAATGGTCTTCTGTGAGTTTTGGTGGTGAAAACCCTAAGGGATCTAACCTAGCAGCTAATAAAGATTTCTAAATTTTGTGGATTTAATTACCCCAAAATTTAAAATGCCCAAAATACCCTCTTAGGTTGCCGGTTTGGCTTAAAAATGCCCCGGGACCCAAACTAAATCCCCAGGTAGTCTTTTTTTAGTATCTCGACCCTTCTGGACACATTGACACACTCAAAATGACCATAAGAATGACATAAAAATTAACTGCTTTATAATCCCTTAAATTGGTCCCAACGCGGCTGACACGCACGTCCTAACTTAATTTCCAAAACTGTCGTATTTTTCACTCATTACAATTTTAATAAGTTCATAACCACATATTACTATACTCGTTCAGTAAAATTCATCTTAATTATAATAATCAAATACTAACTCTCGTCTTGCTAGTATTTAAATCCAGATTAATTACCAATTAATTTCCCATCTTTAATTCAGTTAATCCTATAATTAAAGTCAGTAAAAATACGGGGTATTACATACTTCCCCCCTAATAATGGAATTTTGTCCCGAAATTAAGATATAAAGGTATACCTGGTAAAAATAACTATGGATATTTATCGTGCATCTCATCCTCTCACTCCCATGTAGACTCCTCGGCATTATTTTCCGCCACTGAACACGTACTTGCGGTACTACCTTCGATCTCAATTTTCTCTCGCTACGGTCTAGGATAGCAATCGGCCCCTCCTTGTAAGAACTATTGGGCTGCTGGTCAATCTCCTCCAAAGCAATGTGAGTTTGGGCCAACTCATCTCGAAGATATCTCCTCTGCGAAGAAATATGGAACACGTCATGAATCCTATGCAAGTGCTCCGGTAACCCAAGTTTGGCCCAATTAAATCGATGATAAGGAATGGCCCCACATATCTCGGTGCCAACTTCCCTTTCTTACAAAAATGCATTATCCCCTTTATAGGAGATACTCTCAGCAACACTTGGTCTCCCAGATTGAACTCTCAGAAGAACCTCTTGGCATCGGTGTATCTCTTCTATCGATCCTCATCAATCCGAATACGGCTCTGAATCATCTCAATCCTGGCCGAAGTATCCTGGATCATCTCCGGGTCAAGTAGCTTGTTGTCCCCCACCTCTAACCAATAAGCTGGAGAACAACAAGGTCTACCATATAACGCCTCAAATGGATCCATGCCAATCGTAAATTGGTAGGAGTTATTATAGGCAAACTCCACTAGTGGGAAATGTTTCTCCCATCCCCCGCTAAAATCTAAGATGCACATTCGCAAAATATCCTCTAACATCTGATTTATCCGCTCAGTCTGTCCATCGTCCTGCGGGTGATAGGCCAAACTCAATCGTAACTCCGTACTCATGGCCTCCTAGAAGCTCTCCCAAAATTTAGATACAAAAATCTTGTCTCAATAGGACACAATATCAAGGGGAATCCCTTGAAGTCTCACTACCTTCGTAATGAAGATCTGAGCATACTACCCTGTAGAATAATTGGTCCGAACTAGCAGAAAATGAGATACCTTGGTCAGCTGATCCACAATCACCCATATGGAGTCATGACCCCTCTGCGATGTAGGCAACCCTATGATGAAATCCATGGAAATTCTCTCCCATTTCCACATAGGGTCTCTAACGGTTGTAGGAGCCCTGGCGGACTCTGGTGGTCCACTTTTACCAGCTAATAAGTGGCTCATTTTGAAATAAACTCGGCGATGTCCTTCTTCATTCCATTCCACCAGTACAGTCGCTTCATATCCTAGTACATCTTATCCCTAGAGGGATGTATAGTAAAACGTGAATCGTGTGAATTTGTCATCACCTCGTGTCGCAAGTCCTCCCCCTCAGGAATAACCAGTCTCCCATTAAAGCGCAACCCTCCATCTGAACCAACAGTGTAATACTCGACCCCCTATGCTAGAAGTTGTACTATCCGATCCTGGCATAACGGATCCATTTCCTGAGCCTGTATCACCCTCGTAATAATCTGAGGCATAACTATCATAACAGATATAAATGATCGGGCCACTGCATCCCGGTGTCCCAACTACTTCCATTTCGCTTGCTGACGCGACTAAGAATATGTCTCAGAAGTGCGTACTCTCTAGGCTCAAGTGCAAGCCTGTCGCTCAAGTAATAATCTGATAAGCCGAGTATCGATCCTAAGGGAAATAGGACAATGGGATTGTAACGACGTTGGATAGATGAAGAAATCCTAACTCTGACTCTAAAAAGAATGGAAAAGATTATTTGTTTTGAGAATTGGCTACAACTAAATGAAATTTTAAAATTATGAAAGAAATGCAACTATTTTAAATTACCTAAAATACTAAGGATGAATGATTTAAAACTCGAACTATATGATGAAGAAACAGAACGAGAATACAATCCCTCAACCCTAGTGTATTGATGGTATAAAACTAATCGTAAATTTAAGTGATTAATTAGACCCAGAATTTAGTACTCCCAAGCATTACATATATGAGGTTCAAGCCCGCACCATACATAATCAGAGGATGAGTAAATCGGTATTGCGATAGCTACACTCGAATTGCATTCTGAAGCATCCCGGTTACCCTGAAGCAAACGAGATCCAAAGATCTACAATTGTCATGTTTCTACGCAATACGGACATAATAAATCATTAAATTTAGAGGATTAATTTTATACACAAGAAACTAGCACATCGGGTTAGGTTCATGCATCCCGACCCTTAAAAAATTTAGCCTACCATGATGAAATTAATGAAAACGATTGTTGAATTGCAGGAAATCATGATTAAACTAAGGGAGAATTGAAGAATGATGTAGAAGGAAGATTAGACAGAAGAAAGTAATCAAATAACTTACCAAAGCAATAAAAGCATCAATTAAAAATTACTTGTAAGCACAAAAATATGAACAAACTTCAATCTTGGAATTAAAGTTGCAATAAATCTTCAAACTAGGGTTTTGAAGAAACTTTCTCTCTTTAACTACCTCTAAAAGTTTTAACTGAAAAGGAAAAAATTAGATGAATTTTTTCTGCCCTTAAAATGATAATAAATCGGGTTTAAATACCCTACAAGACTCCAAGAGTTTTAGCTTAACCAGGACTCTCTATCGGAGGAAGAGTAAGAAAACAAAACTGCGACAGTCGGACTGGTCCGATCCTCCTTCAGTTCGGTTCGGCTTGGACCCGGATCGGTTCTTTTCTTTTCTTCTCAGATCGGTCCTATTCGGATCGATTCTTTTCTTTTCTTCCCAGATCGGTCCTATCCGGATCGGTTCATTTAATTTTCATCAGCTTCGATCAGCATTCGGTCTGGGGTTCACTGAAACTTTATATTTCGGATCGGTCCTATCCGAATTGACCCGATTTTTCTTTGACTTTTTCTTCTATCTTTGACTGCTCATAACTTTTACACCAGGACTCCGATTGAGGTACCGTTTCTTCCTATGTACTTGTAAACTTTATATCTTCAATTTATTCATGAACGATGGAGTCCATGGGTGATAGATTTTCATTAAAATTATACCCATGGACTCCATCATCTATGCAAAACTTTTACAATCACAATCATATTGATAGATCAAATATATTTATACTACCCATATACATCTATAACTTGCTAATATTGCATATCCATAGACGCCAAATAATGCTTAGATAATAAGGCAGGGGGCATAATGCTTAGAAGTCTCATTTATTCATGAACATAAATGTTGCTTAAATAACTTATCAAGTACTTATATTGCCTATGCTCAGTAAAAATAGTAAATATAATAATTAAATTCCATAATGATACCTTGTCCCCATATCACAGATGTCCTCCGCCACAACGATCCTCAAAATTACCTACTAAAATTACAAAATAGAAATAAATTTATAATTTTGACCAATATTACGTGCTTTCCATACATGAACATAACTTTTTCAAAGTAATAGAAACAAAAGTGGCATGCACAGAAACAAAAGTGTCTATGCTCACTGATTATATCAAAAATAGAATCATAAATACCTTTTCTACCATATTAATGCATCATTTTTAAAATCAAATAACATTTTATCCTAAACACAGAAATATATATAAGACACCAAAGATCTATAAAAACACCAAAGATCTATTAAGACACTAAAGATCTATAAAAACCTACCCATTCCAAATCTTATATAAGATTATGTTGGCAAAAAAAAAATAATACTACCAAATTTTAAGTAGGTACAATCAGATTACCAAATACTCGTAAAAATTACCAAAAGTTTAAAAATAGTAAAAGTATTAAATGCTCACTTGGTAATTTTGTTGAACACCTACGGTTTATGTTACCTAAAATAACCAATTAAAGTGTTGAACATCTACGAATGTTCAGTAACCACATGGTTCTGTTTAGTTAAAAAAAATAAGAACATAAGATATGCAATCAAATAAAAAAAGTATATTTAGTAAGTAAAAGAGTATAGTCTGGTCAGTGGAAATTGCGAGCATAGTCCGGTCAGTAAGTAAACAAAATTAATTGAGAACACTAAAATATTTCCTGTGAGAACCCAAATCAAATGAGGATGACGACGAAGAAGAAAAATAAAAATTTGAAATGTTTCATACACCAGAAACCTCAATTAAATCGAATCGCTCTATATTGAAACCTAACCCACCACCACATTTAAGAGAACCATTGTGAAATAAACTTTTCCCCTGAATTTTTAACTGCCAAAACCTAAAACATGCATTTAAGCTCAAAAAATATTACCTAAAATGACACATAATAAAGAGAAGAAAATGAGTATACCTTTTAGGCTATTCCAAGTATAATCAGTAACCTGTAAAAGAAAAAATAATCAACAAAATATAAAAAAAATAATTAGATCCCAACACATAAGTATACATGTAAACATATATAAAACAAATTAAATAAAATCGAAATAGATCTTAATAAAAATCAAATTGAACAAAACCCTAAAATGAACCCAAATCAAATCGTATTTTCCCCATGTTCTCATATAAGTTTTCAAAGCCCTAAATCCCATGTATGTGCGTATGTATTGTAGGAGATGAGGAGATTAAGTGTGTGTGTGTGTGTGTGTGTGTGCGAGGGAGATTACATGTAGGAGGAGTCTAAAATCCATATGATCGATCGAGTGAGAGAGAGAGAGAGAGGTGCTGATTTGAGAGAGAGAAGAGAGAGAGTTGAGAATCGATCGAGACAGGAGAACTGGGTTAGTGTTTGTGTGTTTCTTTGTTGTGTGTGGGACCAAATGTGTAATTTCTATTTTACCCATGTTTTTGAATTTTGAGTAGGATGGGGAAAGGAAATCAAGTCTTAAAAAAGAGGGGGAAACCAAAAATAAAAGGACAAAAGAGGAAAATGTATCAAAATGATCTCATCCCTCCATCTCTAGCCTTGTTGGCTTTCATCCGAATCGTTAAATGTCTTCCCATCTTATTAAGAGTGAAAACACCATTATAACTTATTTTATATATATATATATATATATATATATATATATATATATATATATATATATATACATATACTGAATATTATAGTATTCAGTATATATATATTAATATTATAGTGAATACTATAATATTAATATATATATACTAAATATTAATATATATAAAATACTGAATATTATAGTATTCAGTATATATATTAATATTATAGTGAATACTATAATAGTAATATATATATACTAAATATTATAGTATTCAGAATATATATATTAATATTATAGTGAATACTATAATATTAATATATATATACTAAATATTAATATATATAAAATATATATTAATATTTAGTATATATATATATACAGTATTGTATACTTTAGTATACATATGAATGTACGAAATATATTAAATATATGAATATACATACTGAATTTATATTTAGTATATTTATACTAAATATTTTATAGAATACATATAGATATATATACTCTATACATACATATATGTATTTTATAGTATATATATTTAGTATATATATAAATGTACGAAATATATAAATTTATGAAATATATAATTATAGGGAATATATTAAATATATGAAATATACGAAATATATACATATACTCAATATACAAAATATACTTATATATATTAAAATACATAAAATATAGGATATATATATATATATATATATATATATATACAAATTTAAGAATAATATATATTTATGAAATATATAGAAATAAAAAAAATGGTTTTGATTGATTTGTCACCCAAAAGTGACAAACAAAAACTTAAACCCCCTCTCCTCCCCAAAGAATTGGATTCCACACAAAAATGGCAAATGATGTTTAAAGAGTGTTGTACATGGTAAACAAGTTTCAATACAAATTTAAATTATCAAAGGATATAAAAGATGAAAATTTTCAAAAAATTTCGACTTTTTTAAATTTACCTTAAAATTTTAATGCTTTCAAACGGACGTAAGTTTTCGATATGACTTCGCAATTTAACTTTGCCTTGAAAATATAAAAAATATAAGATTGCACTTTGCGTTTTTAGCGATAAGAGGGGAGGCATATCCCCATTAGTTCTCTGACAAAAGTGTTGTTCATGTACTAATAAATGTATTGATTTTTTCTAATATTTTGATATTGTAAATTTAAAATTGCATCCTGTTGATCGTAAACTCCTGTAGCAATCCGGTAGCTGGAATTTCAATATTCTTGTAAGTCTTTCGAGTAAGGGTAGAATTACTATTATTTTTTTTAAATTAAAACAAATTTTAATAATGAAAAAATATGAACTAATTTTATTTTAAAAGTTGATTGTCCTATACTTGTAACATATAATATAGCAAGGCTTATATTTAATCAAAGGTAGAAGTGGTATTGAAAGTTTTTTAAATTAAAATCAACTTTAAAAATTTTACAAAAAAAATAAAAATTGATTGTTTTGTATCATAACGAACATTATTACAAATATTAAATGGTTTATAATCTATATTAGAAACAATTTGAGAGGATAACTAAGGATCCGAAGTAGGCAAATAACTAAGTAGGCAAAATATTCTAAAGCAAAAATTTGTCATGACAAAGTTTTCATAGGCAAATGTTAGGTTTTCTCACTTTGGACTATCAAACAACCTAATGAGTCAAAAATTAAAGCCAACCCAATGAGTCAAAAAAGTAAAATAATTATTTCAAAAACAAATAAACTAACATGAAATATATTTGACTAGAATAAATAAATTTTATCATAAAAGTAAATTAATATATTTTTCAAAATATTTAAATAATTTTAACAATTATGAAAAAATATAAAACATTTTTTCAAATAGTATTTAAGTGTTTAAATCAATGTTTTGAATAATTTTAAAAGAAAATTTTTAAATACAGTTTCTAAACAATTTTTAAAATAATTTTCAAAAACAGTATTAGAAAATAGCTATCAAAAACAGTTTTTTAAAAATATTTTTAAAAAAAATTAAAAATAATTTTTAAAGACATTTTTCAAAACAGTAATAAAAACAATTGTTAAAAACTGTTATCTAAAAATAGTTTTTAAACACCTTTTAAAAATAGTTTTTAAAACAGTCTTTAGATAAGTTTTATAAACAGTTTTAATAAATATAAAACAAGTTTTAAAAGGTATTTTTGAAATGTTTAAAATAATTTTTTAAAACATTTTAGAAAATTATTTTTTAAAACAGTTTATTTAAATATTTTAAACATATTTTCTTCAATTATTTAGAAGTTTTTTATAAAATAATTATTAAAACATTAGAAAACAACATAAAAAATGGATAAAAAGTATTCATTTAAAATTGACAATTTTGTTGAAATTTTATGTCAACCAAATAAATAAGTAAAAATTGTCCACAAAAAATGAGCAAATGACAATAAAATATGAGTGGCCGTAAAAAATTTTATCATACCAAATTATAAAACGAGACGAATCAAAATATTAACAAATCCTTGGTCTAGCAACATATTTACCATTTTTGGTGGTCAAATAAGGAAGCAAACAGATCCTAATATCTTGTAAGGACAAGCAAAATGTTCCTAAAAACCCCAAAAAAGATTTAAGGAGAGACAAGTTCCCAAGTATGCGAGGGAGGTTATGGTGGGGACCAAAATAGTCTCATTGAGTTCAATGATGCGGTCCGCCACATGATTGGAGACCGCGACCGACCAAACACCGTTCTACGTGGACATGCGCGTCCCCATCACACCAGCCATCCACGCAAGCCCTTCCGTTGCTTGTTCTTCTATTTCCAACAAAACGCCCGTCCTTTTCATCATATTCCTTTCGTGTCCTTTATCCAGCGGAAACAGGTATATGTCGTGTAGTTAAAGATCACCCATGTTCTCACAATCTCTTTATTTTCTTTCCTAGCATTCTTACAGGGTCTCAGGCTCCTTATTAGGGGTGTGCGCGGTCCGGTCCGGTCCGATTTTGGGGTGTTTTTAGGATCGGATCGCATTAATCGGTCTTAAAAAATTATGGACCGAGACCAGACCGGAATAATCGGTTTCGGTTCTATTCGATTTTCAATCGGTCCGTGTTCGGTCTCAGTCTTATTCGATTCACACCCATATAAACAACACATTTTTTTTTAATTAAAAAAGCATATTTTATTAAAAAATAACATTTTTCTTTAAAAAAACACTATTAAAAAAACAGCACACTATTAAAAAATACCCATACCTGTGATTTTGAGTGTGGTTCCTCCATATAAAGGAGAGTTGTGAGGTAAGATTTAACCTTAAATCAAAATTCAAAACAAACAAACTAATAGTGGGTATAAGAGAAACAACAAACAAACAATTGGTAAGCAAATCGATTTAGAATTCTCAAATTAGAACTGTAAACAAATCTCGGTTTTCTAAATCAAATAATCTCAGTTGTTTACCAAATAATTTGTTCCAAAATCTCAATTGGTATAGAAATAAAATAATATCAGTTGGTATAGAAATTAAATAAGACCAGTAAACAAACTAGCATGGTAAACAAATCTCAAATAAATTAACAAAAATCAGTTATAGTAAAAAAATCAGTTATAGTAAAAAAAATCAATTAATCAAAAATCTGAAAAGTTAATAAATTAACTCATGCAATACACAAATCAAGAAAACTTTGTTAGAACCGTTCATCACAATAATAGTAAACAAATAAAATATTACTGGTTAGCTATCTACAAATCTTTATTGTCGTTTTTGTAGCTATGTACAAAACAAAACATCACAGATCCAAGTTAGTCGTTGACAGATTGGGCGAAAAGGAGAACCAGATATTGTTGACAGATATGAGGTGAATGTTAACAGATATTGTTTTTGTTAAAATTATGAATTCATTACTTCTCTCGTTAACACTTTGTTACAGATACAGTGAGTATAAATAGAGATACATGGAAGACTTGGTAAACCCATTTGGTATAACATAAGATAACAGAGAAGCAACACATGTATATCTTTCAAATTAAAATTGGTTAGCTGCTAATTGGTGCCGAGATTGCTGGAGATTCTGCCAAGGGAGTTATATCAGGTGTTGACTTGGTTGATAATCGTGAACTAACATCACAAATCACAAAACATCACAAATCGAAATCACAAATCCAAGTATGTACCTTGATGAGAGTGGTTTGCTGCCGGAGGAGAGTGAGGGTTGGGGGCCGGAAGCCGGAGGAGAGTTAGGGTTGGGGGCGGTTTGCTGTTCAGATGAGAGTTCGTAAGGGCTTATGATCCAAAAGAAAATAAGAAAAAGGCTTAGGGTTTCGAAAGTAGTGTGACTTTGTGCGTGTGGGTGTGATACTAGTGTGCGTGCATGTGTTACATAATTACAATATATATATATATATAATAAAAGCGGTCCGATCCGGTCCAAAATTGATTTTTACATGCTAAGACCGAGACCGGCCCGAATTATGCGGTCCTATATATTTTTAGACCGAATTAAGACCGAATTTAAAGAAACCCGTAAAAGTGTGTTCGGTTCGGTTCGGTTTTTTCGATCCATTCGGTCTATTCGAGTTCGTGCACACCCCTACCCCTTATAGAAATTGAATGAAAAAGAAAGTAGAATAGAAGTTGTTTCATTAGGGGTGTCAATTTTTGACACGATAACTCGTTTATTGTAATAATCCGAAATGACTCGAACTTGACACAATTAGTTTGTATAGATTTAAGAGTACCCAAAACTTATACTTAAATAAAAATTAACGCGACCCAAAAATGACACGACTAACCCGAATTGTTCCCCTATGTTTCATTCACCCACAACGATAATAAGACAATTATGTTTCTCTATTTCAATTTGTAAGTAAAGTAAATTAGGAGGATGCAATTACTCATATTTGGCAACAAGTAGGATCAAGTAAGAGAGAAGATATGATTCGCATCACATTATGCTATGTCGATTAAGATTATTGCCCCTAAATAAAAAGATTTATATAAACAGGACGTTTCAAAATTTCTTTGTAAATTTAGTTCCTACAAACTACAAGTACGAAAACAAATATCTAGCTTGTTTTACTGAATTGCCACTCCTACCCATGTCAACAGTGATGGAAATATCTTTGATCGAAAAATCATCGGTTATACAACTTTGGAAGAGCCATTGTGTAATAATGCTTTAACATTATTGCCATCCATGCTTAATTCTACCAAATACTTATTGACCAAAGTGGCGCGATTGGCTTCTTCGTTGTTGACCTTCATTGTAATGTATGACTTTTACATGCAATTTTGTTTAACTTCTATAGTTACATTATTTCATTCATAGGCGTGCATAGATAAATTTGAGTGCACTCCTAAAAGTTCTGCCAAATAGAATGATGAATGTTCAGAAAGCAATTGCTTAAAAAAAATCGATATAATGTGGTTCCGCAAGTGAAGCCTTACCATCGTCCCCAGGAAATAGTTTATCTTTTTTTTTTCAACAAGTCCTTGGATGTAAATAAGTGTTAGCTAAAAGAAAATAATTGAGAATACAAAATCAAAATTCGATGCACAATACGATGTAGGACAATATATTTAGATACACAAAGTATAATTGGACTTGAATCAGTAATGAGAGTCCTATCCCTTTATTATGATGGTTTCATAGACGATCTGTTGGTTATCATGGTTCAAAAATGCCTAACACGACGGATTGTAGTTTTGATTCATCTTTACAGGGTCTGGGTTACCTGTAGTCTGCTTCTGTGAATCAAAGGCCGTTAATTGACGGAAGCAATAAAAAGAAGTATCTTAATAGTGACCAATTTAGTAATATGAGAAAAGGTTTTAATAAAGTCTAGACCTTCCTGTTGAGTATAACCTTTTTCCACTAAACGAGATTCATACATTTCTATGCTTCCATTAGATTTATATTTTATCTTATAATCCATTTGCAGCCTATTGAGTGTTTACCCTTAGGACGAGAGGTGACGTACCATGCGTTATGGAATTCCATAGCTTGTATTTCAGTATCCATAGCATCCCTCCAATGAGAAAATTTTACAGCTTGATGATAATATTGTGGCTCATATTTGCAAGAAACATTCAAGAGGAAATGGCTATGAGAAGATGAAAGGCATTATATGAGTTCTAGTTGGCTAATGAATAGGAAGATGTAGATACTGATGGAATTGTTTTGTTTAGCAATTGACAGTTGGAATCTCTTAAGTAAGATGGAGGTTTGATAGCTCTTGAGGATTTGCGGACACTGATTGAATCAGAGACAAAATCTGTAGGAGTATGAGTAGAATCAGGATACATAGGTTTATTAGGGGTACCAACATTATTATTGATGCCACTACTATGAATAATATTTATGAGGAATTAGGCAAATCAGGTGCAGATGTTGGTAAAAAAGTCAGAAAAGGATCAAGTAAACTCATTTTATTATGGAAATGGTATGGAAAGGAAATAATTGTTCATAAAGACAACATCTCGAGACACGAAGATAGACTTAGATTGAATATCATGAAGTCTATAGCCTATAATACCTCAGGGGTAGCCAATAAAAACACATGGTTTAGCTCGAGGCTGAAACTTGGATAATTAAGGTGGTAAGGTGGAAGCAAAACATAGGCATCCAAACACTTTAAGAGAAGAATAGTCAACATAAGTCTTGTAAAGAAGCTGGAATGGGGTCTAATTTTGCAAAATTGGTGAAGGATTTTTATTAATCAAGAAAGTGGAAGTGAGAACACACCCCAAAATTTGTTTGGAACTTAGGACTAAAAGAATAAAACCCGAGCCACATTTAGGCGATGTTGATGCTTTGTTTCCACAAAAGATTTTCCTCAAGTCTTTCCACAAAAAAGAATTTATGAAGAACTCTTTAAAATGAAAAAAATTATGTAAACTAAAGATCAAGTGCATTATCATATCGAAACTTCTTGATGATCTTTTAAAATTGATTCTCAATCATAGAGAAAAATTGAGGTATAATGAGGCTAACATCAGACTTTCGTTTCATGGGGAAAACACATGTAAACCTAGTGCAATCATCCATAAGAGTTATGAAATATCTATAACCAGTATGTGTAGAAACATGATAGGGTCGCCAAATCTAGGAGGGTAGTGAGACTGGGGTCTATGAATAAATAGAAAGGATGAGGCATGACCCACTCTAATGGACGCTGTCTGCAAGATTCTCAAGAACTTATGGAGAAACTTCTGATGAAACCTTCTCCTTTTCCTTTTGGTAAAAATGGAGCTCAAGCTGGAACTCCCTCCCTGCAAGAAGATGAACTTCCACAACAATAATAGTAATTTTCTCAAGAAGAACTCCTGAGAATGATGGCTGTCAGTGGGGAGTGAAAGAACAAGGCACTTAACACTAGAGAGAGAGCAGGGAGAGAATACTAGGAAGTCTGGTGTGATTTTTGCAAAGTAACAGTGCTATTGAGTTTTTTCTCTCTTTTTCATGACCTTGCCCAGGGGTCCTATTTATACTTGGGCACTAGGCTGGGTTGGCACTTTTGGCGCTAAAACTTAGAGGGTTTATGAGGGACAAAGTCTGCAGTGTACTATTTGTCCCTACCTGCAGGCAACTCTGCATGTCCCCTTTGGCAGGTGACAAAAATCAAAAAGCAAATGTGTCTTCTAATGGATATAAAATATCTTATTTGCTAAATATCTTTTGAAACGTAACTTTTAGTACAAACTTTATAAACGTGAGGGGGGTCTCGAGGACCACCTCCTCTAAAGTATTTTTAAGCTTGAGGGGGATCTTGAGGACCCCCTTCTAAAATCATTTTTCTTGAGAGGGGTTTAGAGGAACCTCTCCTTTAAAATCATTTATTAAACAGTTCTTTTCTTGTGAGCAGCCAGCCCTTTGGTTGCTCACTTTACTTGTGACTAAGTGTGAGGTGTGTCTAGTCTTGAGTGACTTTTGGGTCTTCCTACTAGTATTCTCTCAATCCTATAGTTCTAAGTGGTTGATCTTTCTCAACATACCTTGTCCCTCAGTCGCTAAGCCAAAACTCCCAAGAGATCCCAACTCGCCTACTTGAGCCATGCTTGCTCAACTAGGCAACCTGTACAAGAAAATAAGTGTTAGTACTTCTATTCTTTTTTCATGATGAGGGGTTGCTTATGGTAGACACCCCATCATCCTAATTTGATTTTCTGGGAGTTGAGGGGGGAGGACTTTACGGGGTCCTCCTCCCATGTAAGTTTCTGCTATTGAGGAACCCTAGTGGGGGGTTCCTTTTCAAACATCATTTTTGCTATTGAGGAAGCCTTGGGGGGTTTCTTCTTAAATGTCATTTCTGCGGGGACCCTTACGGTGGCCCTTCTCAACTTGGATTTCTGCAATGGCCCTTGCGGGGCACTTCTCAGATGTCATTTCTGCGATGACCCTTGCGGTGGCCCTTCTCAACTTGGACTTCTGCAGTGGCCCTTGTGGGGCACTTCTCAGATGTCATTTCTGCAGTGACCCTTGCTGTGGCCCTTCTCAACTTAGACTTATGTAGTGGCCCTTGCGGGGCAATTCTCGAATGTCATTTCTGCAGTGACCCTTGCAGTGGCCCTTCTCAACTTGGAATTCTGCAGTAGCCCTTGCGGGGCACTTCTCAGATATCATTTCTGTGGGGACCCTTGCGATGACCCTTCTCAACTTGGACTTCTGCAGTGGCCCTTGCAGGGCACTTCTCAGATGTCATTTATGCAGTGACCCTTGTGATGGCCCTTCTCAACTTGGACTTCTTCAGTGGCCCTTACAGGGCACGTCTCAAATGTCATTTCTGCGGTGACCCTTCTCAATTTGGACTTCTGCAGTGGCCCTTGCGGGGCACTTCTCAAATGTCATTTCTGCAGTGACCCTTGCGGCGGCCCTTCTCAACTTGGACTTCTGCAGTGACCCTTGTGGGGCACTTCTCAAATGTTATTTTTGTAGTGACCCTTGCGGTGGCCCTTCTCAACTTGGACTTCTGCAATGACCCTTGCAGTGGCCCTTCTCAACTTGGACTTTTGCAGTGCCCCTTGCGGGGCACTTCTCAGATGTCATTTCTGCAGTGGCCCTTACAGGGCACTTCTCGAATGTCATTTCTGCAGTGGTCCTTTCGGGGCACTTCTCAAATGTCATTTCTGCAGTGGTCCTTGCGGGGCACTTCTCAAATGTCATTTCTGCAGTGGCCCTTATGGGGCACACTCAATAAAATAACCCCAAGAGTGCCATCAAACTTGTTGATTATACCATCCCCACTCCAAATCTAAACGATCCCACTTCCTTAAAAGAAACACCATGCTAGAACCTCCTACTTCACCCCTCTCAATCCCAAACTCTTCATCCTAACTATCGGCATGAAAGCCCCTCCCACCTATTTTTTCGAAAAGTAAACGTGCCTTACTATCATTCCCCTCGAAGTTTATCCCCTGCAATCTTACTAAATCCTCCCATTAATTCCTCTACCCATCCCCCGGGGTCTTCTTCCCCCCCCCCCCCCCCCCGACAAAATCTTTTCCTGCATAGGTATATCGTCATCCACAAAAATTTTAAAACCCTCCTCCTCCTTACACTCGAGAGCCTCCTCCTAAGTAGGAATATTTAACTCAACCCACAATTTAGAATCGTTAAGTTCAGAGAATTACACGTCACGCACCTTTCCACCCACCCCTGCTAGTCTCCCCGTATTCAAAATTGGATCCCCTATGAACATAATTGGTGGTGGTACCACTCGCCATAATAATAGTCATATTATTCTGGAAAGGAATACCACACAATGACTTATCCCTCGAACTAACATGAGTTTTTTACCCAAACACGTCCTTCTTTTACCTGTTTTACTCGAATACATGAAGGACTTAATATTCTTTAGTCCAAACACGACGTTACCACAGTACACATCTTTTTTGCTAATATTTTTCATATGAAAAGGAGCGGAGCACCCCTTGCTGGTAACAGTTCTAGCCACACTATTGCCTATTAAAAGAGCACCCACTAGCTCTCTCGAACTAATAGGATGAACCACTATATTCTTATCCCCCTTCATAGCTCCTACCAACTGTGACACTCCGACTAATTAAATATCGGGTAACTACTCTTTTATTTAAATTAATTCAAAATGTCAAGTTGGTTCAGTTCGTAGCATCACTGTCGAAAACATTTTAACAAAACTAGCCACCTAATATTTAAAAAGTGAGTTGTCAATTTTAATTAAATCCGATTAACATGCAAAATTTAAATTTTGTAATGTTAACATAACCACCATAACAATGACAAAGGAATAACTATTAAAAATTAATGAGTCTGGAGGGATACTCCTCACAACAATCCAAATACAGGAATAAACAAATACTAAGTCTGCATCACTAAATTAAATTACAACCCAAAATCTGATATAACTGGATAAATAAAGTGTCTAAGAGAAATGGGGCGACATGCCCAACAGATGAGAAAAATATGATAACATAGAGTCAAGATCGAAAGTGGAGGCGTCTACTGTCAAGGCCCTGTAACTTCCACAGCAGCTACAGTATGTCACCTGAATGGAACTCCTATGCATGGTGTCCTTGTGGCTGGGCACCTAAAAGGTTTTACAAAAAAAATAGATTTGGAAGCAAACGGGACAGAGCCCTGTGGTGAAAAAAGTTTAAAATATAGCAAGGGTTTTAATGACATAGGACAATGAATGCAAAATACATGTTAGGACGTGCTCTCACATGAAATACTCACCTCTCGACTATCTGTGCACTCCTAACGTATCCTTAATCGAATCTAGTTATGCCCGTATCTAACTGGTCCAATATAAAATCTAACGTTACTATACGATTCACGATTTAATTCCTGACATCTTATTTTAAACAGAGTGTTTTACTCTTCTACACAGTTTCCCATTTTTGTACTACTAATCACTAGAGATCTTCCATTTTATCTTTTACAAAACGTTGATATTATAGATACTCATATTTATACATGACAGTTCATTTCAATTAACAGTATATTATTCTCATCATAAATATACAATACTAGCACCCCGAGACTAAGTTGCCGTGCACACATACTCTTCTATCCAATCCCGGTATATCACGTACATAAGGACCACGCATTCCGAATCTCTCAGGAATCGTTCTCAAATAACAACAATCACACAAAATGGAGGCGAACATAGTTCACATCATATGGGTAACGCACATACCTACGCTCCCATGATCAGCAGACTTATTAACTTCTCAATAAGTCCTTCTCTGACCTATGTCCTCGAGTTACCAATCTAAATCCCCCCGTAGGCACACAAAGATTAGATGGCCCTAATCGAACGCAGACCTCCCATGATAGCAAGTATGGTAGGTATGCTATACACAGATAACCATATATACTAAGCATTTTCACATCTTAGATATCACCGAATATCAATAGAGGTATACTTCTCGTTCTTATACCATCATTTAATGTTATACATTATAAGTCCCTGTTTTGTATACAATTAAGTTGTCATCTCTTCTCACGTCGTAATTAGGTATTCGTTTCCTACTCCACAAATGTCATCCGGTTTACTACAAGATTCTAAGTTTCACTCCTCAACGTACTTAAATTTCCCAAATATACTCACTAGTCGATAAGGAAAGGTTATTACTCCATTAAATAAGTCTACGGGACATTTATAAATAAATCAGGCCTAAAAGGCCATTCTGTTAACTCGTTAGAATTCTCGTTCGAACGAAAGGCTTCGAATGAACTACCAACTCATTAGAAGGGATACTGTCATCTCGTTAGAAGCTCGTTCGAACGAGGTCGTTCGAAACGACCTGGGCAGGTCTTCTAAAGAGATGGCAAACTGCGCCCAGAAATTCCCCCAATTCATTTTTCTTCAGATTTCTCTCCTCTAAATCCCCACTAAGATCATCCCAATTAATTTTTAATGTTTTTAAACTACTCTTAGTCCTCCTAGTCACCCTCTAAGATATATTTGGGGTCAATGCTTCCTAAATTAACATGTAATCATCATAATTCCCAAACATTATCCCAAACCCTATAAATATGAAGTCAGAATTTTAACGTCTACAATTTCTCCTTATAAATCCGTTTTTTAAATCATCAAAAGATACATTTTGGATATGGAATTCATTCATTACCATTCTACATGCAATCCCTATATAAGATTATGAGTTCTATCTCCAATTTCATGGGTTTTTCATCAAACTTTCAATACAAGACATATATTCAATCCTAAGCATGGAGGAAACATTCGCTTGAAATTATGTAATTAAACCACTTGCCTTAGATGTTCTGATTTGATGTTGAAGGATGAAAGTTGATTCTCCTCTTTCTCTCTTCAGATTTCTCCCAAAGATGGTGATGGTGGCTAGGGTTTCTTTTGGAACCTCTTAGGACTCTCCCTTTAACTCCCGTAGCCCACTTCTTGTTAAATGCTGAATTATGGACTTAGTGGGTTAATTTCTAATATAAAATTAACCTCTAAAATTCATGGGCTTTAATTCCCCTATTTTTAAAATTACCAAACTACCCTTTTGGGTTGTCGGTAAGGCCTAAAAATGCCCCGGGAGCCAAACTAAACCCCCGGCTAGTGTTTTATGACTATTTTGACCCTTTCGGACATGTTGGCGCACTCAAAATGACCATTCGATTGATAAAAATATAATTCACTTTTAATTCAAATAATTTCATTCCTGACGCGACTGACACGCGCGTCCCAACTAAATTTCCAAATTGTCGTCTTTCTACCTCGTGACAATTTAAATATTATCAATACTCATGTATCACCATACATACTCGGTAAATAAATTTGTACATCATAATCAAATACCAACTCACATCTCATTAGTATTTATACCAGGATTAATTTCCAATTAATTCTCATTTAATTTAATTAATCCCTTAAATAAAAATCAATAAAATTACGGGGTATTACATACTTCCACCCTAATAACATAATTTCATCCCAAAATTCGGAACTAAAGAGTACCTGGTAAAAATAACTTCGGATAGCGTTCGTGCATCTCATCCTCGCGCTCCCATGTGGCCTCCTCGGTATTATGATGCCGTCACTGAACATGTACTAACGGTACTATCTTCGACCTCAGTTTTCGCTCGCTTCGATCCAAAATAGCAATCGGCCCCTCCTCGTAGGAACTATCGGGCTGGAGATCGATGTCCTCCAAAGAAATGTGAGTATGGGCCAAATCGTCCCTAAGATATTTCCTTAGCGAGGAAATATGGAACACATCATGAATCCTATGCAAGTGGTCCGGTAACCCCAGTCTATACGCAACTGGCCCAATACGCTCGATGATAGGAAATAGCCCCACATACCTTGGTGCCAGTTTCCCCTTCTTCCCAAAACGCATGATCCCCTTCATTGGAGATACTCTGAGTAACACCTGGTCCCCCACCTTGAATTCTCTGAAGAACCTCTTGGCATCAGCATAGCTCTTCTACCGGTCCTGAGCTACTCGAATGAGGCTCCGTATCATCTCTATCCTTACTGAAGTGTCCTGAATCACTTCCGGTTCAAGGAGTTTGTTATCCCCCACCTCTAACCAGCATGCTGGGGAACGACAAGGTCTACCATACAACGCCTCAAATGGAGCCATGACAATGGTGAACTGGTAGGAGTTATTATAGGCAAACTCCACCAGTGGAAGGTATTGCTCCCAACCACCTCCAAAGTCTAAGATGCACATACGTAACATGTCCTCCAACATCTGATTTATCCGCTCTGTTTGCCCATCAGTCTGCGAGTGATAAGCCGTACTCAATCGCAACTCCGTACCCATGGCCTCCTGGAAACTCTCCCAAAAGCGTGAAACAAATATTTTGTCTCGGTCATACACGATATTTAGAGGCACCCCGTGAAGTCTCACTATCTCTGCGATGAAAATCTGGGCATACTGTCTCGTAGTGTAATCTGTCCTTACGGGTAGAAGTTGAGCAACTTTGGTCAACCGGTCCACAATTACCTATATGGAGTCGTGACCCCTCTGTGACATAGGTAACCCCGTGATAAAATTCATGGATATGCTCTCCCATATCAACATCGGAACCTCTAACGGCTGTAGAAGTCCTGCCGGTTTCTGATGGTCCACCATTACTAGCTAACAAGTGGCACATTTAGAAACAAACACGGCAATATCTCTCTTCATCCCGCTCCACCAGTACTGTCGTCTCATATCTTGGTACATTTTATCCCCACCAGGGTGTACCGCGAACCGTGAGCCGTGCGACTCTGCCATTACCTCGTGTCGCAAGTCTTCCCCTTCCGGAACGACCAGTCTCCCATTGAAGCGTAATCCCCCGTCTGAGCTAATGGTATAGGACTCGGCTCCCTCTACTAGTAATCGAACTATCTGCTCCTGAAAGAACGAGTCATTTGCCTGGGCCTTTACCACTCTCGTAACAATCTGAGGTGTAATAGTCATCACAGACATGAACGATCGGGCCACTGCATCCTGGTGTCCCAACTCCTTCCACTTAGCTTTTCACACCTCGGCCACCTTATCTACTGGCCTACGGCTCAACGCGTCTACTACCACGTTAGCCTTCCCTGGGTGATACTGGATATCGAACTGATAATCCTTCACAAACTCAAGCCACCGACGTTGACGCATATTCAGCTCCTTCTGCGTGAAGAGGTATTGTAGGGACTTGTGATCTCTGAATAACCGAAATTTCTCTCCCAGGAGATAGTGTCTCCAAATTCGAAGAGCGAATACGACTGCCGCTAACTCCAAGTCGTGTGTGGTGTAATTCCTCTCGTGAGGCTTAAGCTTACGGGAAGCATAAGCTATGGCCTGACTTTCCTATTACAGCACACCTCTAAGTCCTTGTAAGGATGCATTAGTGTAAACTAAATACTCAACTCCCGGTATGGACAATGCTAACACAGGCGCTGAGGTCAACTTGTCCTTCAACTCATCGAATGCCAACTGACAGGCATCGCTCCAGATGAATGGCACACCCTTGCGAGTTAGATGTGTCAAAGGACCCGCTATCTTTGAGAAACTCCGAATAAACCTCATGTAGTATCCTGCTAAGCCCAAGAAACTACGGATCTTAGTCGGTGTCGTGGGCTGTCCCCACTCCCTCACTGCGGATACCTTCCTCGGATCAACAGATATCCCCCGGTCTGAAATGATATGCCCTAAAAACTGAACCTCCTTCAGCCAAAATCCACATTTCTCATACTTTGCATAAAGCTCGTTCTGACGTAGCGTCTGCAAAACCTGCCTCAAATGCTCGGCGTGCTCCTCTTTTGTCTGGGAGTAAACCAGGATGTCATCAATAAAGACGATGACGAACTGGTCTAAGAACTCTCTGAACACCCTATTCATCAAGTCCATAAACACGGCTGGAGCGTTGGTCAAGCCAAAAGGCATAACCCGAAATTCGTAGGAACCATACCTCGTCAAGAAAGCAGTCTTCGAGACGTCCTGTTCCCTGATACGCAACTGATGGTATCCCGATCGCAAATCAATCTTTGAGAAGAAGCAGGCTCCTCTCAACTAGTCAAATAAGTCATCGATTCGGGGCAACGGATACTTATTCCCTATCGTGACTTTATTCAACTCCCGGTAATCTATACACAACCTCAACGATCCATCCCTCTTCTTTAGGAACAACACAGGGGCACCCCACAGCGAAGTACTCCTCCGGATAAACCCCTGACCCAACAAATTCTCTATCTGATCCCTTAGCTCTCTCATCTCCGCTGGAGCCATACGGTACGGTGCACAGGAAATGGGCCGAGTGCCCGGCGTCAAATCAATAACAAAATTTATCTCTCTACTAGGAGGTAATCCAGGTATATCCTGGAATACATCAGCGAACTCTCTAACGACTGGAATCGAATCAAGTGGTATCACCACTTGCTTAGGGGTCTCCTCTTCTATATATAGTACAAATGAGTGGACGATCCTCCCTCAGGGCGAGGCATCGCCACTAAAAATCTTGTAGTAAAACGGATGACATTTGTGGAGTAGGAAACGAATACCTAATTACGACGTGAGAAGAGATGACAACTTAACTGTATACAAAACAGGAACTTATAATGTATAACATTAAATGATGGTATAAGAACGAGAAGTACACCTCTATTGATATTCGGTGATATCTAAGATGTGCAAATGCTTAGTATATGTGGTTCTCTGTGTATAACATACCTACCATACTTGCTATCATGGGAGGTCCGCGTTCGATTAGGGCCATCTAATCTTTGTGTGCCTACGGGGGGATTTAGATTGGCACCTCTAGGACATAGGTCAGAGAAGGACTTATTGAGAAGTTAATAAGTCTGCTGATCATGGGAGCATAAGTTTGTGCGTGACCCATGTGATGTGAACTATGTTCGCCTCCATTTTGTGTGATTGTTGTTATTTGAGAACGATTCCTGAGAGATTCGAAATGCGTGGTCCTTCTGTACGTGATGTACCGGGATTGGATAGCAGAGTATGTGTGCACCGCAGCTTAGTCTCGGGGTGCTAGTATTGTATATTTATGACGAGAATAATATACTGTTAATTGAAATGAACTTTCATGTATAAATATGAGTATCCATAATATCAATGTTTTGTAAAAGATAAAATGGAAGATCTCTAGTGATTAGTAGTACAAAAATGGGAAACTGTGTAGAAGAGTAAAACACTCTGTTTAAAATAAGATGTCAGGAATTAAATCGTGAATCGTATAGTAACGTTAGATTTTATATTGGACCAGTTAGATACGGGCATAACTAGATTCGATTAAGGATACATTAGGAGTGCACATATAGTCGAGAGGTGAATATTTCATGTGAGAGCACGTCCTAACATGTATTTTGCATTCATTATTTTATGTCATTAAAACACTTGCTATATTTTAAACTATTTTTATCATCGGGCTCTGACCCGTTTACTTCCAAATTTATTTTTTTTATAAAACCTTTTATGTGCCCAGCCATAAGGACACCATGCATATGAGTTCCATTCAGGTGACGTACTGTAGCTGCTATGGAAGTTACAGGACCTTGACAGTAGACGCCTCCACTTTCGATCTTGACTCTATGTTATCAAATTTTTCTCATCTGTTGGGCATGTCGCCCCATTTCTCTTAGACACTTTATTTATCCAGTTATATCAGATTTTGGGTTGTAATTTAATTTAGTGATGCAAACTTAGTATTTGTTTATTCCTGTATTTGAATTGTCATGAGGAGTATGCCTCCAGACTCATTACTATTTCATGGTTATTCCTTTGCCATTATAGTGGTGGTTATGTTAACATTACAAAATTTAAATTTTGTATGTTAATCAGATTTAATTAAAATTGACAACTCACTTTTTAAATATTAGGTGGCTAGTATTTGTTAAAATATTTTCGACAGTGATGCTACGAACTGAACCAACTTGACATTTTGAATTTATTTAAATAAAGAAGTAGCTATCCGGTATTTAATTAGTCGGGGTGTCACACCAACCTTCCATTAGATTTTTTCTTACGCTCCTGCTTGTCCTCACTATGGACACCCACTCCAACATTAGTAGCTTTAGCATAGGCCTGCACACCCGCATGTTCCCTACTTCCTAAAACACCACACTCCAAACCCACCTTGTCACCTGCTACAACACCCCCCCTTGTGTACCCCACTACGTCACACTCTGTATTGAGTCTAACAGAAACACCGGTATAACACACATATCGGTGCAAGCAGTCAAGGCTCCATCTTCAGAAGACACAGTACTGTAACAAACCTCTCCGACATGTACGAGTCCCCCCCCCCCCGTCTACTTGTTCAGCTCTACCTTCCAAGACAACCAGCTCATGTCCGACACTGGTAATAGACGGAGCCCCAATAACCATCTCTGCCACATCAACGGAGCAATCTCCAACTTCATTACCCCTGGTTACCTGTTTTGAGGAGGTTGTTTCCACAGTGTTTTTGGGTAGCCTCCACAGCAAATGAAGCGTCCGCAACTCCCAAAAAATGGTGTGCCTTTCCCATTTCTCTCTTTACGCCCATATGCTTATGCTGGAAAATCATAGGGCTTTTCACCGTTGGTTTAGGTTGCCGCTTCTTCATCGGCGCAACAACATCCCAAAAAAACACGTAGCCTGAGTTTCCACCTCAATAGGTAGCATGAAAACCCACCCACCTGCTTTGAAAGTAACTTTCTGTGGGACACTGTTGCACCACTAATTGACACAGACCTTCGTCTTCTTTATCATTAACACTAACGGAGCCGGTAGCTAACTGAGTCAGACAGAGACCTTTACCCTATTCATAAATTCAACATCTTTTCTTAAAGTCATTATAAAAAGTTAATTATTTCATAAATTTGTCTATTATTTTTAAAAAAAAATTATTACATAAAAAATATTTTTAATAATAAAAAGTTCAAAATAACTGTACGTATTCTATATAAAAAAAATTATACATATTTATATTTGTTTTTAATTTTAAAAATATATGTCATTTATGGATACAAACTTATAGTTTTTTCTATAAATAAAATATTAATAATATTTTTATAACCAAAACCTTTTTTATTCATATTAAAAATAATTTTGAAAACTTTTTTTAACTTAAAAACTATTTTTATATATATAAACTTCAAAAAAACTGTACGTATTTTATATAGAAAAAATTATACATATTTTTATTTGTTTTTAGTTTGAAAAACTTTATGCCATTTATCGATAAAAACTTAAATTTTTTTCTATAAATACAAGGTTAAAAATATTTTTACAACCAAAACCTTTTTTATTTATATAAAATTTATTTTTTAAAATTTGAAAACTTTTTAAAACTTTTTTCTAGAAACAAAATTCTTATATAGGTGTACTAGTATTAGTAGTATTGTGTAATGTAATTTGAGTGAAAAATAATAATAAAAAAAGGTTAATTGAATCTAGATTGTTTTGATTGAGAAATTAATTAATGGACTCTAGAATGGATCATCATTTTAGTTTTCAAAAGACTTTGTC
Source organism: Sambucus nigra (assembly GCA_949130495.1). NCBI lineage: Eukaryota > Viridiplantae > Streptophyta > Magnoliopsida > Dipsacales > Adoxaceae > Sambucus > Sambucus nigra. The sequence goes on along the minus strand of OX422219.1, from coordinate 350,103,096 downwards.
ATCTTTTTTTACCAAAGAAATTTATAATTTATCTTCTTTTTTTCAATAAACATAATATTTAAAATGAGAGAAAAAAATATTGCTAGTGCTAAAGTCTAGTTAATTACTCTAATATAATTGTATTTGAGGCATAACAAAAAATAGTTAAAAGCGGGTTAAGGTTTAACTTAGACATGGTGTAGATAGGATTTGTTGGATTCCGCAATTATAACAGGAGCAGAATCTATGTAGTTTGATTCTTTAATTTTGGAACAAGAACAATATCAATCTTGTACCGAAAACAAACCCTCTTTATTCACTTTTTTTTCTTCTTCGAGTTGCTTCTTCTTCTTACGGTTGTATATTGAGCCATCGAGAAATAGGTCGTCTTGAAAAAATTCACGAGCTTTTCTTCTTTACGGACGGATATATAGTCTTTAGGGATGGATTTTATCCGTCCCTAAAAGTGGTCACTCAAGATTAAGAAAAAAGTAGTCAAGCAACTAAAAATGGGATTTATTCGTGTGATAGAATATCAGACCTGGCTAGCCAATATCGTACATGTGGTAGGACCCCTAAAAAAAATTTAAAAATAATTTATAGGAAGGGTTAGAACCCAAAATATTTAAAAGTATTGGCAAGTAAATTTAATTGCAATAAATTGATTCTTTAAGACAAACTAATAATAACAAAACAATCCTTTTTTATTGGAACTCGAAGTACATCATCTAAAAAAGTTTGAGTATAACATTACTCATATGAAATCTAATATTAGTTCCAAAACATTAACTCCAAGTATAAATAATCATCGGATAAGATTAACTCTCAAGCATACGCTAGTTTTTTTCTTTTAGCAATTACTACTAATTTCATTACCCTAAAATTCAATGAAATAATAAAAAAATTTAACTAAAAATGCTATGACTTCAGGAATACAAAAAGATGAGTAATATATATCTTTTGTTGTGGTCGTGTAAGTTATAGTTTAGCGTCTTACTAATTATTTGTCTGGGGAATAGCGTGTAAATTATGAAATAACCCAAACTGTTATTGGGTACAGATTATTGCAGCAAATTATTTATGAATTTGTTAATGTCTTTTTGTTTTTATTAATATCAACCAAGTTGTGTCCCTTCCAATGAGGCTGTTGAAGGCATATATTTTCTTATTTTTTTAAATGATGTCAAATTTGAAATTAAGAAAGAGCCACAATCTCTATATACTATAAAATGCAAAACAAGCATTTAATGATAGGCTCTTCTAAAGCTATCCACGTGGCACATCTCTATCTGTCTTTTTATTTCTATACCTCTAAAACGATAGATTAGGAGAGTTATGAGCATTTAATATCTATTAAATTGGTACATGCATCAAACCCCTCCCTCCCTCTCACATCCGTCTTTTTATTTCTCTACCCCAGTCCCATCCATCATTCATTGTATTCATTGTCTTTCTTTTTTTCTTTAAACTTCTATATTTTTTTTTAAACATCAAACTCATTATGTTATTGTTTTGAATCATTTTTTGTTTGTGATAGGTCCTTGGACAAGATCATTTCGCCAATGACTAGAGGTAAAAGTTACTTTTTCTCTCTATATAAATATTTGTGTATATAAATTTAGTTTTGATATATATATATATATATATATATATATATATATATATATATATATATATATATATATATATATATATATATATGTGTGTGTGTGTGCGCGCGCGCGCGCGCGCGCGTGTGTGTTGGGGGGGGGGGTGATTTTGTTATGAGCCACTCCATTAATCCAATTACTTTAATTCTTCCGTGATCTATTTGTGTTGAATATTGAATGTTAATTGGCTATTTTTTTTATGTTTTTTTGAAGGCCCTTTTCAATTTTCTCTATTAAGTTAATCATGGATCATATGAACCATTTGATGATTAAAGGCTTATTGATCATATCCTTTTATTTTTGGTGTTTTTGTATCATTAGTGAAAGTACCAATACATGATTTAAAGTTTCTTCCCCTTCAATTATATTGCTTTCTTATTTTTTTTCTTTAGTTGTTGTCTTTTGTGGCTTTGTACAGATCACTCCTAAAAAAAAATTCATTTCATTTTTATGTTGTTTCTTAAGTTGATGATTCATACATTTAGATCAAGTTTAGAGTAAGCGAGAAATTTATTTTGTGAGTACAAAGAATGTCTATATTTTATTCCTTTCAAATGTTCTAAAATTTTCTATAGAATTAATTTGCAAACAGGTATGCTTTTATGGCTACTTCTTTATTTTGGAGGGTACCTTTGGAACCTATTACCATCATAGGTGCATGAGAAAATAAGAGAGCAATAAACACAGCATGACATATAAGATTTGTGCTTGGATCAATTTAGACTTATAGTAATCTTTTATATGTAGATCATACTCAAAGTAGGCTCAATGTTTGTAATTGTAGAGACATATAGCTCATATGAATAAATAATTAATCACATTCAATATGAATATGAGTTTTTTGACAAAAAATATTTATATTTATTTGTGACATTAAAGGTAAAATAATTTCAAAATCAATAATAAATGTAATTTTATATGATGGACAATGTAATAAACAAATAATATTTTTAATGAAAGACGTGTCATGTTTACATAATTAAAATTATTAAAATGAATTTGCATTTTATTCGATTGTATATATAAATATATTATAAATGATTTATGTATGTCACCTGCACATCGTGCGGGTTACATGCTATATACTATAAAATGTTAAACAAACATTTAATGACAGCTTCTTCTAAGCGTATCCATGTGGCATCTCTATCTATATATGCTTATGGGTAATCAAAAGACAATATTTTATTTTGGATAACCAAAAGTCAGGAAGCCCTAGCGTTGGTTTATTGGTATTAGCAAAGCCCAAAACCTTTTCATTAGAATAAGACTTGAATAGTTCTACGAGCATTTGAGAAAATGAATGGGCTCCCCTAGACATTTTGATGTTAGCTTCTACCAAACTATGAACCCAATCGTGGCTATTTTATATATATACTGTCAAGAAGCAATATCCCCATGTACTTAGGTAATATGCTATTTCTTTAACCCTTTGATTTTTGAAAGCCCAATTAAAAAACAGGTAATATGGTATTTCTTTAACCCTTTACCAAAGTAAAGATACACCCTCTTGCACATGTTATAGATTGATGTTTTTTTTAATCCAAATTTTCAGATTTGTATTTTTAAATTATTGGATAAAGATTTTTTATTTTTTCTAAGAGATTTGATGATAGTTTTTTATATATTAAAAAACAGGTTTTTTGGATAAAGTTTTTTTTTCTAGAAATCATTTTTATTCTACTGGAAAATATTTTTTTTAGGATGAAAACATTTTTTTTCTAAAAATCTTTTATCAAAATTATTTTTATGCTTTTTTAATCATGTTTAGAATTTTTATTTCTGGATTTTTTTTTTATTATTATTTAAAAAAAAATTATTTTTTCTGTATACGCTAAATTTTGTTTGTCTCTATCTTATCATTCTCTCTCATGATAATATGATTTGAATATTTGTAAGATCTGATATATTTAGAAGTTTTTTTCCCCTTCTCGGGTATAATGAAAATATGGGTTTTTTGAGATTAGGGGTATCAACTATATTATCACTCTATAATTAACATTACAAAACTATTTAATTTGAAATTTCATCCTCTTTAATTATATATCTTATTTCTCATTTCTCAATGTAGTATAATCAATCTCATATAACATTTTTTTTTATAATACATTGTTTGCCATTTATCGATATTTTTAACGAAATCGCTCGCGCATCGCGCGGGTTTACACCTAGTTTGGTAATAAAGTTTTAAACCCCCGGATTTGTGCAATTATGTTCTTAAACTGCATTTAAAGGTAAAAAAGAAACATTAAAAAAATGGGGAAAGGTTGTGTAAGAAGGTCGGCAGTGGCATCATCAATGGGGTCAACCATCAACCCATGCGCAGTTGAGCGGTCCTCACTTGTTCTCCTCTCACTCTTTATTTATACTCCTCCTCATTCATTTCGAACGGAATCGTCTCTCTCTCTCTCTCTCTCTCTCTCAACAACAAACTGCAAATAGAGCTTAAATCCATCAGCTGGTAAGATTTCCAATGCATGCATGTCTAAACTAATTATGAAAAACAATATTCTTCATTTCCACCAAGTCACTCTTTTTTATGTCTCTATCTCTCTCGCTATCACACACATACAAAATTAAGTTATCCTAAAATTTCTGTTGTTCATAGAACTGGTATAATCAGCTTATCACTTCAGTCAACTCAATTTATGCGTGAGAGTGAAGTATGTTAAATACTACTACTTCATAATTAAGGTATTATAGTCGTTGAATGATTGTTATAATGTTCGTTTTTTACATCAGATGTAGGTCCACACACAAATAAACCCATATTCTCATGAAACTCTTCTTTCTTGGCTAGATTTGTTTTTCAGTGCTAAAGTTGAAAACGAATGGATGATTTCAGTGTTATCTATTATTACTTGCGCAATTTTCAGAGCTTATCTAACTATTATGGCCTATCAAATGAAGAATTGAGAAGTGCGGAAATTGTGGACAAAGAGACAAGATGGTCAGAAGCCATCTATTAGATGAAATCATTAGGACCTGCAGAAATATGTACTATTTATGATGCGTTTTTCTTTCTTTATTCCCTTTCTTGTCAGGCTTGATCTAATGAAACGGAGGTCTTAAGCCTTCCCACTTTCAACAAACGCGTGTGCTAAATGTAAAAGAAAATGTTATATACCCGTTTAGTATCGATATTATTTTATTTATTTATATTATGGTATGAGTTTTATCAAAAAAATAATATAAATTTTATCAATATACAATTAAATAAAACCCATGTGATATTCAATCGGTACCACATTATCATTACTCCAATGGAAAATGATACATTAACCCATTTCGCTAACACCAAATTCTGTGTGTATACAGTATATCATTTATTACACGTGGGTAAGACTGTTTCAAAAGAGTTCTCTTAGGAAACGAATTGGAAGATACACCGACAGTAGCACTAACATTAGCTGGTGTTCAGCCACACAAATCCCATGACCGTGAAACCCAGAGTCGATTTGTGTCTACCAAACTACCAAGTAATATCGGAATCCCGTGCCTCTAGAATCATTGTTTTCAAAATATTTTTTATGCGCCACACAGACAGACACATATATATCTAATGTTACTTATTTTTTTATATAACATTTTTACTTAAATAAGCTTATTGGATGTGTTTTTAAAAAAACAGATGGGGTCACTTTGAGTAAAAACTATTTTTATAATTTCTATGTAAAAATTACAATAAAATTGTCTGTATATACTCAGTTGTCGTGTGAGTAGAAAATTACTGAAGAGAGTTATTCCTTTTTTCTTTCCCCTGCATTGTTAAGCTAAAAATGTGTTGTATGGAATGATGAATGTCATATATACGCAGATAAGGGGTAACATCATCCACCTAAATGAACCTCAATTTAGTAGACGTTAAAATTTTTCTCTTTCTGAGTCTATTATTTTTCTTTCTCAATGTTTTGTTGTAATAGAGTCAAGAAGTATTAATTGATCTTCAATTTAGTATATATGTATAAAATGTTACATTTTATCCAAAAATAAAGATGGACAAAATGTTATAGTTTCCAAATACAATTATTATAGTTTTTAAATGCAATTACGGTAAGCATTTGCTCACCGTACCTTAGGCATGGATCCGCTAATGGTGAAAGCTATTGCAATTTAAAAAGCATTAAAAAATAAGGACGTTAGTTAATAAATTTCTTAAAAGTCGATTTATATATGATGAGTCAAAACAATAACTTTGTTGGCATGTCTGAACTTTTTAATTAATTAACGATAAGTTCAAACTATACGGTTATACTTATTAATGTATATAAAGTTACAATGTATCTTCCTAGCATTTTCCATCGAACTATATAGCTTTCCCAAAATTTTCTTATTGAAAGATTATATTTAAGGCAACTAATATCTTATTTCTTTTACATGAGAGGAAATCTAGAGTTATAATATACTAGTGTGAAATTATTATATACTAGCACTTCTCAAGTATATGTATACGGGCATACGAATAATCACATCCCGTCGCTCCATCCAAACTTCGTTAATTCTTTTTGAGTACGCTTTTACTGTGGCAGAAGAATAACCACATCCCGCTTTCTTTGTTTCGAGATTTTTGGCTCGTTATATTTGAATCATTCATTATCAGAAAAATAAAGATACTTAAATAATTTGGGAAGGAGGACGGGTTCTTGATGCATCATTCCCACCATTCACCAACACAAGACAACATCATTAGCTCAAACATCTTAATGTCCGTTTTTCCTCACCCTGCACAGCACAACACAATAGGATAAGCACCTAATTCTCCTAGTCTTCATCCTGAACAAATACCCCTTATCATCTGCTTTTTTTTTTTCCCTTTCATCTTTTGCTTTTTTAATACCCCCATGGTTTTTCTTTTTACACCACGCGCTTATTTCTTCAAGGGGGGAAGTGAAATTTTCCAATAAACAGCTGAATGTTCCTCACCACCAAATGAGTTGGTGATTGTATCTGATAACACTTTTCACCTTTTTTATTAGTAGGGTGCGTTCTCTCCTTTTTCTACCACATTATCTTTTTACACAGACATTGGTTGTGATTTATAGTTGATAATAGAGTGAAGGTGTTGGTGAATTTGATGCAGAAACAGGAGTTGCAAACTTGCAATGGACACAATGGAATCATGCGTTCCACCTGGATTTCGATTTCATCCGACAGAGGAGGAGCTGGTAGGGTACTACCTTAGGAAGAAAGTTGCGTCTCAGATGATCGATCTTGATGTTATTAGAGATATTGACCTCTACAGAATTGAACCATGGGATCTCATTGGTATGTTACAGTCATGTCTTTTTGCCTTTTCTTTTTCTTCTAAATTTCTATTGTAATTATTAGGGTGTGTAAGTTGTTGGATAAATTCCAATATTTATTGATGTTTTTTTTATAATTGTTAATATTTTTATTATATTAATTGGTGTTTATTTTTAAACATAGTTTGGGTTTTATTTTAGGAGGTAGAAATATGAGCAAATGGGTGTGAAAGATATGGGAGTGCTCAAAATTTCATATTGTCCCACATTGGAAGAATACTACAAAAAGTGATAGTATATCAACTAAAGGACAACTAAGATTCTTAGTTGACAAGTCAAATAAGAGGCTATGATCCTACGCATTGCGGTGGTGCTTAAGCACTACCAATCGCGAAAGTGCGATTGAGCGACTTAGGGCGCTCGTCGCTTGGAGTGTGGAAGCGTAAAGTTTTGACGAGGTAAAACAAATCAATGGTTGTGATTAAACGACTTGATCTGAACGTCCAATCTGAACCGTTAGATAGAAGTTGTTCCAAACAGACACGATCCAACTGCTGCTGAGTCATTACATGAAGAGTTGTGACTGTTGAAGAACAGTCACAGAAATGGCTATAAAAAGAATCAAGTTACAAATTTAGAGTGTTCTCGGTTTGATCAAACAGTATATAGTTTGAATCAAACAAACTGTTCATGCATTGTATCCTGAATGCAGATTCTATAAAATCCATTGTGTACTCGCGGTTCTGTCTCAACCGAATTGGGAGAAATATTGCCTAAAAGAAAGCGTTCTAAGAACGTGCCTTGCAGAAATTAATTAATATATTTCGTTCTTTCCATTCTAAAACTCCAACATAAGTAATATGGAATTAAACCATAGGTTTTCATTAGTAAATTGATCTCGGCTTGATATCTCATGGGTTTGCACCATTTTTAATATCCTTGATTTCATTTCAAGATCCGGAATGCACATATATGTAAATTTTCCTTCAAACCCTCTTTGAGAAGATTTTAATCAATAACGTAAATAATTTATACTTTGAAAAGAAATGGATTTTTTTTTTTGATACGTAAATGATTCAATAAAACAAACCCGCCTAAGGGGGAGGAATCCCGTATACAGGAAGTATACAAAGCAAAGAAGCGCAGGGCCAAGACCCAAAACAGACTACACCAACCCCTAGAACTCCTCCAAAAACTTAAGAAAGTGAAACAATGACGAATCATAACTCTTCCTATACCAAGAAAGAAGAAGGTTCAGAAAACTATAACGAATCCGAGAAGGAGCAAAATCGACTCCCTCAAAGCATCTCCTGTTCCTCTCCTTCCAGATGGTCCAAAAAATACAATGAGGGACCAACATCCAGACTCGACGAGGGCCAGTCCATCCCCTAGGCATCCTCCAGGTCGCCATCAACTCACACACCGTCCGCGGCATAACCCAACCAATCTGGCCTAACGAGAAAAACAAATCCCAGAGTCCCCTCGTTATCTGACAGTGTAAAAGAAGGTGATTGGTCGTCTCCTCCTCCTTCCGACATAACCAACAGCGACTGGCCAATCTCCTACCTCTATTCTGAAGCCCCTCAACGGTCAAGATGGCTTGCCTAGCAGCGGTCCACACAAAGAAGCAAACCTTAGGAGGTGCAGGGCACTTCCAAATGGCCTTCCACGGAAAAGAAGAACCCCCACGACCCCTCAACACATCATAATGGCTCTTAACTGAAAACTGACCATCCTGAGACTGCGACCACCACAACCCATCTGCCCCCACAGACGGGATCGGTGCTAAACCTAGCCAATCAAAAAACTCCTCTGCCTCCTCCAACTCCCAGTCCCGGAGACCCCTCCTAAACTTCGGATCCCACACCCCACGAGCCCCTACCCTTCGCCTATGATTCTCAACTAAACCATCTTTGTCATCCGCCAGACGAAACATCCCCGGAAAAATATCCTTCAAAGACCGCCTCCCCCCACCCCACTTATCCTTCCAGAACCTAATACGACTTCCACACCCGAGCTGGAAGGAGGTGAGCAAAGAGAACTTCCCCCACCCTAGCGCGATAAACCTCCACCACCCCACCCCGTGAGCAGAACGCCCAATAATAGGACCCCACCCATGCAGACCCACACCATGCCTAGCGACCACTACCTTCCTCCATAATCTATCTCCTTCCTTATTAAAGCGCCACAACCACTTCCCTAGTAAAGCCTTATTAAAATGGGCTAAATTCCTTACCCCAGCCCCACCCTCTTTCAGCGGCCTGCACACGTCATCCCATCTGACCAAACAATACTTGAACTGATCATCATTCCCCTTCCACAGGAAGTCCCTCATCAGCTTGTCGAGCCTCGCGCCAACGGACCCAGGTAATGGGAGAATCGACATAAAGTATGTCGGAAGGCTAGATAAAACGCTTTTAATCAATGTCAACCGACCACCATAGGACAGGTAACTATGCTTCCAACCTGCTAACTTCCGCTGCACCCTCTCAAGAACCGGATCCCACATCGAAGAGGACTTAAACTTAGCCCCTAAAGGAAGGCCAAGATAAGTAGAAGGGAGAGAGCCGACCCGACACCCAAGAACACTTGCTAGATAACCCACACTGCCCACCTCTCCCACGGCAATCATCTCACTCTTTCTGACGTTGATCCGTAAACCTGAGACAGCCTCAAAACAAACCAGGAAATGGATTTCACAATTGCGATTTCATCTCCCCAAATGATTTCAATTATACAATTTTTTTGAACTTGGGAGATGCTTGATAACCATCGGAAAAAGCCATTTGATTATTGATAGGGTAATGAGCCATTTGATTCTTGATTGGGTTATGGTCATTTCACACCACTTTTTTACTATCCCACCCCACGAGTGTTTTTAAAAATCTCACAAATATCACAAAAGATATTCACACAGTGTCACCAAAAGTGATTTTGGAGTGAAGATTTAAAAAGTAGAGGGTTAATAGTCTGACTGATTTTTTGAAAGGTTTGATTCTATTTTCTGAAACATACGAGTAATAAGTGAAATGGGTGATGTGCAGAGAGATGTCGAATCGGGTATGAAGAGCAGAATGAGTGGTATTTCTTCAGCCACAAGGATAAGAAGTATCCAACTGGGACGAGGACTAATAGAGCAACCATGGCAGGGTTTTGGAAAGCGACTGGGAGAGATAAAGCAGTGCATGACAAAGCAAAACTGATTGGGATGAGGAAAACCCTAGTTTTCTACAAAGGGAGGGCTCCAAATGGCCAGAAAACTGGCTGGATCATGCATGAGTACAGGCTTGACTCGGAAGAAAATAGTCCTCCACAGGCAAGTATCTTTTTCTTTCTTTTAAATTTTTTTTTATTTTTTTTTCTAAATTTTCCCCTCTTCTACTTCTTATATAATGAACCATTGATAATGCTTCTTAATTCCTTCATATAGATAATATATATCGTTCAACATTTCTCTTCTTAAAGTACAAAAATGAGGGAATTGATAAAATGAGATAACTCTCAACATGCATTGAATACTGTTAACAGCCTCCCTTTCCTAAAAGTGTGCAAACTTTTACACATTTGTTTGGCATGGAAGAGTGCGCGCATGGAGTTCATTATTATCAGTTCACCGACTTCTTTGACATTTTTTTATCTGATTTTTTGTGTTGAATGGTCTCAAATAGGGTACGGATAACATGCACAATTAAGAATCTGCCAAGGAACAAAATAAAAAAAACTTCTGTGAGGGAACAAGATATTGAAGCATCAGTTTGTCATACATTAAAGATCGTAATTGACTTCAGTAGTTCTTATTTTTTCTTCATATTTCTATTTTTAATGTGTATAAACGTTATCATTATCATCAGATATAGGAATTTCTCCTCTCAAACACCCACATACCCATGTAAGTAAATGTTATAAAAAACAATAAAATCTTCTAGTCTTTCTTAACAATCTAAAGTTTGTGTTTGATATGGTTGGTTAGTATTAGGAGGACAAAATTTTTAAACATGGTTTATCTAGGACAAATATGTGCCGTGCTCGTAATGCTATGTTTTGTGGCGACTAAGAGAATTTCATTGAGCAATGCATTCATGTTTTTATAGTAATCCGCCAATTAAGTTGTGTTCCTAAATTGTGTCACTGTTAGATTATTCAATATTATTTTTTTATTATTTTTTTTAATGAAAATAAGTGTGGATGACATGTGCGTTACTAATATTCATGAAATGTTTGTGACATACATACTATTAATAAGACACTAATGTCACAAGTTATCTTTTCCCAAGAAGACTTACTACAATCACGAGTCACAACCTAGTTTCACATAAAAATGTGGAATATAGATAATTTGACAAAGGTTTCTTGCTTTATTGTATTAATTTAAGTGCTTGATTGTTGTTTTTGGATGGCGTCCAAATACCTTACTGAAATCACGAATACCTTAAGCCAAACTTAAAGAAGTTCAGACTCGTCTTCCTTGTCAAAAGTAGATAAACCAAAATTTAAAATTCACGTTTTATTTTTTTTAATCACGTTTTTGGGCATGGAAAATGGTATCAACCGCATTGCTATCAATTCAAATTTAATTCAAATTTGAAACTCTTTGCTCTATCTATCTATTTTACTTTCTTCCCCTCTTTTTTCCCTGGATACAGTTCACTTACTTTCGGACGCCCATTTCCCAAAATTATGGGAATAAATTCAGCTTTTTTTTTGTAAATTCCATTATTGCAACCTTCTTTGGAAGACATATGACTTTTTACATCTCAAGGTCAAACATTATCACCCCCGAACCAATCAAACACCACCCTTCCAAGACCCTTTTTAGGTATGACCTTTCCCCTAATTCAACTTGTGAAAGCGATATTTCATCTCTCCACCAACTTGAGCACCTTTGACTACCTTCAACACATCTTCACAAACAGGAAGTAAACTAAACAGCAAAAACAAAATACATATACAAAAGAAAAAAAGGAAAAGCCTTTTCCATTTCACCTTTACTGAGCATTAATTTTCCTATAATTAAAATAGAAATAAATAATATTTCTACAAGAGATGTGAGAAAGATATGGATTAACTATGCTGCATTCGAAATAGTTTATTTTATAAGTACGGATCAAATTACATATTTGTATAACTTATAATTCATAAATTGGTAAACATAATCTATTACAAACCGTGTTTACATATGTTTGATCAATAATGATTACGTTCATGTTCTTGCAGGAAGAAGGGTGGGTGGTATGTCGAGCATTTAAGAAGCGAGTAACTGCCCAAATGAAGAGCATCGAAGCTTGGGATTCGACCTTTTATTATGACAACGAACCGAGTGACATGAGCTCGGTTGTAGATCCAAATGACTACATTACAACACCGCAAATAAACTATTTATCCCATAGTTTAATGTGCAAGAAAGAAATAGAAGCAGCAGATAATTTGAATAGTTTTATTAAATCTGATCAATTTGTGCAGCTTCCACAGCTAGAGAGCCCATCTCTTCCACTCATTAAGAGCCCAAGTTCAATAATATCAGTATTATCCGATAATAGTGAGGAAGGTGATCAGATTAGAGGGTGTACTAACACCAACACAGTGACTGATTGGAGGGCCCTCGACAAGTTTGTTGCTTCTCAGTTGAGCCAAGAGAATGGATATGAGGGAGATGGAAGGGGATGCTTCGATGAACAGAATAATGAAGAAATGTCATTGATGTTATTGCGGAGTAATAGGGAAGAAGGGTCCATGTTGAGTGGGTTATTGAGTTCAAGCTCGGATTATTGTGATATTGGAATTTGCATATTTGATAAATGAATCAAAATAAGTAGATATACCCAGTTTCCTATATATAATATATTAATTGTACTTCAGGGATTATCATATTGATATCATGTGACATACATAATATATTCTGTAACGGTATGGTTGTGAATTCTCTCTCTCTCTCAAGTTTATTAGTACCAAATTTTCGTGATGCACGAGTGTTTTATAAAAAAATACTTAAAATCTATTTAAAACAATCCTAATAATATAAATTGATAATAGTTGATAGAATTTGTAAATATATTGTACTTTATATTTTATTGTACGAGTAAAAATAATTATTCAAAATTAGGGGGTGACACTTATGGAACGAAAAAGTGATACGATTTGAATTTGATAAAAAATTTACACAATATATCATTTTGAGTCGTGTTCGGACGGAGATTTTAAGCATGAAATTGTCAAAATAATGACTTATAAATTGTTAAAGAAGTTCTATCATGGAAAATCTCAAACTAATATAATTTTTACTATGTATTTAACATATAAAAGAAATCAAACTAAACTAAACATATTCAGAATAAAGAATACAATACATACATGAATTGATAAACACATGCATTCTATAAAAATATTTGTTTTAAATGAAAAAAATCAAGTAATAGAAATGAGACAATTCAAAAACAGGAATAGATGTAAATTCAAATGTCTTTTTTAGACACGCCATATATTTTTGATGTCGTTGGACATATCCATATTTCCATCTCCTTCAATGCAAAATATTTACCATTTTTTGTTGTGCATCCCTATCAATTGGCAAAAAAAACAAAAACCTCGTAAATTTATGAATGAAATGGGTGTAAGCAAAAAAAGAAAAGCATAAGAAGTAAAAATAATTCGTGGGTTTACATCAAAATTATGATGCTTACTCTGTTTTGGTCATAACTTCATAGTGTTTGTGGCTTCATCTTATTATTGGAGACTTTCCACCAAAACACCTAGCATGATTAAAGAAATTGGATTCATGAGAGAGAGAGAGACGTGGTGGGGACCATAACAAAGTAAGCCTTCCTTTTCAGAATGTACAACTGAATTTCAGGCATGCATTGTGACAGACTACTTTGAATTTAAGTATATAATCATTACTACCCCAAAAATAGAGGGCCTAACATAACCAAACCAGTTTACATTAAAACACAATTTATATTATCAGTTTACTGCATAATATATGTAAGGACATAAATTTTCAATTGAGTCCCTGTATTATTTTGACTTAATTCCATGAACAAAACTGTGTTTGTAATATGTCATAGGGAGATTTTATTTTTGTCACGATCCCACTTGGTCTTATGACGTATTGAAGAAATTGAAAACATTGCGACAAAGCTTCAAAGAATTAATCATGCCGAAGTTTAATTGGTGCAAGTTTATTCGTCTTCAAGATAATTGCATTCCGAGATCACACAGGTATGAATGCATAATGTTAATGAGATTCATAATTATTTTTATAAAAGATAAGGATGTAATTTTATAAGAAAAAATAATTTTAAATGTTTTTTAAAAGTGTTTAAATGTGTTACACTTCATTTTATTCTGATAAGCTTGAAAATGAGTTTGACTTAATTTGATCTCTTTTGGAAGAAATGTTTTAAAGAAAAAGTCAAACTTACGCGCGCGTCATTCAAACGGTAGCTGGATCGTTCCAACGAGATGGCTATATCGTGCGAACGACTGGTCAATCTCGTTCGAGCGACACATTTTTTTAGGCGATTAATTTTTCCTATTAAAAGCGTGGTTGCGTCAGAATTTTTGTGACATGCAATCTGAAAAACAGTTTTCAATCCAGTACGAGTTTTGCACATGTTTTTCTAAGGTTTCAAAGATTAAACACATCCTTAGAGTTTGCAAAGATCTGAGTTATCATTACTATATATTTAAGTGATATTGCTGCACCAAGAAGGTTTGTTCTATACTTCAACATCTGGGTTTTACGGTGAAGAAAAGTGGACTTCTTGTTCGACAACGTAGACGTATCAAAGTCATTCGGTGGACACCGAGACATACGTGGACGCGTGTGTTGTGGACAAGTATCGTGGAAGAAGGACTTTCTGCGTGGGCACTGTGAGATGAGTGGTTGAAGATAAAAAGAGCGTTAAGACCCGTGGAGATCGAGTCGTTGAGTGAGTCTTTTGTCTATTCGTTGTAATTCCATATTCAAAGTGATTGTCTGGATTGGGCCGTCCGAAGTTTTTTTCCGTCTTGGATTTTTCCTCGTACATCCTGCGTTGTGAGTATTCTCTACTTTACTTTACTTTACTTTCTTTAATCACTAGATTCATGTTTAGGATTAATCAAGATAAAATTAATTTAAAGTACAAATTATTTTTTCACAACTTGGTTTGGTGCTAATTAAAAGTTGGATAATTTTTGGTAAAAATTGGTTTGATTTGAAACACAAGCATAAGGATCACTCTTCAAATTAGTATCAGAGCTAGAAAACATAATTTATTTATTTTGTGGTCTCGTGTCTTTTCAAACATGAATTTTGGAAATAATGAATTTTTTCGAACTCCTGTTTTTATGGCATTAATTACACCTATTGGAAGATGAGAATGAAAAGTGCATTAAAATCTATTGATGAGCATGTGTGGCTAGCAGTTGAGAAAGGTTGGACACTCCCTGTCACTATTTTAGGTGAGGTCACTAATTTAAAGCCTGTCGAGTCATGGACCGAAACTAAATATAGACTTTCACTATATAATTCTAAGGGTTTACACGTTATTTCTTCATATGTCACACTGGAAGAATATAATAAAATTATGACTTGTGAAACATCAAAAGAGGCTTGGGATATTTTGGCACTCACTCACGGGGGCACTAACACGATTAGGGCGTCGAAACTTCAAAATCTTACTACACAGTTTGAGACCATTATGATGCTAGAAAGTGAGACTTTTGATGAGTTTTATGCTAGGTTGTCCAATATTGTCAACTCGTCGTTTAACCTAGGTGAGAAAATTTTCGACAACCGTGTCATTAAGAAAATCCTTAGGTCATTGCCTAGTAGGTTTGATGCAAAAGTGACTATTTTAAACTCCTTAGGTAAGTTAGAGTCGACGAAACTAGAAGAGATTGTAGGTGACTTACAAACCTATGAAATCAACATGATTACCTCCAAGCAAGTGCCTAAGAAAGAAAAGGGTATTGCTTTGAAAACTCGAACGGAGGAAATTAAAGTTTCGGATTCCGGTTCCGATTTCAATTTTGAGGATGTTGCTTTGTTGGCAAAGAAATTTTAAAAAATTATTAAATTTCAAAAGCAATCGAAATATGCCAAGAAGTTTGAAAAATTCAAGAACAACAAAGTTGATCCCACCTCTAAGGAGAAGTTTGGAAAGCTTAAGAGAAATGAGTCGGATAAGTGCTTTGGGTGTGAGGGGTATGGCCAAAAATTTAAGGAGTGTCCCACTAGACTTAAGAAAGAGGGAAAGCAACCCATTGTATATAGTGCCACCTTAAGTGATAGTGATCCGGAAGAGAGTTCCCCCACGGAGCGTAACTTTGTTGCGTTTATGGCATGTCATGTGAGTGACGACGATTCTCATGTGAATGACACTTCCAAGGAGGTTTTGAGTAAATCCCATGTTAGTGAGGGTGAAGAGAGTGACGAAGAGGATGTGGATATGAAAGAGTTGCAAGTTACATTTAATGAGTTGTATGCCGAAACGGTGAAGGTGAAAAAGGCTAACTCTAAATTGCAAGCTAAGTTGAATGAGCATGCCATAAAAAATAATGATAGTTTGATTGAGGATCTTAGGGCACGAGAGAAGACTCTTAGGAAAAAATTAGAGTATGTCAAGGGTGATAAAGATAATCTCCATGGTTTGATGGAGTCTTTAAAAAAGGAGACTTTAGAGTTTGAGGAGTCTAGGCCTTTGCTAAAGGCTAGGATCAATGAGTTGGAAGTGAAGTTAAAAGACTCGTCTAGAATTAAGTTTGATTTGGAGGCTAGATCGGAGAAGTTAGATAAGATCTTAGGCACCGTCCAAATTAAGGGAGATAGGGGTGGTATAGGTTTTGATGAGAGAGTTGTGCCCATTCCCCCCGCATGTGTGAGAAATAATAGGAAGGTTAAAAAAGGTCAACATATAGGTAATCATTCCCACCGTCGCTACACTTGCACATTTTGTGGTAGGAAATGTCACCTTAGGCGTTATTGTTACGACCTTAGACAAGCTCCTAGGAAGTTTAGGAATAAAGTTTCCCCGGTTCCGCAAACCCCCATGCGTTGTTTTACACCTACTTGGGTTAGGAAATCGAATTTAGTAGCTTTAGGAATAAAACTTCATGATTCTCGTTTGGTTGCACTTAATTTTTCCCATGCTAAATCTAAAGGATGATAGTGTTTCCATGTTTGTCACATGCTAGTTTGTTTCATATATATTCATTGCTAGTATAGTGACATGTGTATCATTTTGTATTATAGTTTTCATTTGTTTGTATCCTATTGAAAAATACAAAAAGATTTTGTTTTTGAGAAAACTTTTAAAAATCCAAAAAATATTTTGCTTTTATGTGAGTCAATATATGTTTGAAAAGCCAAAAAGATTTTTGGTTTTTATTTTCGAGTTTACATGTTTAATGTAGCATATTGGTGTGTTTGGACCCACATCATTTCATTATCCATGTGGCTAGGACATTTGGTCATTATTAACGATGCTTAGAATGATCTTAACCATTGTTCAAATGGGGTTGTTTCGAAGTTCATATGCATTTTGATTCGACTTTGTATATATGCCAACATTGCACACATGCACGAGTTTCTATGGATGTTTGACTTATCTTGCATATTTGAATTTAGTGAGGCGTTCTTATCTCAATCTTTTCATTTATGCGTAAGTAGACTTAAGGAGAAGTGTGCATGTAAGAACCGTTTACCATGAGGATTTGAATTGGTATCTAGTTGAAAAGATAATGAGTGATTCACGGGAAAGGGCTGTGAGAGTTCAAAATTGACTCGTCGTGAAAGCCACCATTTAAAAGAGCACAAAAGAAAAAGAAAAATGCCAAGAAAAGGGCCAATTAGATTTTCTCTAAGTTGAGAATGCTAGAAACCTTAAAAGAACTTGAAAAAGTATGTATATATGAGGGAGTTTGGTTGGAAAAAAATTTAAACGGGTTTGCACAACTGATCATAATGTTAAAACATTGCAATTTGACGCTATTGTTTATAGAATCGTCAAAATTCTAGATTTGTGTGCATGCAGTATGTTTAGTTCATTAAGCTCACACTTTAATTGTCATGTGTCTATGATAAAGTTTGATGAATTATCGCTATCAATTATAGCTTCTTGATCTTTTCGATGTGTTAGAATTGTGACTCACTTGTTGTAGTTTCAGGCCCATACATTCCATGTCCATGTTTGAGCACATTAGTACTATGTTTGCATGAACTTGCATTGTTAGTTTTTATGAGTTTTTGCGTTTTGGGTAAAAAGCTTACTATTTTAGCACTGTTTTGCTGGTGTCAACCCCTTCCTGGATTTTTTTTTTTCTGAAAATTTTTTACTGGGCAAAAATATATGATATTTCTGGGAATCTGGTAAAGTTTGGTTTGTCGTGAGAAATCGTTCAAACGACATCACCATGTCGCGAGAAGCCTCGCTCGAGCAACGTCCTCATCTCATTTGAGCGACGTCCCTGGCTCATTCGAACGACGGTCTGGGAATTTGCTTCTTTTTGTGTGCAGTCCACTGGTTTATTTTGTGATATTTTTTGTACTGCTGGAAGATTTATGGACTAACTGATTTATATGCAGGACTTATTATCTCATATTGGAATTCTGCATATGATTCATTTATCACACCTGATTATATTGCTATATTATTTATGTGATTCTTTGGTTTACTAGCTCATGATTTGTCATCTATTGATCATATTTAGCTAGTTATTTCATGATTATCTAGAGATTTTTAATGGGTATATTTTCATTCTAGATACTTGTTGATTCATTTATCTTTTCATCAGATTGTCTATTCGAGACAAAAGGGGGAGAGATGTATGTGATGTAGGGAGAGATTTGTTGAGCATGTTTATTGATACCTGGATTTAAATATTGTTTGATTACATATTTTACAACTTGATATCATATTGTTGCTAAATTGTTTAACAAATGTTTTTTCAATTGGTTTCATTTGTTCCTCCATAATTCACTGGGTATTTGTTTGTCTGTTTTATGTGTGTAGGTATGCTTCAACAATTTGAGATTTTAAGTCTACATTATGTTCAGACAGTTCATGATATTATTTGATTACATATTTTACAACTTGGTATTATATTGTTACTAAATTGTTTAACAAATGGTTTCATTTGTTCCTCCATACTTCACTGGGTATTTGTTTGTCTGTTTCATGTGTAGGTATGCTTCAGCGATTTGAGATTTCAAGTCTACATCACGTTCAGATAGTTCATTCTTGTCGGTGCTACATATACTAGTCCGTGTCCTGTAGTTTTTTGACTTTGGATTTATGGGATGGGATTTAGGCGTCATACGGCTCGACGTCTCGACTTAGGCATTTCACTGGTTTAGTTTTGTCCCGTAATAGTCAAAGGGGGAGATTTGTAAGTACATAAATTTTCAATTGAGTCCCTGTATTGTTTTGACTTAATTTCGTGAACAAAACTGTGTTTGTAATATGTCATAGGGAGATTTTATTTTTGTCACGATTCCACTTGGTCTATGACGTATTGAAGAAATTAAAGACGTTGCGGAAAAGCTTCAAAGAATTAATCATGCAGAAGTTTAATTGGTGCAAGTTTATTCGTCTTCAAGTTAATTGCATTCCGAGATCACACAGGTATGAATGCATATTGTTAATGAGATTCGGAATTGTTTTTATAAAAGATAAGGATGTAATTTTATAAGAAATAATAATTTTAAATGTTTTTTAAAAGTGTTTAAATGTTTTACACTTCGTTTAATTCTGATAAGCTCGAAAATGAGTTTGACTTAATTTGATCTCTTTTGGAAGAAACGTTTTAAAGAAAAAGTTAAACTTATACGCGCATCATTCAAACGACAATTGGATCGTTCCAGTAAGATGGCTATGTTGCGCAAACGACTGGTCAATCTCGTTTGAGTGACACATTTTTCAACGCGATTAATTTTTCCTATTTAAAGTGTGGTTGCATCATAATTTGTGTGACTTGCAATCTGGAAAACAGTTTTCAATCCAATACGAGTTTTGCACATGTTTTTCTAAAGTTTCAAAGCTTAAACACATCTTTAGAGTTTGCAAAGATTCGAGTTAACATTACTATATGTTTATGTGATCTTGCTGCACCAAGAAGGTTTGTTTTATACTTGAACTTCTGGGTTTTGCGATGAAGAAAAGTGGACTTCTTGTTCGACATCGTAGATGTATCAAAGTCATTCGGTCGACACCGAGACATACGTGGATGCGTGTGTTGTGGAAATGTATCGTGGAAGAAGGACTTTATGTGTGGGCACTGTGAGAGGAGTGGTTGAAGATTAGAAGAGCGTCAAGACCCTTAGGGATCGAGTCGTTGAGTGAGTCTTTTGTATGTTCGTTGTAATTCCATATTCATCATGATTGTCTAGCTTAGGCCGTCTGAGATTTTTCCCGTCTTGGGTTTTTCCTCATACATCCTGTGTTGTGAGTATTCTCTACTTTACTTCCTTTAATCACTAGATGCGTGTTTAGGATTAATCAAGATAAAATTGGTTTAAAGTAAAAATTGGTTTTTCATAACTTGGTTTGGTGCTAATTAAAAGTTGGATAATTTTTAGTGAAAATTGGTTTGATTTGAAACACAAGCATAAGGGCCACTCTTCAATATATATAATTTCCATCATAATAACACCTCCACGTGACAAAGCCCAACACATCTATACGAATAACCAAAAGAATTACAATCAAAATACACCAATTTATGTTTTCTATTACTTCTTTACTGCAGTGTTGTCAATACTTTGAGAGTGATCCATGGGCGTTGCAATATGAATGAAACCGTTGCCCAATCCATCATATCCCCAACATTTCTCGATAGCCACTCATTCTCACCACAATTCCTCTGCAAATTTTCGTCGCCGTTGACCCAAGTGGTATAGTTGCTCACCTGATTGAGATCTGGCTATTTTCCTTCTGGCTTAGATTGTTCGGGTAATATTATCTGTATAATAGAATTGTTGTCGTTTGAAAAATGGTATAAAAGGGTTTTAATTCAATTGGGTTTATAGAGAGAGAATGGTAAAGGTTGGAAGAGAAGGGGGTTAAAGAAATTAGGGTTAAAGAGAGCTAAATAGTTGGGAGATATATAACTTCAATTTAAAATCTTACGTTGAGAAGGTTTTCACCGTTTGGGTTTCTAGTGGAGCACTGAGGTGTAATTGTAATGAATTCTTGAGTTGGGTGGAGTGATTAAAAACGTATAGAAAGTCCTTAATGACATACGCAATATAAATGGTGCTCATTAAATTCCTTTTCTATTCGTTTAGAAGTATAATATAGATATGTTAACAGCCTCTTCATATTGTTATATAAATTTGATGAATTTATTTCCAAAAGGATTCCAAAGATCTAGGGAGTGATTGGATGACACAAGTATTTCCGAGTGGATTGGGTTCTCCACTACAAGAAAAGTACCTATTTTGTAATACCTCGATACTTTTTAGGATTATTTAATTAATAATGGTTTAATTAATTGAAAATGAAAGCGGACAAATTTTAATTAAAACGACGAAAGTAGAATTAATTATGTGGAAATAGATTAAATTAAGTTAATTCGTAATTTTTGAAGTTCAATTGATAATTTGATGGAAAGTTTTCGGCTAAAGTTTTATTTCACAAAAGTATAAGGTTAATTTATAATTTTAAGATGCTAAAAGTTGATTTAGATTTTTGACTAATTTGTAGAAAAACTAAAGGGCATGTGTGTAAAAGTTTCTGACTTGCGAAGTGTAGGGGATCTAAAATCACCCGAAAGAGGGTTCCCCACAATAGTAATGAACAACATAAAAGTAAACATAAGAAACATAAGATTTACGTGATTCGGCCACGGTTAGCCTACGTTCACGGCAGCGATGAGGATGTTTTCATTATAATATGGAGAAAACTCACATGAAAGTGTTTTTTAACCTCCAAGACTCCTTACACAATGAGGGGTCTCCCATTTATATAGAGTTATGGGTTACGATTGGATAACGACTCTATTATTAGAGTTTACATCATAATAAAACATTACTATTGTGACACGATCCGTCTTCAATCTTGATTTGGACTCTTGCCATATTTTTCTTGTCAATCTTATCATATAATGTTATAAGGACTCTAGTCGGCTGAGATTGGGTTGGTTAGTCATGTGCTGGTGACTAGGAAGACGATCCACTGACCTTCCTTAAGAATGATCCAGGATCCCCCTTGTCACGCATCGTATTTTCATTAGAGACATATTTTCATCCACCATAATTAGCCTCCCAGGTCTCGCTTCAGCCAAGATGGTCTTGAGATTAGCAGGGAGCTAGAGTATGTATGCCATACCGATATGATCTGGTGAGGTTAATACCATTGGTCGGTCTTGTGCATTCCATTCGTTTGACTTGTATGTCTTTGTAAGACGTTGAAAGAATCCTCGGCTTTTCTAAAGGACGCTCGATAAAAATGTGGACGAGCCTCGACTATATCAAAATGCATACGTACCCTCTTAGGATCATATCAGTTGTAGTTCTTCACTGACTTGTTCAGGTGTTATGTTGTCTATAACACCCGTGCCCAAGATTTGTACTTCATTCCTGATAAACACCCAAAACTGTACAAATTATACCCCAAATAGATGTACTTTAGTTCCTAATTCCCGGCAATATGGGCCATATGCGCTTAATTGTTCAATATGCAGGGTTAATTGCAGTTGGAGTGTCAAAATCTATATTTCGAGGCAGCTTGCAGTAAAATGGATCGAATTCCCTCTCCTGTATCCTAGCCTACCCTTACCCTAGCCTAAACCTACCCTAAACCATGTGTTTGTTTTGTTTGGGTCTTTTTATATTTTTTTTTATTTCTAGTTTGAGTCAGTTATATTTTTAGGATTTATTTTAGATTTATTTAGAATTTCTAGGATTTATTTTCTATTTCTTTTTATTTAGTATAATTTTATTTTGATTTTGATTTTAATTTTTAGTTTTAGCTTTTATTTTATTTCATTTTATTAGGATTAGATTTTTTTAGGATTTCATTTATTTTATAGTTTTATTTGATTTTACATTTATTTAGGATTTTAGTTTTAGTTTTATTAGATTTTATTTTTATTTTATTTCTTTTTTTAGTTTCATTTTTAATTGAGTCTTTCTTTTATTTTTAGAGTAGGAATTTAATTTTTAGATTTTTAGTTATAGTGGTTTTATTTTTATTTAATTTATTTTAAGGGTCCAAATTAAACTCACACTAACACCTAACTAACCTACACCCAAACTCTTCCTCACCCACACCTCACTCCCCTACACCCTCATCACACACCCAACTACACCCCCTATCATCTTCTACCGTCCAACACTCTCCCTCCTCCCTAATCCTCTCTCCTCACCACAAACCTCCATTAACAACACAAAAACCCAACACCTCTCTCTTCTCTCTCTTCACTTACCCCTACCTTAACCCCATTATGGCCTCTCTCTCTCTTCCCACTGCTAAACCCGTACATCCGAAAGCCCCTTACCCAGCAGCCCACCGTTGCCTAAGATCCAAACTCCAACACCGACAGACATTCACCCTAGCAGCCTAAACCGTCGACCCCATACCCGCCGGCGAAGTGAACCTTCATTACCTCCATGCCTCCGATCGGATCTTCACCTGATTCCCCCTTAACTCGGATCCTACCCGAGATAAACCCGCGTACCTGGAAACTAGAAACCAGACACCAGCAGAACCTAACTCCGGACCTCCAACCCTAACTCCGACCTTCCTAACCTCTACCCCGTCGTCGGCGACCCCTTAGGCTTACCAATCTCCGGTCGGACTTCCAACCAAACCGAGAACCAAACCCGTCGGAATCATACCCGAACCCGACGCCCCCTTACTCGTTGCAGACCCAAGCCACCAAACCAAACCGCCCTGGCCCTCAACCCGTGACCTTAACCCTCTCTATCTCTCTCCTCGATCCGACCCAACTCCAAAATCGAACCCCATTTCCGTTTTCACCAAACCCATGTGAGCTTCCAAAGTCTTACACGATTTTGTCCCTGCATAACAAGAAGGGACAAAACCATAAACCAACTCATTTATCCCACATGCTTAAAAAACCCACTCAACCCTCTTTTTACCCAAATACCCTCAAATTTTCTTTTTACCCACTTTCCTAAAATACCCCTTTAACCATATCATATTTTATTCTCAAATCCCCTCACCCACATGACCTCACACTCCTCTCACCATATCCATGCACACTCAAGCAAATTCCTAAAAATACCCTCATGCTCCACGTGCCTACTATAAATGAAGATGAAGACCCCATATGAAAAAATAGTTTTAGATAGGAAATTGTAGAGAGAGAAAATACCATTTTAGTGTAGGTTTTAGATTAGAATTTTTATTTTATTATTTTTGGATAGTGAGGGAAAAATAAATTATTGTAAGAATTAATTTGAGTGAAATATTGTAACAACCCGTCCTTTTGGCGACCATTAAATTCCCTAATTGAGAATAAATTGGCAATTTGGAGAATTTCTCGAAATAGTGATTTTTGGGATTTTCGAGGCTTAGATGATTTTCGATGGATGGTACATTTACTTTTTGTGTTAAGTAAATAAATTGGAGTACTTTAATAATATGTCGCTGTCGGGTAAGGCGACAAAAGAAAATATTTTAATGGGAATATCGCATTTTTTTATTTTGGGTTGAAATAGTGATTTGCCGTCAAGTACCCCGGATGGGAATTTCGACTGTGCCGTGAGTCTCGAAATGTCTGAGATAGTCGAAAAAGAGTGTCCGAAAGTCGAAATTGAGTTTCGGATAATTTTAGAGGTAAAAGTAACTCGTAATTGGGTAAACGAATCGTTTTGGGGTTTTAAGGGTTAAAACCCTTTTTCTCCTTATAAAAGGAGGGAGAGAGGGATAAAAGAGAAAGAAGAGAGATAAGAGAGAGAGGAAGGAGAAAGAGGAGGAGAAAATGGAGATTCGGGCCAAAGTCCGTCGGATTCGACTCGAGGTCGTCGGATTTCATCCTCCAGGCAAGTGTTTTCTTGCTTTATTTCATATCATAGTTGGTAGAACCCTAAAATAGAATTGGGAAAAATTAGATATAAGTTTACATATTGATGTAATGTAAACTCTTAAAGATTTTTAGTGTTAAAAGCATGTTAATGGAGTATAAAATTGAATTGAAATGGGAGAAATGCCAAAGTTGGGATTTTTAGGGTTTTAGGGTTTAAAACTAAGAGAAATGATTTAATACCCCAAAATAATTGATGTGTTAGTTGTAAAACATAGATTAGATGTTTGTTGAGTTGTTGGATGAGGTTATAAACAACAAAATTGGAGAAAAATGGAGTTTGGGATTTTGGGGAAGATAATGAATAGTAAACTCGTAGATTGTGGGCCTGTTTCGTCCAGTAAGATAATTGATTTAGCTCTTGTCCAAAACACGAAAGTTGTAGATCTTTTCGATACGGTCGCGTGGGCGTCGACCGCGTATTTTTTTGATTTTATACGATTTGATATGATTTTTACAAGATGGCAGTTCCGGATTTAAATTACCAACACGGAAATCAAATCGAAAATTGGAAAAATAAAGGCTAGAATTAATAGTGTAGATGTTGGGGATGATTTTAGGTGTATATTAGAAACCATGAAAATGAATTTGGATTGAGTTTTGGGTATTTTGGAGATTGAAAAATCGCCCAAACAGTGACCCTCGAATGGGCTGAATCGATTTGCCCAAAGGGGAATTGTGTTTCTGCAATGGACCGAATCGATTCGGATTTAGGTCGAATCGATTCGACATTTAGGGACCTGTTTGCAGAACCATTTCTGAATCGATTCGGATGGGGAACCGAATCGATTCGCCTGCCCGAATCGATTCGCCTTGGGTCGAATTACCAGTTTTCTCCTCTTGTGGTTATGGGGAGTTAAATTATATTTGGAAACTTGTATGAGGGACCCTAGTTATGATATGGGGGATTCCTAAGTGAGGGTTTTGAGGATAAATAAACCTTTAGAGGGATGAGAATGCCTTGGATTGGTGTAGGGCATAATATAACCTGGGAAAGAATAATCCCCGGGATATTTTGTGGGCATTTAGGCCCGTATAATTATGCGTAAAGAAAGCATAATTATATCAATTACCGTTGAGTACATCCTATGAGAGGAATAGAAAAAAATTTGGGAATATAGTTATATATTCGCTTAGTGAGAAATGATAATATTTGGAGACATCCAATAAATTCGTAGATGGGATTAAGGTATGCACTACTTATTAAAGTAAGAAAATACTTTGGGTTTAGTATCATGCGTATATGAATGCATGATTATGATTCCTTGAGAGAATCTTTGGGATTATTGGTCATGGCTAGATGTAGTTGGCAAATATGTCAATTTATATATATTCTAGGAGGAATATACGGTATATGTATATACTATGTGATTAAAGTATATATATATATATATATATATATATATATATATATATATATATATATATATATATATATATATGTGTGTGTGTGTGTGTGTGTGTGTGTGTGTGTGTGTGTGTTATGATGTAAATGATTTTGAAAATGTAAATATGAATATTTTCAAAATGGAAAGACAAATGATTTTCATAAATAATAATTTATGGATACACACCTCTCTAAATCGCTATCATAAGGGAAGTTGCGTACGTATGGTGAAGCCCCCTGGCTAATGAATGCAGGGTGGATATAGTCCTATAGGCCATATGGGCGATTATTGTTTCTGCGCTGGTTAGGAGATTCTGGGTGTGGTCTTGACTATCCCGCAGGCATATGGCCGCTTCCCGACATCTTGCGTTGTAGGATCCCAGGTTGTCTTGACGATAGGCCCTGAAAGATGATACCCATTTGGGGGTGCGCACAGTGGGGAAACCCGGACGAGCGGTCTTAGAACGTGTTTTATGTTAAAGCAATTTATGATAATAAATTGGCTTTAAATACATTTCCCGGATGGAAGAAGGGAAATGGGTTAATGGTTGGCTTCGGTAACGCTTACCGGATGGAAGAAGGGAAGTAGAAGCATATGATATGGTAAAAGCATTTTTATGATAATAAAAATGGCTTTTAATTACATTTCCTGGATATAAGACGGGAAATGGGATGTTTTAAAACGGAAAAGCATTTTTATGTTAATAAAATTGGCTTTTAAAAGTATATGATATGTTAAAGAAATGCATGCTAATGAGTTGGCTTTTAAATACATTTCCCGGATATGAGAAGGGAAATGGAAAGTTTTGAAATGAAATATGATAAGTATTGATAAATACTTTGTATATGAAACCTCAGTCCGGGAGATATTATCCGGATGTATATTGTAAGGTATATATAAAAATGAATGTGATACGTATATAAATATATAAGTATGTATTCATACTTTAGTTTTGTGTTAGGGGCCTAATGGATCTCTACCATTAACCCTGCCAAGTAGTAGTGTATTGGGGGGGGGTTCCTTATTTGGATTTCGCTTCGCGAGACACCCCACGCACGAACTTAGCGCAGTGTTGAGAATGGAGGGAAGTTTATCCCTTAGCACTTGGACTATCTAGGGTAGGTAGTGGTTGGGTGATAGACTAGTTTATCAGGGTAGCTTGACTAGGATGTCTAGAATGTTCTAGATAGATGCGCTAGGTGTGCACTGTTAGAAGAGAGGTGAGGGGTATCTCATGGGAGTGCGATACCAATTTAAATATAAGATAAAACATATTTTTAAAATAAATCATTTATGCACTTGCTAAATATTTTCACAACTCGGGCCCTGACCCGTTTATCTACTTTTCCTCTCTTGCTATATATATATATATATATATATATATATATATAGGTGTCCCGACACAGGGACGCCTGGATGATGCTTCTTTTGGGTCAGACATCAGCTGCAGCAGCTGTGGATGCGTGCAGGTTTACCGTAGACGCCTCTATTCTTGTACTCTAGATAGGAGGTATTGTATAAATATTCGGGCCAATGGTCCAATTGCATTTATTTATTCTTTTAGAGCATCATTCGATATGTTTGTATAATTTGAACCGAGTGTTCGGTTACTTTAATTTATTTCATTTTCATTTCAGTTTCATTTACGCATAACTGTGTGGATGTTTTATTTACAATTGTTAAAAATAGTAGTTAAGAAAAAGTTTTTTTGACGCCATCTTAATAGGTTATTAGTAATTAATTGAATTTTCGACAGTGATGCTAAGAATGGTCCATATGAGACTCCTGTTAAAATTTGATATAGGAGTGATCGCCCGGTATCTTATTAGGCGGGTTGTCACAGATGGTATCAGAGCATCAGGTTCTAGTGTCCTTAGGAATCTGTGCGAACGTACTACGCTTTCAGCATTGCTCTCGATTTGATATAGAGCCTCAGGATTAGGATTGTTGATTTCTTTTGTGAGATTTCATTCTCCTGCCATATTATAAGATTATATAAATCTTTTGCGTGCTCATTCGAGAATGGTGTGCTGATCGAGGAAGGTGGCAGGAGGTGGGGCTTAGTTGGAGCTTTAAGGTTGAAGCTCGCAATGGAATTTCCTTTTAACAAAGAAGTTAAGAGGACTAGTAAGATGATTGTAAGGAGCCGGGCAAAGTTATTGTTATAAGTTTCACCTCAGAAGGAAGAGGTATAATTGGTGTGGCTAGATAAGTTGTGGTGTTTATTAGCCCTAGACTCGTGTGTGTAATTTGAGTTTTGTGGAGGTCTCGATAACATTATATAATGCATATCTATGTGTTTTCCGCGACAGCGGAGTTTTATTTTCCTTCATTCGCTATATAAAGGCGGGTGTTGATATTTTAAATATATATATATATATCTGGCTTGTGATACTCGTTTTATATGTTTATACGAGTATGGTAATATGGTGAGCATATAATGTTATCGGTTGTTCGGAGCGATGGCAGGCTAATCATGGCAAGACTATCGTGTCCGCAGTTCCAGGGTAGAACGGATTGTTGTTGCGATTTCTCACCTGGATACAGGTTGAGTTCGCCGTTATTATTATGGGTAGATGGGACTTCGATGAGCAGAAGTTTCATTATCGTGATTTGAGGATGTGGCGACCTTATAGATATGATTTGAGGTGTGCCCGGATTATTGCTGAGCTGTGAGTCTAAGCTCATTATTAATTGCGCAGAGACTGAGTGTAGTGCAATGCGCTTAGTGGTGTGGCTCCTAGATAGAGTCGGGAGTTCAGACCACATTTTGTTGAGTGAGGGGTAAGGGTATCCCGGTTGCATGTTTTAAATAACGAACCTCCATGACTGACGAAGTTAAGTAGGAGTGTGTGAAGGGGTTCCTTGTTTGGATTTCTCTTTGCGAGACGCTCCACACATGAATCTTAATGGCGTCGGGAGTGGAGAGATGTTATAGGATGCAAGGATGATGGTTTTGTGGAAAAGTCTTATAGTGTGGATGAACCACAATAGACTATGAGCCATATGATGATGGTATGTTTATGGAAATATTGTGCTATGGAAAATCACTAAAGTGGTCCTCTCACCACAAGTGGGTGGGTGGAATAGGACTCAGAGAAATTGATTCAAGGCTGATGTCCAGGCCTTAATGAAAAGGCAAACTTTGATGAAGTATGAATTGGGTACGATGTTCGTAGTGCTTTACAGAGAGTTGGCACTTCGATTAGTTATATTTCCTTTCGTATGGGTGAAAGGATAGAATAGTAGGAATGAGATCGTAGGTTATCGTAGAAGATTTAGGACATCCCGCTGATGTGCCTTAGGTCGCTATATCTCGATGACCGACAACGCGAGGGAGTAGTGTAACGGGAGGGTTCCTTGTTTGGATTTCACTTCGGCGAGATGTTCCACGCATGAAACCAAGAAAATGTCGGGAGTTGAAAGAGGCCTTTGGCACTAGGGATACTTAGGAGTGTACTCGTTTCTCATAGATAGGATAACGCATATACCGTAGTATTGTTAGGATGTAAGTTCAGTAGAGTTAGTGGCGTTGAGGTTAGGAGAATGAATTTTGCGGGTTGGGAGGACCCATGTGTGAGTATTACACCGAGGAAAGGAGACCCATATTTGGAGAGAGTGTTACGTGTTGAACGTTCACAATGGATGTGCAGATGTGCATAGGTTAGAAAGGTGTATGGGCACCTTAGTAAGTTGGTTTTATATGCTTCCTGAAATAGAAGGGGCGTGGTATGTAAAGCTGAAGTTTTATGCTGGAAGGCACTAGAAATGATGTGTACAATGTGACGCTATTGGAGTCACTCTACGACCGCGGTAGCCGTATAGTGTATAGTTGGGAACCATTGGGTTAATATCGTTCCCCTTGAGGTATTAGGATTTGGAGCGATCCTAGGTTTGGTGGTGTAGGTCGTATCTGAATTTCGAGGACGAAATTCCGTTGTAAGGGGGGGAGTATGTAACAACCCGTCCTTTTGGAGACCATTAAATTCCCTAATTGAGAATAAATTTGCAATTTGGAGAATTTCTCGAAATAGTGATTTTTGGGATTTTCGAGGATTATATGATTTTCGATGGATGGTATATTTACTTTTGGTGTTAAGTAAATAAATTGGAGTATTTTAATAATATGTCGCTGTCAGGTAAAGCGACAGAAGAAAGTATTTTAATGGGAATACCGCGTTTATTTATTTTGGGTTAAAATAGTGATTTGCGGTCAGATACCCCGGATGAGAATTTCGACTGCGCTGTGAGTCTCGGAATGTCCGAGATAGTCGAAAAAGAGTGTCCGAAAGTCGAAATTGAGTTTCGGGTAATTTTAGAGGTAAAAGTAACTCGTAATTGGGTAAACGAGTCGTTTTTGAGTTTTAAGGGTTAAAACCCTTTTTCTCCTTATAAAAGGAGGGAGAGAGGGATAAAAGAGAAAGAAGAGATAGAAGAGAGAGAGGAAGGAGAAAGAGGAGGAGAAAATGGAGATTCGGGCCAAACTCCGTCGGATTCGACTCGAGGTCGTCGGATTTCATCCTCCAGGCAAGTGTTTACTTGCTTTATTTCAATTATGCATTTATTTCATATCATAGTTGGCAGAACCCTAAAATAGAATTGGGAAAACTTAGATATAAGTTTACATATTGATGTAATGTAAACTCTTAAAGATTTGTAGTGTTAAAGCCATGTTAATGGAGTATAAAATTGAATTGAAATGGGAGAAATGCCAAAGTTGGGGTTTTTATGGTTTGAGGGTTTAAAACTAAGACAAAATGATTTAATACCCCAAAATAATTGATGTGTTAGTTTTAAAACATAGATTAGATGTTTGTAGAGTTGTTGGATGAGGTTAGAAACAACAAAAATGGAGAAAATGGAGTTTGGGATTTTGGGGAAGATAATGAATAGTAAACCCGTAGATTGGGGGGATGTTTCGTCCAGTAAGATAAATAATTTAGCTCTTGCCCAAAACACGAAAGTTGTATATGTTTTCGATACAGTCGCGTGGGCACCGATCGCGCATTTTTTTGATTTTTCTACGATTTGATATGATTTTTACAAGATGGCAGTTCATGGTTGAAATTACCAACTCGGAAATCAAATCGGAAATTGGAAAAATAAAGGCTAGAATTGATTGTGTAGATGTTTGGGATGATTTTTGGTGTAGATTAGAAACCATGAAAATGAATTTGGATTGATTTTTGGGTATTTTAGAGATTGAAAAATCGCCCAAACAGTGAGCCTCGAATGGGTCGAATCGATTCGCCCAAAGGGGAATTGTGTTTCTACAGTGGGCCGAATCGATTCGGATTTAGACCGAATCGATTCCTCATTTAGGGACCTGTTTGCAGAACCATTTCCGAATCGATTCGGATGGGGAACCGAATCGATTGGCCTGCCCGAATCGATTCGTAAAAGGGGCGAATCGATTCGCCTTGGGCAGAATTGCCAGTTTTCTCCTCTTGTGGTTATGGGGAGTTAAATTATATTTGGAGACTTGAATGAGGGACCCTAGTTATGATATGGAGGATTCCTAAATGAGGGTTTTGAGGATAAATAAACCTTTAGAGGTATGAGAATGACTTGGTTTGGTGTAGGGCATAACATAACCTGGGAAAGAATAATCCCCGGAATATTTTTGTGGGCATTAGGCCCGTATAATTATGCGTAAAGAAAGCATAATTATATCGATTACCGTTGAGTAAATCCTATGAGAGGATTAGAATAAAATTTGGGAATATAGTTATATATTCGCTTAGTGAGAAATGGTAATATTTGGAGACATCCAATAAATCCGTAAATGGGATTAAGGTATGCACTACTTATTAAAGTGAGAAAATACTTTGGGTTTAGTATCATGCGTATATGAATGCATGATTATAATTCTTTGAGAGAATCTTTGGGATTATTGGTCATCGCTAGATGTAGTTGGAAAATATGGCCATTTATATATATCTAGGAGGAATATACGGTATATGTATATACTATATGATTAAAGTATATATATATATGTTATAATGTAAATGATTTTGAAAATGTAAATATGAATATTTTCAAAATGAAAAGACAAATGATTTTCATAAATAATAATTTATGGATACACACCTCTCTAAATCGCTATCATAAGGGAAGTTGCGTACGTATGGTGAAGCCCTCTGGCTAATGAATGCAAGGTGGATATAGTATTTATAGGCCATATGAGCGATTATTGTTTTTGCGCTGGTTAGGAGATTCCGGGTGTGGTCTTGACTATCCCGCAGGCATATGGCCGCTTCCCGACGTCTTGCGTTGTAGGATCCCAGGTTGTCTTGATAATAGGCCCGGGAAGATGATAGCCATTTAGGGGCGCACAGAGTGGGAAAACCCGGACGGGCGGTCTTAGAACGCGTTTTATGTTAAAGCAATTTATGATAATAAATTGTCTTTAAATACATTTCCCGAATGGAAGAAGGGAAATGGCTTAATGGTTGGCTTCGGTAACGCTTCCCGGATGGAAGAAATGAAGTGGAAGCATATGATATGGTAAAAGCATTTTTATGATAATAAAAATGGCTTTTAATTATATTTCCTGGATAAAAGAAGGGAAATGGGATGTTTTAAAACGGAAAAGCATTTTTATGTTAATAAAACTGGCTTTTAAAGTATATGATATGTTAAAGCAATTCATGCTAATGAGTTGGCTTTTAAATACATTTCCTGGATATGAGAAGGGAAATGGAAAGTTTTGAAATGAAATATGATAAGTATTGATAAATACTTTGTATATGAAACCTCAGTCCGGGAGATATTATCCGGATGTATATTGTAAGGTATATATAAAAATGAATGTGATATGTATATAAATATATAAGTATGTATTCATACTTTAGTTTTGTGTTAGGGGCCTAATGGATCTCTACCATTAATTCTGTCAAGTAGTAATGTATCGGGGGGGGGGGGGGGGTTCCTTATTTGGATTTCGCTTCGCAAGACACCCCACGCACGAACTTAGCGCAGTGTTGAGAATGGATGGAAGTTTAGCCCTTAGCACTTGGACTATCTAGGGTAGATAGTGGTTGGGTGATAGACTAGTTTAGCAGGGTAGCTTGACTAGGATGTCAAGAATGTTCTAGATATATGCGCTAGGTGTGCAGTGTTAGAAGAGAGGTGAGGGGTATCTCATGGGAGTGCGATACCAATTTAAATATGAGATAAAACTTATTTTTAAAATAAAACATTTATGCACTTGCTAAATATTTTCACAACTCGAGCTCTGACCCGTTTATTTACTTTTTCTCTCTTGATATATATATATATATATATATATATATATATATATATATATATATATATAGGTGCCCAGACACAGGGACGCCATAATGATGCTTCTTTCGGGTCAGACGTTAGCTGCAGCAGCTGTAGATGCGTGCAGGTTTACCGTAGACGCCTCTATTCTTGTACTCTAGATAGGAGGCACTGTATAAATATTCGGGCCAATGGTCCAATTGCATTTATTTATTCTTTTAGATCATCATTCGATATGGTTGTATAATTTGAACCATGTGTTCGGTCATTTTAATTTATTTCATTTTCATTTCAGTTTCATTTACGCATGACTGTGTGGATGTTTTATTTACAATTGTTAAAAAGGGTAGTTAAAAAAAGTTTTTTGACGCCATCTTAATAGGTTATTAGTAATTAATTGGATTTCGACAGTGATGCTAAGAATGATTCATATGAAGACTCCTATTAAAATTTGATATAGGAGTGATCACCCAGTATCTTATTAGGCGGGTTGTCATAAACATTTGATGTAATTTTGTTTGGATCATTCATATTAAGGGATTTTGATTTCGACTCATGGATTGAAGTTCAATTAAGCATCAAGAGATTGGGTTTGATTGTTCTTTTCTCTTCTCATTTATTTTATGCCTTTGATTATTAATTCGTCAAATTTCATACCATATTAGGCTAAATCCCCTATCAAGGGGTGGGGGGAAACCCTTATTTGATGTTATTTTAGTTTAATTAGTTTGATTACTTGAAAATTCCCTTTGAATGTTATTTTTGATCCCTCACCCTTAAATTTACGCCTCGAGAGAGGGTAAATGACTTTCGGGAGAAAATTCAAATTCTAGTTATGATACACATTTTAGATTCGAACTAGAGATAGGGGTTTCTTAAGTGGGGTATTATAACTTGAATTTCAACTCTAAATATATTTTCTAAGATTGACATAAATTTTAATTGATCGATCCTAGCGGGTGATTAATTAAAAGGAGTGTGGATCTATTTTCTAGAGTTGTGGGGTGTTAAACTTAATTTTCTAAAAGGTTACTATTAAAATTACATATGCAACGAGAGTTGATTTGTAATTTTGATATTAATTTAGGAGAATTTAATTAATTAAATTAATTAATTAGAATAACTATAATTTGTGGTGTAATCTCACTCCTTGATTGTTCTCACAATTTTTTACCTCACTTTATCTCTTAATTTAGTGTTAGACTTTGTTTTCATTTTACTCACTTTCTAGTTAGTTATTTGCATCTCACATTTTAGTTTAGTTTAGTTTAAAACGTCACCTCACCCTATTGGTTTAATATTTGAAAAAGCTAAAAAAAATAGAAAAAGCAAAAGCTCAAAAAGAATATAAAAAGTGAATTACAATTGTGTTCCCTCTAGCTTACCCCCTTGAAAGTGGATTGATACCCTTACTTACCTCAACACTTGAGTTTGTTATATTTTGTAGGTATTTGAGGACTTTGACTAACTTGGCTTTCAACAACGACATACAAGAAGTCAAGTTATCAAATGGCGCCGTTGCCATTCTTGGGATCGTGAAGCTCGGAGCGGATTTCAACTTGCAGTTCATTTAATTTTTTCACTTTATTATTTTTTGTACAATTTTTATATTTTTAGAAGGCTTGTATTAGGATTATTCTATTCTTGGCTTGTATTGCGGTGCATAGAGACACTTTTATTTTATTTGTCATTTTAAAAATTGTAATAATCAAAGACAAGCATGATAGGGAAACCGGACAAGGTATAGAGAGGGCATCCATTGGAGAGGATTTAAAAGCCTCTCTACCTTGGGTCGGTTAGACTCCCGGGGACGACTGAGATAGGCGTAATCTCCCCCCGGTTGACTCAAATTTTTCGGCGCCCCACGGCCTAAAAACCATGGGAGGTACATTTCTAAACACTCGCGCCTCTCCTGTTAGCGAGTCAATTATTTTGTGTGCTTTGTGTGCTCTTATTTGATTTTATTCTCGCATTTATTTTCAAATGGTGTGATGAATTAATTTACTAAGATCTACACCCGATCACTCACGAGAAGGGATTTCATCACCCGACTCACTCGTTTACCATTGTGTGCTACCCTAGCCATCACTAAATATAAAATCCATTCACTAGGTAGCCCACTAGGAGAAATTTTTTGCAAAGGCGATCACTCAGATAATTCTATGATTTTTTATTGCCCGCGGACTTAATTAAAATTTGACTACCCCTTTCACTAAATTTAAAGATAAAAATTGTATATATGCTAGTTAGCAAATTTTCTTAACTTGTGTGTGTGTCCAATTCATTTTTTCGGTAGTCGATTTTAGTTAGTTCGTCCAAATCAAGAGTCCATATTTTTTTCCCATCCCTTTTCTTCTAAAAAATCCAAAAATATTTTATTCTATTCTTTTTAGAAAATCCAAAAATATTTTCTTTCCCTTTGAATTTTTTTTTTAAAACTCCAAAAAAATACTTCTATCCTCATGGTTGAAGACGTCCTTTACGGGACTACTTTGGTCATTTTCCATTGACACGTGACACGTGTGAGAGTGATCCCGATCCGTCTCTTTATGATATTTTTAGTGGTTTCACCTCTCTCACGAGTGCCCTTGACACTCTTGACCCGTCCATGCACGCACCTCATTTTCCATCACCCTCAGTGTCAAGTGTCGACATGTCTCATCGTTTGTTGTGCACCCACTGTTATTATGCCGATCACATGTCCCATGAGTTCCCTTACATTACATATCCATCTGAACCCACCATGGAACATGTGTATCCATATGACACTGTTCCGGAACCCCCCTCGGCTTATTATCCCGATATACCTAATCTCGAGTTGTGTGAGTACCCTAGCTATTCGTGGAGGCCTGATCACCCTTCCACGCAATATGAATTCCAACCTGATGTTGTGGATCCTCACAAGTTCCAACAGTTGTCCTGGAAACCTTGTGCACCCATTCACGATCAGTTACCTCATTACGCACCCCATGAGTATCAACCATTTGTCCATCACGAAAGCGATCCTTTTATGTATGATGAACTTGGCCCCACTCCACACACTTCATTTGAGTATTCTCCGTATAGTCCTGTCCATAGCGAGTTATGTCCACCTCAACCACCGCCACCACCCATCACTGCACCACCACCACCATTCACATCTGCTCTCGAAAGCCTCTTGCAAAAGTTTATACTCGAGCAAGAGAAAGCCACTCAACTTGAAACTCAAGCTCTCCAAAGGTTTGAACAAAGGTTAAATGAATTAGAGTGTGCGAGAGAGTCGGATTTTCCCATGGCGCCACCCATCATTGCAATCGAGTGTGATGATGATGTGTCCTCTTGTGACACAGATTTTGAGTGTGACTAACCCTACCACCCCGAGAATCTTGAAGTTGAGACCATCCCATGGTCCGGATCCCAAGTCGACAATTGTGTTGACTTATCTTACGATAGTGAGCCTGATCTAATCCCACCATGTCCACATGAACCCCACCTTGCGGTTCCCATTCCCACTCCCGAGATATCCAAAAAATTTCCAGGGCTTTTACCTTATGCCCTAATTGCCTATGTCTCTGACATGACCATATCTTTTAGGTTCGCTCCGGCTAAGAGTGCTCACCATTGTACCGAGATAGCGTCAGAAATGGTTCCCACCTCTATTGATATGGATCCTACCCCGTCATATTTGGATCCCCTTGCGCCGAATATTGATGTTGATACATCTATCTCGAATCTTAATGCCTCGTTAGACCCTTTCACCACATCGGATGTCGACATAATGGTGGATAAGTTGATCACTCACTCGTTTATTTCCACACTTCCTCCTGCGAGTTCCCTTATGGATCACTCCACGCCTCATGAGGAATCTGTGTCTCCCACTCTTGAGTTGGATCATCTTCCTCAACCGACCCACCCGACCCACCCATTAACCTGTACACCCCACCACCTGGTTTGGATCTTGATTTTACACAATTCATGTTTCCATCCACATTTTTATATCCTCACCTGAAACCATCCTCCACCATCTACGAGAGTATTTGTGGTGATACTCTCCACTTCCGTGATACTGAGCTTGTTACTCTATACCCGCCACTCTCTTGTGGTGTTGATTTTTCTCAACCGCTACCTGGCGTGTCACGGCACGATCATTACCATAGCCCATTTATAGCATGGTCGTGTGATTTTTTTGAGGCCAATTCAATTCAACTTAGCAAACCATTTTGCCTCCCTTACCAATTAGAGCACCATGCTTATAGGGCCCTAGTTTCCCTCACCTTTAAGCTTAACGAGGCCCGTGATCGATGCCTATTCACCTTCACCTTTACCTTAATACCCACCCACCCATGGTCCACCAATGCTTTGCATCGCGTGATGCACTTTGCCATACAAGTGCATTGACACCTTTAGCCTTTATCCAGCAAGACTGATGCTTCAGTCTTGTTTGGGGGTGATTCTCATCACCCCAATTTTTCTGTCGCCCCGCGTTTTCATAGATCTTATCTTTAGGGTGAGAATGGTTCGGTCTGGCCGAAGACATTAAACTTAGTGCTACCGGGAGGCAGCCCGCATTTATTGTATTAGTCTCATCCTGTTTGGGGGTGGTGTTTCACATCACCCAATGCTTTCCATGTTATAGACTTGTACACATTTTTTCTCTTATCATTTATTCAGGTTTATTCTTGGCTATATTTGTCCACTTCATTAGCGGTTCATTCTAGTAATCTCTTTCCTACCTTATGCTCTAAATTTTCAAAATCATTTTACTTAACATCGAGGAAGATGTTCCTTTTTGTTTGGGGGTGGGGAATTTTATCAAAATCGAACCTCTTTTGAAAATTTTTGATTTTTGAACCTGATTTTTAAAATTTCGTGCAGTTTCTTTCATCTCACTCATTGATGTGAATTTTCAATCAGCCATATTTCAAAGTCTAGGAATCAAGCTAGAGAATATTTTTATAAATAGCTTATGTAATACATAACAAGGCATTTTGCACTATGAATTCCTAGACTCAACAAAATTTGCACACTTATCACGTCAATGCGATTTAGAGTTGAGGAGTACTATAATTCCCAAGAGAACCTTAAGGATCACTAGTAGAGACTTTAGCTTGTGAGATTTGTGCCTTTCACCATTTCAAAGTGTTTTACGCAATATCCGAGTCAGAAGTTGATTCAACTTCTTTTGGATCCGCACTTTAATTGTTGTATGATCTCATTATTCTTCACTAAATTTTTGGCTTGATCACTGAGAACGACATCACTTTCGTGTTGTAAGAAACACGTGTCTTTAAATTTGTCCCGATCAACAATTTTTCATCCATACACCAACCATTTACCATTCACTTCACCCATTACATTCCTATATTCCTCCATATTCCCATTTATTCCCCTCATCTACACATTTCCCACCACATTAACACATCATCCATCATATTGAGAAAAAAAGTGTGATTTCAAATGTAAATGTTTTCATTATTGGTTTGAAAAGTGAGAGAAAAAGAAAAAAATAAAAATAAAAAATAAAAATAAAGAGAGAAAAGAAAAGAGAAGAAAAGAAAAAGAGTTTTTAGTTAGTAGTTAGATTTAAAATAAAGCCATTTGTTCTTCATGTATAGTACACTCTTCTCAATCTTATCGCATCCATCACTAATCCATTATCCATCATATCACTATCCTACCTACCTCATCCCATCCATCATACCTATCATATCTTTCTCATCCCATTTCATTTCCCCTCACCCATAAAAATCCATGTTTTTCCCTTGGTGTTCGGGCAAATGAAAGTCGACGTGGTGAATAACTCGACGTTCTCACTATAGTGGTTAGAATTCTTTCATGACATCATTTTCTTTCAAATTGTTTGTTCTTTCTAATGTGTGTGTGAGACGTTTGAACTTGCTTACATTTACTCACCTCCTCACATACATGAGCGATACACTGACCCTAATCTCGAGAGTTTGTTTGAGATAGATATATCCAGTGAGATTTGAAGTTGAAGCGTTGATTCCGAAGAGGCAATCTAGGAATTACTCTTGTGATACTCGACCCGTTTTGACTGATTCACACTACACACGTTGAGTTCTAGGAAGGATGTGCCTTTAGTATTTACTTAGCTAATCTTTTTACACATTCTAGCTTGTATTTCTCAAATCATTTATCTCATGATGGATTTTGCGATTATTCTACGTCTAATAAGAGATTGACTGCCTTTCAATAAATCTTTGCAAGTAAGAATTTTGTGGGTATATTCCCTGCAAACCCTCACGAGACACAACTCGTCCTATAGGGCAACCTATAGGTTTAAAGGCTTATTGCACATGCCAAGTGCAATCACAAGTGCCCGCTAAAGTGGTACACTTTTGGTTCCTTATCTTTCTCTTTCTCTCTATTTTATTGCTCGAGGACTAGTAGGGGTGGAAATTCAGCTCAACGGGCCGTGTTTTGGCCCGACACGACACGACACGACAAGGTTTTTTTGGACACGAACATGACACGACACGAATTCGTATTTTTTTTAGCTGACACGAACACGACCTGAATAAAAAATAACACGGCATGACACGACACGACAACCATAATTTCTTAAATTTCAGGCTTAAAAACACGATAACACGACACGACACGACTCATAATTAAGGCACGAACACGACACGACACGACTTCGTGTAAAAAAACACGACACGAACACGACACAAACACGAAACATCGTGTCAATTTCGTGTCATTCTTTGTCATTTTTTCGTGTCGTTTCTAAAATTGCCACCCCTAAGGACTAGCAACGCTCTGTTTGGGGGTGGTGTGATAAGCACCCAAAACTATACAAATTATACCCCAAATAGACGTACTTTAGTTGCTAATTCTCAACAATATGGGTCTTATGCGCTTAATTGTTCAATATGAAGGCTTAATTGCAGTTGCAATGTCAAAAGCTATATTTCGAGGCAACTTGCAGTAAAATGGAGCTAATTCCCTCTCCCGTATCCTAGCCTACCCTTACCCTAGCCTAAACCCTGTGTGTGTTTTGTTTGTGTCTTTTTATTATTTTTTAGATTTTTAGTTTGAGTCATTTATATTTTTAGGATTTATTTTAGATTTATTTAGAATTTCTAGGATTTATTTTATATTTCTTTTTATTTAGTATAATTTTATTTTGATATTGATTTTAATTTTAATTTTTAGTTTTTATTTTATTTTATTTTAATAGGATTAGATTTTTTTTGGATTTCATTTATTTTTTAGTTTTATTTGATTTTACATTTATTTAGGATTTTAGTTTTAGTTTTATTAGATTTTAATTTTATTTTATTTCGCTTTTTAGTTTCATTTTTAATTTATTCTTTATTTTATTTTTAGAGTAGGAATTTAATTTTTAGATTTTTAGTTATAGTGGTTTTATTTTATTTTTATTTTTATTTTATTTATTTTAAGGGTCCAAATTAAACTCACACTAACAACTAACTAACCTACAATCACCTACACCCAAACTCTTCCTCACCCACACCTCACTCCCCTACACCCTCATCACACACCCAACTACACCCCCTATCATCTTCTACCTTCCAACACTCTCTCTCCTTTCTAATCCTCTCTCCTCACCACAAACCTCCATTAACAACACAAAAACCCAACACCTCTATTTTCTCTCTCCTCACTTACCCCCTACCTTAACCCCATTATGACCTCTCTCTCTCTCCTCCCACTGCTAAACTCATACACCCGAAATCCCCTTACCCAGCAGCCCGCCGTTGCCTAAGATCCGAACTCCAACACCGGCGGACATTCACCCTAGCAGCTTAAACCGTCGACCGCATACCCGCCGGCGAAGTGAACCTACATTACCTCCATGCCTCCGATTGGATCTTCACCTGATTCCCCCTTAACCCGTATCCTACTCGAGATAGACCCGCGTACCCGAAAACTAGAAACCAGACACCAGCAGAACCCAACTCCGGACCTCCAACCCTAACTCCAACCTTCCTAACCTCTACCCCGTCGCCGGCGACCCCTTTGGCTTACCAGTCTCCATCCGGACATCCAACCAAACCAATAACCCAAACCCGTCGGAATCATACCCAAACCCGACGCCCCCTTACCCACTGCAGACCCAAGCCACCAAACCAAACCGCCCTGACCCTCAACCCGCGACCTTAACCATCTCTATCTCTCTCCTGGATCCGACCTAACTCCAAAACCGAACCCCATTTCCATTTTCACCAAACCTATGTGAGCTTCAAAAGTCTTACACGATTTTGTCCCTACATAACAAGAAGGGACAAAACCATAAATCAACTCATTTATCCCACATGCTTAAAAAACCCACTCAACCCTCTTTTTACCCAAATACCCTCAAATTTTATTTTTACCCACTTTCCTAAAATACCCCTTTAACCATATCATATTTTATTCTCAAATTCCCTCACCCACATGACCTCACACTTCTCTCACCATATCCATGCACACTCAAGCCAATTCCCCAAAATACCCTCATGCTCCATGTTCCTACTATAAATGAAGATGAAGACCCCATATGAAAAAGGGGTTTTAGATAGGAATTTGTAGATAGAGAAAATACCATTTTAGTGTAGGTTTAAGATTAGAATTTTTATTTTATTATTTTTGGATAGTGAGGGAAAAATAAATTGTTGTAAGAATTAATTTGAGTGAGATATTTGATGTAATTTTTTTTGGATCATTCAAATTGAGGGATGTTGATTTCAATTCATGGATTGAAGTTCAATTAAGCATCAAGAGATTGGGTTTGATTGTTCTTTTCTCTTCTCATTTATTTTATGCCTTTGATTATTAATTCGTCAAATTTCATACCGTGTTAGGCTAAATCCCCTTTCAAGGGGTGGGGGGAAACCCTTATTTGATGTTATTTTAGTTTAATTAGTTTGATTACTTGAAAATTCCCTTTGAATGTTATTTTTGATCCCTCAACCTTAAATTTGCGCACCGAGAGAGGGTAAATGATTTTAGAGCGAAAATCAAAATTCTAGTTATAATACCCATTTTAGATTCGAACTAGAGATATGGGTTTCTTAAGTGGGGTATTATAACTTGAATTTCAACTCTAAATTTATTTTCTAAGATTGACATAAATTTTAATTGATCGATCCTAGCGGGTGATTAATTAAAATGAGTGTGGATCTATTTTCTAAAGTTGTGGGGTGTTAAACTTAATTTTCTAAAAGGTTACCTTTAAAATTACATTTGAAATGGGAGTTGATTTGTAATTTTGATATAAATTTGGGAGAATTCAATTAATTAAATTAATTAATTAGAATAGCTAAAATTTGTGGTGTAATCCCACTCCTTGATTTTTCTCACAATTATTTACCTCACTTTATCTCTTATTTTAGTGTTAGACTTTGTTTTCATTTTAGTCACTTTCTAGTTAGTTATTTTCATCTCACATTTTAGTTTAGTTTATTTTAAAACCTCACCTCACCCTATTTTTTTAATATTTGAAAAAGCGAAAAAAATAGAAAAAGCAAAAGCCCAAGAAAAAAAAAAAGCGAATTACAATTGTGTTCCCTCTAGCTTACCCCCTTGGAAGTGGATTGATATCCTTACTTACCTTCACACTTGAGTTTGTTATATTTTGTAGGTATTTGAGGATTTTGACTAACTTGGCTTTCAACAACGACTATACACAAAAACTCAAGTTATCAATTCCCTATAATTTATATGCATTTTGGGCCATAAACTGAATATAATGGAAAGTTATATACTTTGAACTGTCCTTGTGGCTTTTGTGCAAACAAAATGGGAAAGAATGGGATAAAATTTTATTGGAAAAATTTTGGGGTCATTTGAACGAGTGATGAAGTCATTCGAACGATATGGAATTCTCGGTAGAATGTCTGTTTAAACGACCATCAAACGAAGGGTCCTTGTCTTAGTTTTACCAGCCTCGTTAGATCCTATTTGGAACCCTGTTCGAACGAAATATGTATTTTCATTCAAACGAGGTGCAGTCTCGTTTGGACAAGACTGACAAAAATTAGATTTCTGCACTTTCAAACGTGTTGTCAACATGTGGACCCTTAGATCTTGTGATCGATCAAGCTCCCAATGGAGCAGATCAAAATGTGGGTCAATAGGGGTTTGACCAGTGGTTTATTGCTTAAGTATTGTGGGTTTAAATAGATTTGAAAGCGGATGGAGAGGCCAGCCCCATCAGATTTCTGAGCTATCTCTCTCTCTCTCTAAGATACACTCTTCCATTCCCAACCCATTTCCACTACCCCCAAGGTTCCTCCTTCCATCCTAAGCCCTTTTCTAGCTATTCTGAGGCTAAATACACCAATTTCAAGCCTAGTTTGAGGAATAAGTTAGGTAGAAGAATCCACTGTTGGAGCTCTCTAGAAGAAGTTAAAGCTTTCATGGAGATTTTGAGTTTTTAAGAGCTTTCAAGTCATCCCCTTTAGTTTCTGCTCTTTGAATTCATGGTAGGGTTTTCCTCTTCAAGTTTTCAAGATTAAAAGCTATGTATATATGTAGGATTCATGCTACAATATGATTTAATTTTATAAAAGAAGATATTTTCTAGGATCTTTATTTAAGGTTTTCTTGTAAATATAGAGTTTTTGAGAAAATAAGACTTAAATGGATTTTTGAAGAAGAAATAGTGCTTTTGAATTTTGAAATATGAGGAATAGGTACATAAAATGTAATCTCACGTTAGTATCCTGTTTGGATTCATATTTAAGGATTTCTAGGCTTGAAATCCTCCCAAACATGTGTGGAATCTTACAGTATGTTGGCAAATGACATCTAAACATGATATATGAAGTTTTAAATGGGTTTCATGAAAAAATAAGAAAGTTTGAAAAATAAGCCATTAAATGTGTTGTAAATATTGATAAAAATGAAAAAAAAAAATGATATTTGAAACTACATATGATGATTAGGCTAAAATGGACATTTGTGCTAAAATGCCTTCAAATGATCAGATGTATTTCTCATGTAATTTGAACATAAAATGATGAAATATGGTTTTTGGACATTGGTTTTTGACTATGAAATGATGATTTATGATGCCATAATAAAGTAAATATATTTTTCACAAGGTTTTGATGAATAAAGGATAAAACAATAATTTTGATAAAATTGAGAGTCCTAGTGATTGGACATCCTTATTAGACCTTATCGATATTTTTTTGTGAAAAACAGATAAAGTGTATAAAATAACATGTGAATGGTGTGAAAAGGTGAAACGAACCGTAGAAATGATAAAAACGGTAAAATGACGGAATAATGTGGACATTGGTAAAAATATTAAAACACTTTAATATGGACTCGAATGAGACTGAAAAATAATTAAGAAGTGCCCGAAGCCCTACGGTGAA
Source organism: Sambucus nigra (assembly GCA_949130495.1). Classification (NCBI taxonomy): domain Eukaryota; kingdom Viridiplantae; phylum Streptophyta; class Magnoliopsida; order Dipsacales; family Adoxaceae; genus Sambucus; species Sambucus nigra. Next base: position 350,058,205 of record OX422219.1, on the reverse strand, counting down.
AGACCTAAAGTCACTGGCTAGAGCATTTGGTAGTATAGCTGGTAGTGTAGAGCCGGAACATATACCTACTGACTTTCTCTAAGTCCTTAATTAATTCTAGGATTAACCCCCAATATCCTCATAATTCATCCCAAGAGGAAAATAACATCTAAAAGGCAAAATTGGGCAATTTTGAGCCGAAATGATTCGCCTGCAGAATTGATTCGCCTCAGGGCCGAATCGATTCTAAATGTAGCAGGTCTTCTTCCTCTACGTTTTTGCGATTTTCTCCATTTTTACTCACATAAACCTTCATGCAAAACGCCCAACTCTAAACCAAAGTTAACCAAACTTCATATAAAATCATTCTAACTGTTACTAACGAATTATATCATTAAATCTTCAATAAAAACGGATCATACAAGATTTAATCTTCACAAATCATAACAACCATAGTTTCTCATGTTCTTCACATCTTTTAATCAATAACCCAAATTTTTTTATTATAAATCATCCCAAGCCCTCTGATTTTGTGTCACCAATATAAAGAAATATAATTGCATGCAATCCTACTTCAATTCATAGATTACACCCACCCAAATTCATATTAATTCTTCCAAAAACATGTAAATTAAACCTTATTCTACATGGGCATTATAACATGCTTAAAATAAATGCAAAACACTTGCCTGGGTTTATGTGAACTGATTTCATGATTTGGTGTTGAGTTTGATTGTCTTCACTTCCAATCCTCCCTCCAAAGTTGTTTGTGGTGCAAGAATCACTTGAATCTCTCAAGAATCCTTTTCGATTATTTCGACCTTTTCGGAATCAACCATGACCTCTTAATCATCATCCGAGCCACTTTATTCCATCATCTTATTTCCACCTCAAAAATACGGCACGCGTGAAATTCAAAATAGCCTGAATTAATTTAAATCTGAATCACCAAATTAAATAAATTCTCCAAATTAAATAAATTCCAAATCATCAATTTAATTAAGTCTTAAACCACCAATTTACTCAAATCCTATATCCTAAAAAAATGGGTATTACATACTTCCCTCCTTACAAAAAAATTTCGTCCTCAAAATTTAGATAAGACTAGTACTCTAAGTTTTCTACACTACCTTAATCATGTACTCTTAAGATCACCACATATACTTCTATATCCCCAAGTCACGGATAATATTAAAAAGAATTCAACTACGTAAGGCGCCCATACACCCTATACCCGCGCATAACTGAACAATCACTACCCGGCTCTACTAGCCTCAAATTATAACATAGGTATGATATCTCATATATAACCGCATAAACGTTCAATAGCTATGGTACTAACTCATGTCCTAATGGCCAAACATCTCACCACTTCCAATGTTAAACTATGTTTAATGCGTGGGACGTCTCGCAAAGTGAAATCCAAACAAGAGACCCCCCGATACACTACTACATAACATTGTCGATCGTCGGGATTCGTTAGCCCCTCAATCCATAGTACGTACCCCCTAAAATCCCGTCTCTTGACATAAAAGTATACTCGTACACTCTCATGCTACAAAAGTCAACATACATCACGATGCTCTTACTATCACTACTTCCATAGCGCGAATAGATCACAAGCTATATCTCTCTGCTCGATAATAAGCCAATACACCCTGAATCACATCAGTAATCGTCCCTACTCATTGGGATCAAGAATAAAAATATAACATATTATTTTAAGTTCATTTTGCAACACAATATATATATATATATATATATATATATATATATATATATATATATATATATATTGCTAGACCCTCTTTTAGGTGATACCTAGTATAAATAAATCATACCCTCGAACAGCGAACACAATGTCTTACTTTGACCGTCTACCATCACTAACCAGTCAAAACTTAAAAAAGTAGTCTACTATATTCTAATAACTCTCGAAAGTAGTAAACTAACACGTAATGAAAATACCTTCTTAGTGAACAAGCGACACCAAAAATCCCTGATACTCCAACAATAATTAATTACATATATACTTAATAAGGTTATTACGACCATCACACCCACTAAATCCGACTCACTTGCGAATGCTGGTGATAAAAAATTTACATTGTAAAGCCCCATGCCATGAAAAATCTACCCTGTATACATAGGATAATAAAGAAAATTTACCTCCAAGTGCTAGCTGCATCGCCTGGTCGATGGGCTCCTGAACGTAATCCTTGTATCCCAACTAAACCATAACCTTCCGCAATGGTTGTACATCTAGAACCTCATCCTGTGGTTTCCCTCTGCCTCTATCAGGGCAATATCTCTTCCTATGGCCTGTCTCTCTACAAACGAAACATTTCTCAGGAAATCCTCCCTACCACTGATCCTTCCCTTGCTGGCCTCCCCCGCCATTCCCTTGGCTTTGGCGGCCTTGCGGAACGAAATGTTGTTGCTGTTGATGAGGGCCCTGCTGAACCTGCCTTAACCCAACACTCTCGGATTGACAACCCCCCGGACCTAAACTTCCTGGCCTAGTTCCCTTGCTGAAGATCCCACTCCTGCTGTTGTTGTGCCCCACGGGCACTGTTCCCATCTACCTTTTCGATTTGACTGGACCTACTCACTCTCACTACACCAAAGCGGACAATTAGTAACATACATTTTTTAGGATTACTAACACTACTATACCATTACTACGTGTAACATTCTTTAAGTGTTAGTAATGACTTACAAGTGTTACTAATATATCTTTAGTATTTTAAAAAATAAAATAAAAAAACCCTCAAAAGACCTTCTCTTGCTCCCTTACGCTTCTCAAAATGGACCTAAAAAAAACTCAAACTCTCTCTCTATCGTTAGACCTACAATTTTTCGTCGGACCAGCGATTTGCCGGTGACTTGCCACGATTTGTCGTTGGATATTTACAACGAGTCATCGAATCTACAGTTATTGAATATGTTAAAGAGGAAATTAAAGGTGTTGGAGAGAATAATCCTTTCGATGTTTCAGAATCTGAAACCCTAACTAAATCGGAGGAGAACGGACCCGTTTCTGCTAAAAGTAAGTATTTTTTTTAATGTTTTGATTCATTTACAAATCTTTGTTTCAGATCTGACTTGTAGTCTTTCTTATGGTTTTGTCAATTAGGGATATTCTTGAATTCTCATTCTATACGATGGTAATTGATGAATTTAGGAAATGTTTGTGTTATAAAAGGCAAGATCTGAATGAAAATAATAGGTATACTTTTAATAAAATTTGATATTTTGGAAAATTTGGATGGATTAAACTTGATCTTGGGTAAGATCCAACATATGGATTATTGGTTGTAATTCTTTAGATAAATAGTTAATAGTGAAGAGGAGTTTCTTTTTTTTGTTGTAATTTATAACCATGTTACTCCATGCTTCGAAGGAGGAGAATAAATTGAGTTTTTGTGGTATACATGCAAGCACAAGCTCAAAATATCCCTTTTAGTAATCCCTTGTTGATAGTTTATCTCATTGAGAAGATTCTCTTATGCTACCTATATAAATGTATTCTCTAGTTGTACACAATTGATAATAGCCTATTTGTACACGATTCACATGTATTCTCTAGTGTTAATCAAGAAAATGTTAGAGAAAGTTGCGACAAAAAGATTAATATTATGATTAATAATTTTAGATTGTTAATCAACTAGATGAAGATTGTTACAGAAAGTTTTTCGATCCATTTTTGCCCTAATTATTTCAAGAAAATGACGAATTAGGGGTTCATCTGGAGGAGATTGTTACAGAAAGTTTTCGATCCATTTTTGCCTACAATAAGTCCTTATACTTTTTGGTTTTAAAAATAGAAAAGATGATAAAAATTATCTCTCTCTCTCTCTCTCTCACACACACACACACACGCGCGCTTTTTTTTTTATGTATATAGTCTCCCCCACTGTTTATCTTCGATTAGTGTTATAATTTATATAATTCTCATTTATATAATATATTTGATAAATTTATGTCTTTAATACATATTTTCTTTTAATAAAAATGAAATACTTAGATTATAATGCTTGGCACTTTAATTAGTTTATGTTAATTTAGGGATGGTACTTAGTGTACCTCCTTCTTCCTCACGCTTAATCATAAGAATTTTGCATGTCGCCATCAAAATTTGCATCCCCATCTTAATATACGAAATTCATAGCATGCATAAAAGGTTGGATAAGGTAACTTGTCCACTATGTGTGTGTTTTTTAATAAGGTAGTATATAATACGCATAGAAATCATCTAGGAATTTTTTAGAAGTGAATTTAGTGGATTGGTTCATCAATAGTGTTTGGTCAGCATCCCTTTTTGACTCTGCACCATTTATTCCACTATTATTTTCATGCTCTTATTATCATCACTAATCTTTTCATGCTCTTATTATCATTCTATAATGGATTATAACAATTTTTTTCTTTATTTTTTTACCATTTATGTGCATCATAATACACATATAAGGAAAATGAGTGTTAGGAAATTTGTCTTGGATCTCTAGTGTCACATTTGTAAGAAGAATATTTTTTTTTACTTAGTCAAGATATGATGTTTCTTTTTTCATAAAGTGCATAAATTTTTATCACATACATTAAAATTTGATCACTTTATTGGATGCTTAGTGGGGTATGAATTTTGTAAATTATGAATTATGTATTTATGTTGGTTTATTTTCTCGATTCCTAATCCTTAAATCACATGTAAATTTTATTTCCCAACTGGTGGTCCAAAACAACCTATGCAATATGGTATCTAAATTAGTTCTCGATTTTTTACCGAATAGTGATGATGAAGAGTAGGTACAAAGCCAACAGTGATGACCAGAATGTGGGGGAATCAAGTATATGCCCCTATACAATGGAGAGCTTCAGTAGACTCACAATTGCGTTGCGTGGAATCACAATTATTTCCAGTTTTACTGTGCTGCCAGCCCTATTGGGTGATTCTGATTGGAGAAAACTCTATGCAACTATCACAACCATTGGTATAATGTCAAAGGAATGATCAAAGGTATATTTTACATTCTTTTTGTCTATAGTATGATTCTGATGAGGGGTTATAAGACCATTTATTTTCTTGATATTTCCCAAATGTAGTACAATTGATATGACATGCATCCAAATATATAATCTGTATTTATGTGAGAATAGTGTCCAATTGATATGACATGTTTGTAGTCTTTTGATATAACTAATAATTGATTTTTTTGACATATAATTCATTATTGTGCAATTTAATTGGAATCCCACATTAAAATTGGACACATTTTCTGTGTGTGTTCTTTCAAGTCATTTTGATGACACATCCAATATACGTTTTCAAATTTATTTCTGATTATTGTTCCAGGTGTAATAAGACCTTTAGTTTGAAACATTAACCTCTATATCCATGATTTTCTTAGAATGCATCTAACTTTCAAACTTCATTGAACTGAACCTATTCATATCCAGGTTAACTTCTTCAGCCAAATTCGTCTGTCTCACCATGGTGATGGGCCTAAAGTGGCCAAACGTTTGGTAGATGTATATTTTTCTGTATATAAGGTATTTTTGAGACCCCATACCAATTTTGAGTTACTAAATTTTATTGGTATATCTGAATCTGTATTCGACGTTCTTCCTATAATATTCTGTAACTATTCAGTTGCTGGTTGCCTCTACTTTACAATATACGGTTATGATACAAAATTTATTGACCCTTCTGACTATTTGTTGTATTTGAACGATATTCAAACTTTACAATTCCAGCTACTTATTTCTGAGGCTGCTGCACCTGAGGTGGACAAAAACGGTAAAAAATATCATAAAAAAACTTCAAGTTCTTCCAAAAATAAGGATGAGAAGTTTAGCAGAATCTCATATTGAAATGGATTCGCGACTTTTAACAGCTCTTCTAACGATTAGTATATATGTTTTCATGCTTTACCCTAATATTTGTCGATATGGTGTGTACTAGCAGCTTAAATGACAACAATTGAGTCGAATTATTGTCATTTATGGGTTAAATTGAGAATCAAAATGCCAGCACAAGCACAAACTTTATCACATTTAACCAAAATATTATAGATGCAGTAAACAACTACACTGTTGGTATAACATAGAGTTACTTCAAGTTTGACATAGAGTTACTTCAAGTTTGTTGGTATAGCTTAGGCCCCGTTTTGTATTGTAGGGTAAGGGAACCGGATATGATTATTTTATCCTATCCCGTGTTTGGTGTTATTTAACTTAGAGTTACTTCAAATTTACTTATCCCCATATAAATGTCTTTCACGGCAAGTATTTTATCTAGCTGGACTGGTGATAGGGATTTAAAAGAGCTCCAAGCTAACATTACACGTCAGTGCTTTCCAATCTTACAAGAGAGTGCCACAAAGGTAGTTTCTTTTATAAAGCTTAATTCCAATGGATTTCCTCAATTTATCTCATAATAGTATTAACAATACTGATATTAATAATAGTATTATGATTAAATATTAATACTATTTTTATTATTAATTACTTTCCCATCCTTAAGGCAACCAAAGCTGCTTCAGATGCAGAGCTGGAAACAACTCATTTACGTGGCATGTCAACTCCAATGTTGGAAGGTAGTTAAATTTCTCCTCTAAAAATTCTTAGCTTAACCACCAATTAGTATCATTAGAATTGACTGACTTTCGAACAGGGTTGTTCTTTTCACTTAGTTGCTTCTTCTCTTGAAATGGGGTTCATATATTTGATTATCGGCTTGCATTACGCCATTATATTAAAAGGGAAGCTGGTAAGTGGCTAACAGAGTTGTCACGTTATCCTTTTGAGATACTAGCATGAGAATAATTTATCGCAGGTTGTAAATCAGAAGGTTTTGAATTCCTCCATGTATTTGACAGTCCACAAACTTTATACTGCCTTCCTTTTTCCTTTACTTAATTTGCTACAAGTATTGATCTAAAGCCACTATCAAGAAATTGTGAGATGCACCTGAAGTGTGGTACAGAAAGGGATGACTATGTTCCAGCGGGGATAGAAGTAGTTCATCACTTCATTTAAATTGAAGCTAGTGCAACTCTTCTAATTAATATACAAATGGACCACTGAATTGCAACCTTACTCTGATAAGTCTTCACTTGTCCATTATTTTCTCCAATGGCAACTCAATCAATACCCTCATTGAATATTTATTGATATTGTAACTTATTATGTGAGCTTTTGTAGGTATTCAGTATTCTAATATGTAGCAGTTTATTTCTTTGCTTTTGTATTGCCTTATGTTGAGTATGGATAGTGTTATATAATCTTACAAACTTGTGATGTAATATCATGGTTTGAAAATTTTCATATGTATTGAGATGAATTTCCTATTAATGGAATTTAGGCTATTAATTTTTATTGAGGTTATTGTCTGGATGTATATTAGTGTTGTTGTTGCGAATTATTTGTATTGTTGTACTATTTTTTATACCTTAAACAGGTGGATAGTACTATAAATAAAGGAGATTTTGTCCCCCTTTTCTAAAATATAACTTATTTGTATTGAAATTAAATCGGATCGACAGTTATTTTGTTGTCATTATGTTAACATTTTTTAATATTGTATACCCTGGCGTGTGTATATATATATATATATATATATATATTTTAATTTTTTTAATATTAGTAACGGGCATATACCGTTACTAAATGTGTTAAAAAATTGTGTTAGAAGAGTGTTACGAAGTGTTGGTAACGGTAAAAAAGTGTTACTAAAACAAAATTTAATAACACTTTTGTAATGGTAAAATAGTGTTAGTAACACAGAATTTTGTTACGGTAAAAAAGTGTTAGTAATTTGCTTTCCCACGCCTTTTTTCTAACACTTTTTTAGTGTTAGTAATTATTTTAGTAACACTACAGTAGTGTTATTAATTGACTGTTTTGGTGTAGTATTTGTAGCTATACTTCATATGGAATCACTGATCCTAGAAATGACGTAGCGCTACATTGACAACCTCCGTGTATGTCTCCAACACCGGATTACCCAACAAGTGCTATCGGATCCTCCAGGCAACTCCATCCATGAAATTACACAGCATCTTATCTTCTGTGTTTACCTCATCTTTCATGAAATTTTCTAACCGAGTAAATTCTTCCCCATGTTCTGCCACGGTCCTATCTCATTGAGACACATTGAGAAATTACCTCCGCATCTCTGTCTGTATGGTAGACGAAAAATACTTGCGTTCGAACCACACCCATAATTCCCCAATGCTCATCACATTTATCTCCTCTGCGGTGGTCACTGACTCCCAACACTGCCTACTATCTTGAATGTCGCCAAGAACTATTTCTGAGTGTTGTTTCACTCTGTCATACGCAGGTAGCACTGTATGTCCTTCTTCCACTGACTGGCCACTACTACATCTGAAACTTTAATGGGTGACCATGACCCTTCTGAAATGCTTCTCTTCCCTCTGCTAATTGGACGACCCCGAGTGGGACTGAACATTGGGTGCCACTAACGATTGTGGCTGATGCTATGAAAAATGTCGTGCCATTGCGATCATCATCACGTTAACTGCCTGTGACATAATCTCGTCCACCTGTTTGGTTGTCACCATTCCCTACGGTAGCTATGGTTGTGGTACCTCTGGATCATATTGATCCTTTTTTCACCTTATCTCTCGCTACTGCTCTAGCCCGACGTCCTCTCTTCGGCAACATCTGAAATGAGATTTAAAATATGTATAAATTCACCATCAAATACAAAGTAATCGGCAGAAGAACGTAAATACGCATACGCAATAAGGAATACAACAATCCTACAATAGGGCTCTATATCAAAGAATGCTAAGCTGAAATGTAAAAAATCCGTACCGATCCTAAGGACACTAGATTCTGATGCTCTGATACCATCTATGACACATCACCTAATTAAATACCGGGTGATCATTCCTTCATCCAATTAAAACAGTAATCTCATCTGGTTCATTCTTAGCATCACTGTCGAAAATATTTTAAATTTTAACTAACCACCTATTATTCAAAAAGTTGATGCCAATTTTTATCTTTTTATTAATCAATAACAACAAGTGAAATAATCGTAATGAACAAACCAACCATGCAATAAAATAATCTCAACTAAACTCCATATAAATAGCTGAAATAAAATGATACCGAATAAACTATCGGTTCTCAATATTAAAAACCAACTACACATCTAATGAAATAAAACCGAGTTCAAAAATACAAAGTTTGATAAACTGAATAAAATAAATAACTGAAGGGGTGACATGTCCGAATGAAATATCGAAACTGCATCCTACTCTAGGAATGAAATAATCGAAGCGACAAAGTCCAAATCTTGCAAGCATCCACATGTGCTGTAGTTACGCATCCCTAGAATAGATCGTCAAGCTTGGCGTCCTTGTGGGTGGACACCTAAAAGGTTTTGGAAAAGAGTAATCCTACATGTACCCTCATTTGGTACCCTCTAATAAGATAAGGCAACAAGAGATTGTACTTGTTGCCCTGGCGGGACTCAAAATAATAAGTACAACCTCTTGTTGCCTTGTCTTATTAGAGGATACCAAATAAGGGTACACATAAGTTTATTCTTTGGAAAATATTTTGCAAGTACGGGTGAGAGCCCAAATAAAACCATTTGAAAATATTTAGCAAGTATTTAAATTGCAGTTTAAATGAACAATTATTAGATACACATGTTAGGTTGCGTACACTCTCTTAAGTTCATCACCTCTCATCTTTAATGCGTACCTAACATATTCTACTAAGGCACCTAGTCAAGCTACCCAATCTAACTAGGTTCCAAGTATCTAACTAACCCCCTGTATCACCCATACAGTACGCTACATTATACCCTTAATTATTATTAAGCCTTTAGTTAAGTTTCTCTTTAACTTATATCGTATCGCCCATACATTACATTACCGAATAACTAGTAATTAAAATTTCTCTTATGTTATTATTTTATCCTCATGTCAAGTTCTCACACTTGCTTTACCTTTAGATTCGCACAGTCTATTTTTTCTATTAATTACACTTAAGTATATTAAGCATTGTTTTAGATATATACTATCTAGTTTCGCTACTATCACACATAAGTAGATTAGAACATTGTTTAGATGTACACTATCTAGTCTCCTGACTATCACATATAAATAAGATTAAAACGTCTCTCTCTCTCTCTCTCTATATATATATATATATATATATATATATATATATATATATATATATATATATCCCAGACTGGTCATAAAGATGCGCACTCTCGTATTCTGCTATCAGTCCAAGTACATCTCGTACCTAATCATGGACTATCGGTTCAGATTGTCTCCTTGAACCATCAATCAAACCATACATATTGGAGGAGAATAAATCACTAATTCTTTGGGGCTGCACACATACCTAACGTACCCAAATGACTTATCGGCATCACTATTTTTCTCATATAGTTTTCTCGTATCAGTACGATGACCTGGGGCACAAATCCTGACCTCACTGGAATCATCAAGGTCGGATCGCCCACGACGTAGGACCTCTGTGATAACATGTAGCGTAGGTATGTTAACATAGATAAAAGCACATAATAGGAATACACACAACCTAACTATATGTATATTCAGTATAGGTACACACACGACCTATAGTAATAAATCCATATAGGTATACACTCAACCTATAATTATAATCCGCACGTAGTATTTATTTCGAATACTCATTATACAATTTATTCACATTTATACTTCTCGAATATATTATCCTTGCATTTATTCTCTACTCGAAAGGCCCATCCCCTTAAGTTAATTCAGTAGTTACTACACTCATACCCTACTAGTTATAGACTTAGTTCATGGACCACTCTTCCCGAAGCCCAAATTCTAAATTCTCAATTTGTAACTCACTCCATTTACTATCGTCAGTTTAAAGTTCCAATCTTACTCACATTCAAATCTAATAAAGTCTCGAACATATACCTACAGACTTCTTCTAAGTCCTTAATTAATTATGGGTTTAACCCCAAAGATCCTCATAATTCATCCCAAAAGGAAAATAACATCAAAAAGCCAAAGTTGGGCAATTCTGGGCAGTCGAATTAATTTTTTGTGAGACTGAATCGATTCGAAAGGTAGCAGGTCTCTTCTTCCTCTATGTTTTTGCGATTTTCTTCATTTTCACTCCCAGAAACCTTCATGCAAACGTCCCAACTCTAAACCAAACTTAACCAAAATTCATATAGGATCATTTTAACTATTCCTAAAGAAATATATCATTAAATCCTCAACAAAAATGGATCATATAAGATTTAATCTTTGCAAATCATAAAAACCCTAGTTTCTATTGTTCTTCACATCTTTTAATCAAGAACCCATATTTCTTTATTATAAATCATCCTATACACTCTGATTTCGTGTCACCAATATAAAGAAATATAACTACATGCAATCCTATTTCAATTCATAGATTACACCCAATCAAATTCATATTAATTCTTTCAAAAACATGTAAATCAAACCTTATTATACATGGGTATTATAACATACTTAAAATAAACGCAACATAAACACTTTCTTTGGCTTATGTGATCTGATTTCATGATTTGGTGTTGGGTTTGATTGTCTTCACTTCCAATCCTCCCTCCAAAGTTGTTTATGGTGTAAGAATCACTTGAATATCTCAAGAATCCTTTCCGACTATTTCAACCTTTTCGAAATCAACCGTGACCTCTAAATCATTATTTGTATCACTTTATACCATCATCTTATTTCCACCTTGAAAATACGGCACGAGTGAAATTTAAAATAACTCGAATTAATTTAAATATAAATCACCAAATTAAATAATTTTCAAATCACCATTTTAATTAATTCTTAAATCGCCAATTTACTTAAATCCTATATCCTTAGAAATACGATGTATTACAGTTAGTCGAACGAGGTGCAGTTGTGTTCGAAGGAGACTAACGAGAATCAAGTTTCTATACTTTCAAAAATTATGTCAACATGTGGACCCTTTGATCTTGTGATAGGTCACGCTCCCAATGGAGTAGATATGAACTTGGGGTAAATAGGGGGTTTGACCATTGACTAATGGTTTAAGTGTTATGGGTTTAAATAGAGGTGAGAGGGTATGGAGAGGCCATTCCCATCATATTTTTTTATCTTCCCTCCCCCCTTTTTATTTCTCTCTCTCTCTCTCTATGCTACACCCTTCTGTTCCCAACCTATTTACACCATCCCCAAGGTTCCTCCTTCCATCCCAAGAGTTTTTTTTAGCTATTCTAAGGCTAAATACACACATTTCAATTCTACTTTGAGGAAGAAGTTGGGTAGAAGAAGCCATTGTTAGAGCTTCATTGAAGAAATTGAAACTTTCTTAGAGCTTTGGAGCTTTTAGGATCTTTCAAGTCATTCCCTTTAGTTTCTCCTCTTCAAATCCAAGGTAGGTTTTTCCTCTTCAAGTTTTCAAGATTAAAAGATACGAATATATGTAGGATTCTTGCTAGAATATGATTTAATATTGTAAAAGAAAATATTTTCAAGTATGTTTATTAAGATTTTCTTGCAAAACTGGAGTTTTTGAGAAAACAAGACTTAAATTGGTTTTGGAACAATAAATAGTGTTTTTAATCTTGAAATATGAGGAATAGGCACATAAAATGTAATCTCATGTTAGTATCTTTTTTAATTCACATTTCAGAATTTCTAGGCTTCAAATCCCCCCAAACATGCGTAAAATCTTGTAGTATGTTTGTAAAATACATCTAAACATGATATATGAAGTACGAAGTAGGTTTCATGATAAAATAAGAAAGTTCAGAAAATTAGTCCTTAAATGTGTTGTAAAATGTTGATAAGAATTGTTGATGTAAAAAATTAGATCTTATCTAATTATTCAATCACAGATAAAATAAATGAAACAAAGAGTTTTTAAAGTGGTTCAGCCTTATAAGAATGGCCTACGTCCACTGATATGTTATTGCCGAGTGTTTGGGAATTCTCGATTACAACTTCTATCAAGAAATTTTGGTCCCCTTACAATGAGGATTGTACAATGTATTTATAGCCCTGAGGCTATAATGTGAAAGGGTAATACATTAAATGATGTACATATGAAAGGGTAATACATTCAATGCCCCTTAAGCGTGTGCGTCTGAATGATAAGCATTTAATGAACAGTCAAACTGTTGGTTATCCTGCTATTAATGCTTTGTTCGAGGTGCAGCTCGGACCACCTGAGTTTCTCGGACCGCCTAAGCTTCTCGGTGCTCAAGAGTTCCTCGGAGAGTTCTTGTTCCTCGGAGCGTGTGAGTTCCTCGGGGAAGAAGTGTTCCTCGTTGTAGTATGGTTCCTCGGAGCGTGTGAGTTCCTCGGAAGTATTTGTTGTTGCCACGTAGATTGCCACGCATCTTCATTCAATTGGGTCATGTCAGCAGACTAAATTTGGTATCAATGGAAGCCCCCAATGTTTCATAGTTTGAAATTTGAGGAGTATGGAACATTCTTTCTCGGAATATGGTAGCTTTAAATGGTCTTCCTAATTTTTAGGAGTGTTTCCCTTGTATTTATTTCTCCTTCCAAATTCGTAGACTCAGGCTTTTTGAATTTTTATGCCCGCTTCGATTCCCACGCCCCTTTTTGTCTTTTTAGCCACCGGTAACGTAACCGTCTCTTTTTGTAATCATTACTTTTCCTTTTCCCAAGGTAGAGTATTTAAACGCTGCAGAAAATCCCATCGTCTTCTACTTTTTTCAAATTTGTATCTTCGAGTTTTCCATCGTCTCTTTCTCTCCTATGTATTCATATCTTCCATCGTTCGTTGTCATCAGATCCACTCTTTTTGTAAGATTTTCTTCCTTCTTCTTCATTTCTTTTATTCATCAGGGTTTACCCTGTTGAATCTCTTGATAAGTTTCGCTCTGATTTTTCTATTCCCTCATGGGTTGTTCTGGAAGAGCTTTCTGAGCCTTCTGATTATTTCCGTTTGGCTAAGGGACATTGGTTCCCCAGTCTCTTTATTGCTGAGTGTGGATTTTCTTTTCCACACAATCCCTTATGTTTGGAATTTTGTCAATACTTTGACGTTGTTCCTGCAAGAATAGCCCCAAATATATGGAGAATAGTTAATGGGGTTCATAGGTTAAATCAACTCCATGGAACTCGCATAGGAATTACGGAAATCATGTTTTGCTATAGATGGGCTGTAGGCGATAATACATTTTATTTTAAAACTAAATTTTTAAGTAGGGCTTTAGTGGTAAATCTCCCGGATGCCAATAGGGACTACTTTGAGCACGGGGTTGTCATAAAAAATTGGCAACATGCTCCTTTATTTGGAGATGAAGTTTATCAGGGTCCCAGATGCCCTCCCTATGGCAATGGGATAGGTTATTTTTATTTCATTTTATTTATATTGAAATCATACTTCTTTTGTGTTTGACAAAATGTGCCACTGATATTTCAATTTTTATTTATTTATTTGCAGTTGAGAACAAAAGAAAGTGTCCAAAGGAGGAAGATGTTAATATAAGACATTTGAAACTTATCTGGAGTCTGCATCAGAGTGTTGCCGACGAGAACATTAGGTCAGCCTCATATCTGCTGCAGTACAAGAGCTACACCACTTCCTTTACTGCTCGTCCGGTAATAAGTGAAGTAGAACCAGTACCAGCCTCTGCCAGTTCTTCGCCTGAATCACATATTCCTTTAAGTGAAAGGATGAAGAAGATAAGACCTCCCACTCTCTTCGAGAAGCCTGCCTCTGGTACTGGAGAGGCTAAAAGGAGTAAGATTGACGTCCCAGGGGAGGGGGCAAAGAAAACTGATGCGCCTTCCTCGGCTGCTGCTGTTGTGAAGGTTGTAGAGAAGCCCCAAGTGGCTCCGAGCAGGTCTGCTGCTCCAGGAGAAGTGATTATAATATCACTGACCAAGAGTTCTTCCTTGGTTGAAACTGTTTCTGTTCCCCTGAGGAGGCTGAAGAAAAGCTCCTCGGTCAATTTGGCTGACACCATCACTCAGCCCCCAGCTACTGGAACTAGTGTTCCAACTTTTGTTCCCCCGAGCTCTGCCATGAGCTCGGTAAAGTCTTGGATCATTCCCGAGGTTCAAGGTACTGAGGAAAACCTTTCTCGGGACATGGTTACCTCATTGGCTGCTCGCCACCTTTCTTCTGTAAGTCTTCTTACTTTGAACTTTTTATATTTCCCTTGTCATTTCTGTTTCTGACTTGCTTTCATTTTCTTTTCACAGTTGATGAGCTGCTTCAATATAATTCTGAAGAAGGATGAAGCAATTAAAATTTCAAGCTCCTCATCTGGTGTGGAGGAAGCTCTGGCGGGCCTGACGAAGTCTTTGGAAGATTCTTGCCAGAAATATGCTACTGACAAGGCAATCTGGGAGAACAAGCTTGCCTCCACCGAGCAGCAAAAAGCTCAGGTTGTTGAGGTCTCCAAGGAGTTGGAGAAGAGAATAAAGGACTTGGAGGGGAAAAATAAAGAGCTCGAAGGGAAGCTCAAGAATGCTGAGGAGTTTGAAAATAAACTCAAGGTTGCTGAGGAGGAGTTAAGTCGACTTCAGGAAGTAAGTCGTCAAAAGGAGGAGGTCGAGAATAAATTGAAAGATGCTGATAACCTGCTGTCTGAGAAGCTTTCCTTGGAGAAGTTGAAGAGGAAAATGGCTGTGAAGAAGTCCTTCATCGCTGGGTGGGACAAGGGGTGGAACAAGGGATTGGCTGCCATGGTGTCGCAAGTGGACTATGGCAGCCTCAAGTACTTTAGGGATGGATGGGTCGCTGCTTTATAGGAGATGAAAGTGGATGAAAATTCTGAACTCTTTCAGCGACACATCCCTGGTCCTCCTCCAACTCCTGAAGACTTAGAAGAGGACGAAGCTGCCTCCGAAGAGTCTTCTATGGTGATGGGAGATCATCCCCCAACCATCCAGCCGGCTAACGAGGAAACTCAATAAATAATTACTTCTTCCGAGCAACTGCTGGCGCTCCCCGAGCAATTTTCTACTCCCTCCGAGCAACCTACTTCCTCGTCCCAGCCTCCCGATAAGGTTTTGGGAGATAAGGAAAAGGTGTAGAGTTGTTCGTGTTTCTCTTTATATTTTTCTTTTGTCAATTGTAACCATGAATATGTAACTCTGAATCTTGTACTTCTGACCTTTATGATATAATAAAACTTGAACTTGTGTTTATTCATACTGTTGTCTCTTCTTCATACTCTGTCTTGATTCTTATTGATTATTGCTTTTCTTCCTCTGCTAGTTTCTGGCCAGGATGGAATTATTATCTGCTCACGATACCCAGCTGCCGAGGCAATGCAATAATTATTTTAAAGCTGGTCACACAGATCTGAGTGCAACACAAGTCGTCGACATCCTCGGCCAAGATTCTTCTGAATAGTCAGTCGAAGCATACCAATATCTGAAGTTTCTACTTGATCAAGAAGTGGCCAATAATGTGGCTTATTATGATATGATCGAGGATCTCCAAAGAACCCTCGAAGATCTTCAGCAATAATATAAAGAATCCACTGCCCTGTTGCATGAAGGTTACGAGAAGAAGTACCAACAGATCATTGCCGACAAGGGCTACGAGAAACTGTTTGCTGGCTATGATGTGAGGGAGAGAACTCTGAAGGGTGAGGTCGAGGAGTGCAGACAAATAGCTGAATTATTAGAGCAAGAGAACAACAATCTTCAGAGAGAGTTGTCACATTTGAAGTCTGCATCTTCTACGTCAAAAACCTTGATGCTAGTGACTAATGAGGGATTCTCGTTCTTAGAAGTCGAGAACGCCAACTTGAGGGACGAGTTGGAAACCTTGAAGAGGTCTGGCCCATCTACATCTTCTCGTGATCGAGCAAGAGCTCCTCGGGGACGAGCAAGAGCAGATCGGATTCCTGTCGAGGAACAGAGGACTCAGTCTTCCTTAGAAAACCAGGTCTTCCAGCTGATGGCGAAGAACCAGGCATTGGCTGAAATGTCAAAGAAG
This sequence comes from Sambucus nigra, assembly GCA_949130495.1. Classification (NCBI taxonomy): domain Eukaryota; kingdom Viridiplantae; phylum Streptophyta; class Magnoliopsida; order Dipsacales; family Adoxaceae; genus Sambucus; species Sambucus nigra. The sequence goes on along the minus strand of OX422219.1, from coordinate 350,041,240 downwards.
ATCAGGGACCTGGAAGAGCAGCTTTCCACACAGAAGTCTACCTTGGAGAATAAAGAGATCTTCATAAAAAATCTCCACGAGCAGCTGGAAAGACTAACATATCAATTCCACAAACAGCCCATGGAGTTCTGGATGGATGGATACAACGAAGCTCTCTATCACTTGGACGATCGTATCCAGAATGCCAATAATGAGGGCTACAAGCAAGGCTGGTTGAATGCCTTAGGTGTGCTGCAACTCGAACATGGTCATTACCTGTGGGACTATCATGATCCTGGGCTGCTCGACCTACCTCTGCCACCATACAAACTGGATATGAGTTAGATCCATGCTCGGGCCATTCCTCGATGCTTGATTTCCAAATATCTCGGTGACTACAATCTCCATTCAATTGTTGAGATATCTCGTCCCGAGCACCTCTTAGATTGACCATCCGTGATGAATATCAGGATGTTAAAGGATCTCAACTTCATAAATTCTCCCCTGGCTTTAAATGATCCGCCTGCTGGCGAGGAACCTGTGTCAAAAGCAGAGGGGAAAAGACCAGTAGAGTAGGAATATTAATGTAATAAATTTGTATACATTTCATTATCAATTTAATTTATTTTGGATTTAATGAAAGACTTTCATTTTTGTTCGCAATCTTAATTGCCATTGTCTTGTAATTATAATACATTTTACATCTGTGCATGCATATCTATTAAAAAGATAACAATATTGTGTAATTTGTCGATCAACTTATTGTCGAATAGCTTGAATTTGTGGTAGTCATTTGGCAAAAATAATATTTTGTTTCTCGACCAACTTAGTAATAATTAAAAAGTTACGAGTATCATTTATGTTGCTCGATCACTTAATAATACAGTTTTGTTTCTCGACCAACTTAGTAAAAAGTTACGAATATAAAAAATGTTTAAAATGTTTCCGACCAACCAAGGTCGGTAAATTTTCCTTGTCGACTAACTACAGTTAGTGGGTTTTTATCCCCGACCAGCCATAGTTAGTAGATTTTTTTCTTAAATGTTTCCGACCAACCAAGGTCTGTAAATTTTCCTTGTCGACTAACTACAGTTAGCGGGTTTTTATCCCCGACCATCCATAGTTAGTGGATTTTTCCTCTACGAGGAGCTTTGTCACGTTTTCAAGAATATATTTACTTCCTAAACAATATAAATTGGCATTTTTAGGAATACTTTTATTTGTCGAGGAACATATAGTTTTACTTCCCGTAGGAATACATGTTTTACTTCCCGGAGGAATACAGGTAGCTTTACTTCCTGGAGGAATATAGGTAGCTTTACTTCCCGGAGGAATACAGGTAGCTTTACTTCCCGGAGGAATATAGGTAGCTTTACTTCCCGGAGGAATATTGGTTTCTCGACCAACCTTAGTTGGCATTTTCGAAAAAAAATTTGAGTAGCCTAAGCTTTGTCGAGTAGTGTGTAGCACTAGTATTCCCCGAAAAACTTTCAATAAAAAGAAAGAATTCGGCAGAATATCTTCATTTTATTCATCACTGATAATACTTGCGTAGGTGCTCTGCGTTCCATGCGTTCTTAAACTCCTCCCCTTCTAAAGTTGCTATTCGGTAAGTTCCTGGTCGAACAACTTCTGTAACTCAGTATGGTCCAGTCCAGTTTGCCTCCATCTTATTTTGCTTTTGAATTACTTTCTTCAGCACATAGTCTCCTTCTTTCAGGTCGCACTTCTTCACCCTCTTATTGTAGAAAAAAGTTGTTCGCTGCTGGTAAGCAGCATTTCTAATGGCTGCTTCTTATCTAACTTCCTCGAGCACGTCTAAATCCAATCTTCTCATTAAGTCACTGACAGGGGAGTTGAAATTCAGTACCCTGTGTGTTGGGAGGCCCAACTCGGCAGGTATAACAGCTTCACTTCCAAACGCCAGCATATATGGTGATTCTCCAGTTGCTACTCGGGTAGTAGTTCGATAAGCCCACAGTACTGACTGTAACTCGTTGATCCTGTTTGCTTTTGCATCATCCAGTCTTTTCTTCAAGCCATTTAGCAGCGTTCTATTTGTCACTTCAGTTTTTCCATTGCTTTGAGGATGGCCTGGTGTTGAGTGGACCTTCAAAATATTTGACTGATGACAATAGGCAGCGAACTCCTCGTTATCAAATTGTGTTCCATGGTCTGTGATGAAAGCATGAGGAAGACCATATCGATAAATGATGTTCTTCCAAACAAATTGGTACACCTTGTCATACGTCATATCGATGAGAGGCTCAGCTTCTACCCACTTAGTAAAATAATCCACTGCGACGACGAGGTATTTGAACCTTCCTCTGGTCGTTGGCAGCGGGCTAACCAAATCTATTCCCCACATGGAAAATGGCCAAGGGGAAGTGATGGGTGTCAACAATGCTTGTGGAGTTCTTCGGATGGAGGAAAAGCGCTGGCACTTGTCACATTTCTTGGCATAGGCTATACAATTAGCCCTCATCGTCGGCCAGTAGTATCCCTGCGTCATCACCCTTTGCAAAAGCGTCCGACCTGCTACATGGGCTCCACAGGACCCTTCATGGATCTCTTCAATGAATTCTTTCACCTCGGAGGGATGTACACATCTCTGTAAACCTGCGATAATTCCTCGTCTATATAGAATACCGTTAGTTAATACATACCGAGCAGCTTTAAACTTCAATTTCTGGGCTAAGACCTTGTCAATTGGTAATTCTCCCTCCTCAATATACGCCCTGATGGGATCCATCCAAGATGGTCCTAAATCAAGGGTGATAAAGTTCATCGTCAGATCTTCATCTATAGTCCGACCAGCCAACACTTCAATTGGGATTGTTCGTCGTAGCTCGGTACGAGTAGCTGATGCTAATCGAGCTAAGGCGTCTGCTCTTGCATTCTCCATTCTCGGTATTTTGACCAGCTAAATAACGACAAATTCTGACACCAGCTCCTTTGCCTTTGCATGATATCTGATCATTAATTATCCTCTAACTGCATATACTCCCAACATTTGATTTACGATCAATTGAGAATCACTGAAGGCAATAACCAGCTGCGCCTCCATAATTTTTGCCAATTTAAGACCTGCAATCATGGCCTCATACTCAGCCTCATTATTGGAAGCTTTGAATTAGAAACGTAGGGCGTATTCCATGCCGACCTCGTCCAGAGTGCTGAAAACTATCCCTGCGCCACATCCTATAGTGCAAGATGATCCATCTACATATAGCCTCCATATAGGTAACTCGTCTTCAAATTTTTGATCTGACAGAGTTCCTCGGTGAAATATTTGTTGCTTCCTTTCATCCTCCCCTGATATTTCTTGCTCCTCGTTGATCATCTTTTCTTGCCCTTTTACCAACCGGAGTTGGTCTGAGCTCGAATTTGATGATCCTGTAATATCTACTTGCCCTTTTACCAACCGGAGTTGGTATGAGCTTGTGTTTGTTGATCCTGTAACATCCACATGTTGATCAACGAGCAACTTTTGCTCCTCGGGGGTATCAGTATAGGTGAACTCTGCTATAAAATCTTCTACAGCCTGCCCTTTTAGTGATGATCTGGGTTCATAAACTATATCATATTCACCGAGCTCTATTGCCCAGTACATCAATCTCCCTGATTTTTCTGGTTTATGAAGGGCTTGCCTCAATGGCATATCAGTATATACTACTATGGTATGAGCCTGGAAGTATGGCCTCATTCTTTTACTCGCCCCAATCAGCGCCAGTGCTAACTTTTCCAGCCTTGGATATCTGATCTCTGCTCCTCGAAAGGCCTTACTCGTATAAGAAATTGGTTTTTGCACTCCATTCTCCACTCTGATCAACGTCGAGCTAACTGCATTCTCCGATACTGCTAGATACAAGTACAATTTTTCTCCCATCACTGGCCTGGACAACAGTGGAGGTGCTCCCAAGTATTTCTTCAAGTCTTGAAAAGCCTTCTCACAATCATCATTCCACTCAAAAGTCTTTCAAAGTGTCTTGAAGAATGGGAGACATCGATCAGTTGCTCGTGACACAAATCTGTTGAGTGCTGCTACTCGTCCTGTGAGACTTTGTACTTCCTTCTTCGTCGTTGGAGATCGCAGCCCTAATAGAGCTTTGATCTTTTCAAGATTTGCCTCAATGCCTCGCTGATTGACAATGTACCCGAGGAACATGCCTTCTCGTACTCCAAATATGCACTTCGTCGGGTTTAGCTTCATTTGATATTTATCCAGTTGATCAAAAGTCTGGTTTAAGTTAACTAGATGATCGGCAGCTTTCTTGCTCTTTGTCAGCATATCGTCAACATAGACTTCCATATTGCAATTGATTTGTTCAGCAAAGACCTTGTTCATCAGCCGCTGATATGTCGCACCTGCATTTTTCAAACCAAAAGGCATAACATTATAACAATAAGTTCCCCTAGGGGTAATGAAAGAAGTACTCTCCCTGTCTTCAGGTTTCATTTTAATCTGATTGTAACCAGAATAAGCATCCATGAAGCTCAGCAGCTCGTGTCCCGAGGTAGCATCCACCAGTTGATCAATTCGGGGCAATGGAAAGTGATCCTTTGGGCATGCTTTATTGAGGTCAGGGAAGTCTACACACATCCTCCATTTGTTGTTCTTCTTCTTTACCATCACTACATTGGCTAACCAATCTGGATATTTAACATTCTCAATGAAGCAAGCTTTCTGAAGCTTCTCGATTTCCTCCTGTATAGCTTGATTCTTCTCGGGACTGAATACTCTTCTTCTCTACTTCACAGGCTTGATCTCCTTATTCACATTGAGTTCGTGACATAAGAAATTTGGGTCTATCCCAGGCATATCCTCATGACTCCACGCAAAAGTTTGCTTTCTTCTTCTAAGGAAAGTTATCAATTCCTATTTTAGTGAGGCTTCCAACGACTAACCTACTTGAGTAATTCGCTCAGGGTGCTCGTCGTCCAGAATGATGTTTTCAGTAGCTTCCACCACTTGACCCTTCACGAGTTGCGACTCATCTCTAGGATCCAATGTTTCAATTTCGGCACCTTCATCCACTTGATAGGTAGTACTCTTTTTCCTTGATTCCTCCAGTTCTTCTTGCTCGGCGGATGAATAATAGCATTCCCGAGCTACTTTCTGATCACCTTTCACAACTCCTACTCCAAAATTTATTGGAAATTTTAGGCACTGATGCACTGTAGATGGTATAGCCTCGAACTTCTTCAATCCGACTCTTCCCATGATGATATTGTATGATGATTGAACATTCTTATCCATCACGAAGAAGCGTATTCTTTCTGTTCAACAAGCAGGCCACGTACCAATGAATATATCCAACTTGATCATCCCAAGTGGAAATACTTTCTCGCCAGCAAAACCGATGAGGGATCTATGATAAGGCTCCAATTGAGATAGCTTTAGATTTAAACTATCGAAGCACGAGTAGAACATGATGTCTGTCGAGCTACCATTATCTACCAGTACTCTGGAAATCATTACCTCCTTCATTCTCATCTTGATCACCAATGGGACATCATGAGGATATAGAACACCTTCCATGTCATTCTTTGAGAAACCAATAACCAATTTCTCTTTGTTCACCTTTCTCGGGCGATCCTCCTCAGTTAAATTTATTCGTTGAATGTATAATCAAGCTTGAGCCTCACAGAGGTAATCTTTTCTCTCGGCAGTAAGGTCTCCTCCTCCTACATCTCAACCTGTTATAACATTACAGTCAAATGACCCAAAGCGTATTGAAAATACCTCTCGTTCTGGATGCCTTGGTCTCTTGGGAAGATCGGGTTCATCTTCTGAATCAACTTTATGGTTTCTTTTCTTGTTCTCCTCTGCTTGACGAGGAGATCTAGACCTCTCTCTTGCTCGGTCGTTGTTTCTTCTTTCATTTCCATGATCAACCTACTTTGATAGCTTTCCTCGTCTGATGAGTGTTTCAATCTCATTCTGAAGAGCTATGCAATTTTTGGTCATATGGCCATGATCTTTATGAAACTCGTAATACTTTGCCTTATTCCTCTTGTCAGGGTCTGCCTTCATTTTATCTAGTCAGTTTAACTCCTCGTTGTTCTTGATTTCCTCTAGAACATGGTTGATATCCTTCTTCAAAGGAGTATAATTATCAAATTTCTTCATCACGTCCCATACCGACCTATTTTTTGAATGTTTGTCATTACCATTGTTCTTATGCTCTTTCTTCTTAGCTTTATCTCCTTCCACCTTGGTTTCTTTGGCATCTATATTCTTCTTCACAGCCATAGCGTCCTCGGCATTCATAATCTTGGATGCTTTTCCCATCAGGTTCGACATGGTTCTAGGTGGATCTTTGACCAAAGTGTAATACAATTTGTTTGGCAGTAGTCCACTCATCAAGGCGGTAATCGCTGTCTTCTCCTCATAATCAATGACTTCGAGTTTCTCGTTATTAAAACGAGTTATATAATCTCTGGTGCTCTCACCAGCTTTTTGTCTAACACTTAACAAATGTGCTACTCGTTTAACTGGCTTTGCCCCAAAATAGAAATTCCCAATGAATAACTCGGCCAGTTGAAGAAAAGTTGAGATCTTACACCGAGGAAGATTATTATACCATATTTGAGCAAATCCGGTAAGAGTTCCCGAGAATGCTCTGCATCTCATCTCATCTGGAACAACATAGATGTCGGCTGCAGCTTGATATTGTTCTATATGAAGGACGGGGTCAGTCTTTCCATCATATTTGGGGGTCACAACAGGTGCTTTGAACTTTGATGGTGTTGGAAAATCTACAATGGCCTGGACAAAAGGTGTTCCTCGAACAAAGGTTCGTTGTAGGGGGTTCTTAGCTTTAACTATTTCCACCAATCTATCCTTCAGCCTTTGAATAGAGCCTTTCCATGCATCATTTCCTTCCTCGGCCCTATTGGTTCGAGCAACTGATCACGTTGATGTGGCTTCCTGGGATCTCTCTTGACGAGAAGCTGGTCGCGACTGGGCAGATCCTTCCCTTAAGTCTGATGGTCGTCGAAAACTCCTCGATGGGGCTCTAGGAGGACTTTTGCTCCTCCTAGGACCTAATCGATCGAAAGGAGATACTCTGCTTAATCTTTCTAGTGCACTGGTCCTTTCTGGGGAGAGAGTGATACGTTGTTCAGTATCTGTGGCTCGCACTGACGAAGTTCGTCCAGGTTGATAAGAAAAATCTTCAGACTCCTCATTGCGATATGAATTGGTACGCCTAGTACGCAAATAAGGCGCACGGGTATTTCTTTGAATACTTCGTGGTCCTGAATGGGTTGGTGCACCGCCATGGAGGGTTTGTATGAGCTGTCGCATAGTTTCTTGCATGACGGTCTGGCCTTGAGCCAGATTTGTCATTATTCCAGCCAGATCTGGAATATTCGGCGGAGCAGATGGATTTGGAGGGCTTCCAGCGTTTTGATTGCTAGATTCTGGAATATCAGCCATTTGTGATGAATTATGTTTGATGAAAAACGATATTACCAGTCGTTTCCCACAGACGACTCCAATCTGTTGATGTAAAAAATTAGATCTTATCTAATTATTCAATCACAGATAAAATAAATGAAACAAAGAGTTTTTAAAGTGGCTCAACCTTATAAGAATGGCCTACGTCCACTGTTATGTTATTGCTGAGTGTTTGGGAATTCTCGATTACAAGTTCTATCAAGAAATTCCGGTCCCCTTACAATGAGGATTGTACAATGTATTTATAGCCCTAAGGCTGTAATGTGAAAGGGTAATACATTAAATGATGTACATATAAAAGGGTAATACATTCAATGCCCCTTAAGCGTGTGCGTCTGAATGATAAGCATTTAATGAACAGTCAAACTGTTGGTTATCCTGCTATTAATGCTTTGTTCGAGGTGCAGCTCGGACCGCCTGAGTTGCATGGACCGCCTAAGCTTCTCGATGCTCAAGAGTTCCTCGGAGAGTTCTTGTTCCTCGGAGCGTGTGAGTTCCTCGGGGAAGCAGTGTTCCTCGTTGTAGTATGGTTCCTCGGAGCGTGCGAGTTCCTCGGAAGTATTTGCTGTTGCCACGTAGATTGCCACGCGTCTTCATTCAATTGGGCCATGTCAGCAGACTAAATTTGGTATCAACAAGAATGAAGATAAATTATGTTTGAAAGTACATACGATGATGAAGCCAAAATGCACATTTTTGCTAAAATGGCCTTCAAATGATTAAATATATTTCTCAAGTGGTTTCCAAATGAAATGATGAAATATGGTTTTTGGACATTGGTTTTTGCATATGAAATGATGATTTATGATGCCATAATGAAGTTAATATGTTTTTCACAAGGTTTTGATAAATAAAGGGTAAAATGGTGATGTTGGTAAAATTGTAATCCTAGTGGTCGGACTCCCTTATTAGACCTTATCGATCATTTTTTGTGAAAAATTGATAAAGTGGATAAAATGGTATTTGAACGGTGTGAAATAGTGAAACAAACCGTAAAATTGATAAAAACGATAAAAATGACGGAATAATGGGGACATTGGTAAAAATACTAAAACACATTAATATGGACTCGTATGCGGTCAAAAAATAATTAAGAAAGGCCTCGAGCTCTAGGTGAAAGACCCAAAATCACTGACCAAAACGTGGGGTAACATAGTCGGCAGTGTGGATCCCATTAAAGTATGAGGATATTAGGAGGATTCCAAGAAAAGAAAATGGAAATGAAAATGAATTTTATTGTGATAAAGGGATGTAAATAAGATGACCTAATTAAAGGGATAAAATGGAGATTATGGAATAAAACAAGATTAAATAGTCTCAAGACCCGATAAAGGGTGGCATAAAATTGTTAAGTGTGAGTAGGAGCACATCGCTCGGGTGCATTATATAGTAGTCGCATTAATACTAGCTAAGTTGATAAACATTTTTGAAATTGTTTAAAATACACGTTATATGTATAGTATTTTTATAGAAAACGTATACTTAGTATTTCCCACCCTGTTGAGAATTCGCTCACCCCTGTTTGTTATTTTAGAACCCCACCCCCAGGTACATCAAGTAGGTACGTTGGTAAGGATGTTGGTGTGACATCCCGCCTAATAAAATATCGGATGATCAATCCTTTACCAGATTAAAATAGGAATCTCATATGGTTCATTCTCAGCATCACTGTTGAAAACAAATTTAATTACTAATAACTTATTAGGCTGGCATCAAAATTTTATTTAACTAATCTTTTTAATCAAACCAACCAAGTAAAATAATCATAACAGTTTATATACAACAACTGAGATGAAATAAAATAACCGAGCTCTCGGTACAAAATAATACAAACAAATCAAAATGCCGCAAGCTAAAATGCGGTAAAAGAATAAATGAATATAGTTGGGCCACCAGCCCAAATGTTTCTACAATACCTCCTATCGAGATCTCAAGGATAGAAGAGCTTACAATAAACCTCCTTGCATCCACAACTGCTACAGTAGACGTCTGACTCGAAAGAATCATCATCTAGGCATCCCTGTGTCTGGACACCTAATATATATACATATATAGCAAGAGAGGGGAAAATAGAGAAACGGGTCAGAGCCCGAGTTTTGAAAATATTTAGCAAGTGCTCAAATGCCATATTATTAAAATATGAAATCTCTCATATTTAAACTGGTATCGCACTCTCATGAGATACCCCTCACCCCTCTTCTAATAGTTCACACCCATCATATATATTTTAAACAAACTAGTTAATCTACCCAGCCTAACTAAACTCTTTCACTCATACTCTTAATCCTCATAACTATCACCTACCCTGCATGATATAATATAAGTTATACCGTAAGCTATCGCATAGGCTTTAAGTTAATAAGCATCAATGTGATATATACATATAGTTCTCATTCTATATATAACTATACCGTTCATGTTCCGTAACTTTCACTTTAACATTTAATATCCCTTATATATAGTTCTCACTTGAACCTACGATTCACATTTATATTTGTCCGGATATAACTCTATCGGAAGAGGAATAACCTCTTATTCATATTACACTTTACACCAGTCAAAGTCATATGATATCTCATTTTTATATACAAGCAATGTATTATACTCAATAAGTATATTTATACCTACATTACAATCATAAGTATAATAACCATCCCACCGAGCTATAACTTGAGGACGCAGTCTCAAAGTGCTATCAACATCTAGGCATGCTCAACTTAACTCAGGTACCAAGTCAGACTCACTCATGATCATGGTAGAAAAACTAAATGGTGGAGGCGGTCATATTCCCTCCTGAAAGTGGAATCATATCACACCCATATTCGGGACAATATGAACTGCGGATATACTCTCCCTGCTCCTCAAGCTAGGGGATTCATCCACATTGCGCAACCTCCCTGGATAACACCAGAGATATATACAATCTGGTTGTCCATCCCTATGCCTGTGGAAGCTGCCTCTAAAATACAAATATACCAATCACACACATATATATTTATATTCATACTATATCATATATATACATACTGTAACCACTCATGTATGTATAATATATCATTCCTCCATATGATCTGGCTATAATTGCCGAAATCTTATAGCGATAGCCAATATCCCAAATGTTCCCATTCGTAATATTGTAAGTATTCATACACTTAACATATTAAACCTATAAGCATTCTATTACTTAAGGTTTAACTTACACCTTAGCCACTTTTAAGGATTTACATAAACCCGAATATACCAATTCGTAATAATTAAATAAGTATACTATCAACCAATTTTAATTCCATAGCTATCATATCACCTATAATAATAGTTGTCAATAGACATACCGGATAGCCACTCAATCCTCTTTAGCTCATATCCTAAATTCCATCCTACTCGCATCCTAGGATTTACTCAAATGTAATCGGCCCGTATTTATTCTCTACGCATAAATATATAAACACACTTGTCGAGATTTTTCTCAAATGTTACTCGTCTAAAACATTCATTTAAAATATAACCCGAATTAAATTATACGAACCCAAGGTTTTTATATCTCCTCAAGTCATTTAGAATGCCTAAAACTTTATTTAGGAACCCTAATATTATGATTCAAACAATTCTAGCCTTAATTCGCCCAATACCAGGTTTGTTTTCTGACTAACAATTTCGATCTCGGACACCCTTTCGTAGAAAAATCATAACCAATTAAAAGAAAATCAGAAAAATACGCGGTTGGTGCCCACGCGTTCGTAAGGAAAAGATATAGAAATTTCATTTTTTGACAAAGAGCCGAATCGATTCGCTTCCTGGCCGAATCGATTCAGAAAGGATGCTGAGTTACTATTCATCGTCCTCTCCAATTTCTCTTTAATCCAACACAATCCCAACACTAATCCCATGATTTCTACCTCAACAACCAACAAAATAATCATCTATACATAATGATATAACCAATACATCAATAACTTTATGGGATTTAACTTATAAATCAAGAAATTAAACCCCTTTCTTAATTAACCCACCATTTTCATTTCTTCCAATTTCTCAACAAGATTTACACCATTAACATGGCTTTAACACTATAATTCATAAGGAGTTAACAACAAAACAATTTGTTAACTCTCAATCCAATTTTCCCAAATTTATTTAAAGGGTTCTAACCCAAAATTATCTAGTTACCAACTATATTATGAGATACACACACTCAAATGAATAAAGCAAGTAAACACTTGCCTCGTGGATTAAATCCTACGACCTCGAGTCGAATCCCGTAGAGTTTGTCCGGAAATCCCCTTTTCTCTCTTCCTTTCCTTCCTTTCTTCTTTTCTCTCTTTTCTTTCTTCTCTTTCTCTCTCTTAGGGCTTATAAGAGGGAGATAAGGGTTTATCCCTTATAAAATCCTGTTTTGACTCGTATACTCAATTGCAAGTCCTTACTAGTCCAAAAGTCCCCGAAACCTAAACACTACCCTCGGATACTCTATTCTGACTATCTTGATCATTCCAAAACCAATCGTGCAGTCGAAATATTCTTCTAAGTCACTTAACTAAAATTCACTATTCGGGCCAAACACTTCTCAACACGCGTTTTCTTCAAAGTGAAATATTACCCGTTGCTTTACCCCACTGCGACATGACATAAAAATATTCCGACTCATTTACTTAGTCCTAAAAGTACATGTAACAAACATCGGTAATAATCTAACACTCATTAATCCCAAAATTTCTATTCATAGAAATTCCTCTAATTATTAAATTACGCCCACTTATGAATTTAAATATCTATAAAAGTACGGGGTATTACATACTTCCCCCCTTACAATGGAATTTCATCCCCGAAATTCGAATATAACCTGTACTACCAACCTAGGATCACTAATCTCACTACATCCTAGTATACCGTAGTCGAACGGTACTAACACAATGGTACCCTACCATATACTTGTTAGTAGTACCCACCTATCTCAAGTCTTATGCTCTAACGCACTAGCTTAACAAAAAGCTTGACTAAGTCTCTACAAGATGAAAATGACGACACATCGCACCTAGTGCTTCTATAACCGTATTTAAAGGTAACGAGCCTATAATCACAGCTCTAACGTATCGATCTTATTGGAAAGTCGCATCACCCTAAGCGCTCTATTCATCTACACCATGACATAGAATTTCCTCCAAAAAGGAAAATACACTGGCACTTGACTACTCCCGTCAGTCTTATTGCTTATCTCAGGTGTGCTAACTCTTATTGCACCTACATAATTGGATTATTGCGTACCTTATACGACGTTCAATCCAATACACTCCAATTCCATTCATAACTACCCCAAAGCAAAATCTTTGGTTGTATATACTACTCCCCCTTTTCTATCTCGGACGACATATAAAATCAACACACTTCCTCAGCCTGGTGCTAACACCTGGGTACTCCCAACCCGAATAACTCGAAATTTAATTCCTCATATACCTGGAAATTTAATCCTTCTCAAGGTTAATCCGCATATTTTATCGTGGTTAACCCACTACAATCACCCTATTTCAGCGCTACCTTCCTCACTAGCATTAATTACGATACACTAAGATCGGTGTGTTTCCTATACACGTAAAACGAGCATTATACTTACTATATCCCTCATAAACACACTAACGTGTTTCTACCACTATGTCTTTCCAATTCGGCAAAATGGAAAGTCTAACTAATCGGGGATCCTACACTGTGCACAAGTGTTACGAACATCATACCCAAACATATTACCTCAGAATTTGCCTTCTAATTAAGGCCTGGCTATAAGCCTCAAATCAATTATCCTAATCTTACCTCACCCATTACTTATGGTGAGAGAACCATTGCAATGCGTTTCCAGAGCATTTCCACTTTCATTAGCCATTATACATCACATGACTCTCAGCTAATTTATCATCAAAACCAAAGTCCTAGCATACAGTAACATCTTTCCACTCCCAACATCATTAAGGTTCATGCGTGGAGTGTCTTGCAAGCGAAATCCAAACAAGGAACTCCTTCGATACACTACTACTTAACTTTGTTGGTCGTGGAGGTATATCAGTTTAAAACATGCAACCGGAATACTCCCATCCCATCTACCAACAAAATATGGTCAAGACTCATACTTATCTTAAGGAGCCAAACCACAAAGCGCTTGTACTAACACTAAGTCCTTTGCGCGAACAACAACGCGCTTAAACTCGCAGCTTAACAGTAAATCCCGCATACCTTAAATCATATCTGTAAGGTCTCTATGCACCAAAATAAAATAATGAAACATTTACTCATCGAAGTTCCGTCTAAAAATATATTAAAGGCGAGCTCAACCCATATCCAGGTAAGATATCGCAAAAACAACCCGTTCCACCTTGGAATCGTAGATACGATAGACTTGCAATCATTGGCCTACTATCGCTCCGACCATCCACGAACATATTATACTCATAATAGTATTATACTCGTATAACACACACAAAGCGAGCAACACAAACCAAATATAAGCTCGAAATACCAACACTCGCTTTCATAATGAATGAATAAAAATAGAACCCCGCTACCGCAGAAAAGCAAATAGATATACCCTCCATAATATTACCGATACTAACACTAAACTCAAATCACACACACGAATCTAGGGCTAACAAAATACTGTGACTCAATCATTGCCACTCAAAATATACCTCCTTCATCCGAGGTAAAATTTATAATAACATTCTTGCCAATCACCCTGGCTGCCCCAAATGGTTCCCAGACATAGTACACTTGAATCCCCTCCAAAGAAGTTTTATTAGGGGGTCCCCCTTTGTGCAAACCATCGTAGATTTCCCCATGCTGACCAAATTTAAAGCTGTAGTAGTCACTCCCAAATATGATGGGAAGACTGATATAGTTCTCCATACAGAGTAGTACTAAGCATCTGCTGATATCTATGCTGTTCCAGATCAGATAAGATGTAGGGCGTTCTTAGGAACACTCATTGGATCTACCCAAATATGGTACAATAACATTCCTCTGGGGAAGATTTCTTGCTTTCAATAACTCACCGAGCTATTCATTGGTAATTTTTACTTTGGAGCAAAACCAGTGAAATGAGTATCTCATTTTCTCAGTGTAAGACGAAAGGAGGGAGAAAGTACCAAGGATTACATCAATCGTTTCAATAACGAGAAACTGGAAGACATTGATTACGAAGAGAAAACCGCAATCACCACCCTCATGAGTGGTTTTGTTCCCTGGTAAATTATATTATACTTTGGCAAAAGAACCACCAAAGACGATGACAGAATTGGCCAAAGCAGTGAAGATTATGAGCGCCGAGGAAGTTGTGGCTGCTAAAAAGAATTCAGACGTAAAGGCGGAAGAAAAAATAGAAGGGAAGTTTGATAAGAAGGAGCATAAGAATCATAATGAGCATAGTAGATCGAAGGGAACGAAAGGCCTAGACCAGCTCAGGAAATTCACTAATTACACTCCCTTAACGGTGGATATATATCATGTGTTGGAGGAAATCAAACATAACAATGATTTGAGCTATCCTGAAAAGTTAAAGTCACCTGCTGATAAGAGGGATAATTCCAAGTATTGTGAGTTTCACAAAGATCGTAGTCATACTACCAACCGTTGTATTTCCCTACAGATTGAGATAGAATCATTCACCCAAAGAGGAAAGTTGGACATATTTGTTGATCGGTAGAATGGTGGATGAAATGGAGCAAGAGTTCGACAGAGATCTAAATCGCCAGTTAAGCCCAGGGAAGAGAAGAAGAAGAGCCACGATGAAGATCCAAAAGATGATCCAGATCTTCCCTAGAAGCCTAGACAATCGGAACATGAGGTATTCACACTCCATTTTAGATCTTTTGATTGTCACATGATTACAGGTGGAGATGCCGGAGAAGGAGATCATACAGCTGAAAGGAAAGCTTACCTCAATGAGGCTTAAGCTTATTCCTATATCCAGCGGATCAACCTCACTGAGGAAGACCGACCAAGAAAAGCTAACAAGGATAAGCTCGTAATTGGCTCTTCCAAAAATGATTTATTAGGAGTTTTGTATCCTCATGATGATCCTTTAGTGATCAAAGTCAGGATGTAAGAAGTATTGGTAGTAAGAATATTAGTGGACAACGACAGTTCGACAGACATCATGTTCTATACTAGTTTTGATAGTTTGGGTTTAAAACTCAGTCAACTGGAGCCTTATCACAGGCCACTCATTGGATTCTCAGGAGAAAAAGTGTTTCCTTTGGGAACTATCAAGCTAGATTTATTGATCGAGACATGGTTAGCGAGCAGGACAGAGAAGGTGAGATTCTTCATAATGGATAAAAATGTTCATTCTGCTTATAATATGATTACAGGAAGAGTTGGTTTGAAAAAAATTGAAGTTGTACCCTTAATTGTTCATCAATGCCGGAAATTTCTGACCAACTTTAAAGTTGGAGTAGTGAAAGGAGATCAGAAAGTAGCTCGGGAGTGATACTATTCCTCTACCGAGGAAGAAGATATATTGGAGACAAAGAGGAAAATAACCACTTATCAAGTGGATATATCTAAGAAGAACAACGAGTATGAGGTTGAAAACTTAGATCCACAAGACGAATCTGAGCTTGTAAAAGTCTAAGTGATAGAGGCAACATAGAGCATTTTTCGGGACGATCATAAACTAGAACAATCAACTCACATAGGAGCGTCATTAGAACCTGTTCTTAAACAGGAGTTGGTGGCTTTCCTGAGACAAAGGAAACAAGTATTTTCATTGAGTCATAAAGATATTCTAGGCATAGACCCAAATTTCCTATGCCACGAGCTTAATGTGAATAAGGAAGTTAAACCAGTGAAGGAGCGAAGAAGAATTTTTACCCCAGAGAAGAACCAGGCTATACCGGAAGAGGTGGAGAAACATCAAAAAGCTTCCTTTACTAAAGATGTGAAGTACCCGGATTGGTTGGCCAATGTATTTATGGTCAAGAAGAAGAACAAAAAGTGGAGGATGTGTGTGGATTTTACTGACTTAAACAAAGCGTGCTCGAAGGATCACTTTCCTTTACCACAAATTGATCAATTGGTAGATGATACTTTAGGGCATGACCTGCTGAGTTTCATGGATGCATATTCTGTCTATAACCAGATCAAGATGAAGCCAGAAGACAAAGAAAGTACTTCATTTATCACTCCCCTAGGAACTTATTACTATAGTGTTATGCCGTTTGGTATAAAAAATGTAGGTGCTACTTATCAGAGACTGGTGAACAAAGTATTTGAGGTGCAGATAGGAAAGAATATGAAGGTGTATATTGATGATATGCTCACTAAAAGAAAAAAGTTGTTGATCATATTGTCGACCTCAGCAAGACGTTTGACCAATTGGAAAAGCACCAAATGAAGTTAAACCCCACCAAATGCGTCTTCAGAATGCAGGAGGGAATGTTCCTCGAGTATATTGTGAATCAAAAGGGAATTGAACCTAATCTAGATAAGATTAAAGATTTGATCGAAATGAAGTCCCCGACCTGTAAAAAAGATGTTCAAAGGCTAATTGGGCGCGTAGCAGCACTCAACAGGTTTGTGTCACGAGCAACAGACAAGTGTTTGCCATTATTCAAGGTACTTAGAAAAACCTTTGAATGGAACGATGAATATGAAAAAGCATACCTGGAGTTGAAGAAGTACTTAGGAGCACCACCACTGCTCTCCCAACCAATGTTAGGAGAAAAGTTATATTTATATCTGGCTGTATCAGAGTCAGCAGTTAGCTCTGCCTTGATCAGAGAGGAAAATGGAGTTCAAAAACTAGTTTATTACACCAGTAAAGCTTTTCGAGGATCAAATCTAAGATATCCCAGACTGGAGAAATTAGCATTGGCCTTATTGAGGCTAGCAGACGTATGAAGCCATATTTTCAAGCTTACACCATAGTTGTATACACTGACATGCCACTAAGCTAGGCTTTGCATAAGCCGGAGAAATATGGAAGATTGATGTATTGGGTTATGGAGTTTGGGGAATATGACCTTGTATACGAACCAATAACTGCTTTAAAAGGTTAAGTTATGGATGATTTTATTCCATAATTAACTTATCCAGAGATCCCCGAGCAGCAAGGGACTCTAGCCGAGCAACACGAAGGAATCAGCAAACCAACTGGAGATTAGCCTGACCAACTCCAAATAGGGGAAACTGTAGAAAAAGACCAACCAAAACCGACCAGTGGAGTAAAGGAGATGAAGAAGAAATATGAAGAGTTGAAGGATAAAATCTTCCATATAGGAACTCTGACAAACCAAGCGTTTGACAACAATATCCCCATATGGAGTTTGTATATTAACGGGTCATCTTATGCAACCGAATGTGGAGTTAGAATTATTCTCAATACTCCATACGAGATAGACATAGATTACGCTCTACATTTTTAACTTCAAGACTCCAATGACGAGGCAGAGTATGAAGCTGTGATTGTTGGTTTAAACCTAGCTAAATCACTAAACGTCGAGCAAGTTGTAGTGTATAGTGACTAACAGTTGGTGGTAAATCAGGTGTTGAGCTTATATGAAGAAAAAGAAAAGTTAATGACCAGATATTTGGCCAAAACTTTGGAAACAATTGACACTTTGTTAGCTGTCCAGATGGTTAGGATTCTAAGATTGGAAAATGCCAGAGCAGATGCACTTGCTCGGATAGCTTTAGCAACCAGACCAGAGATACGAAGAATTATTCCTATTGAGTTACTTGCTAATAAGAGCATTGATGAAGATCAGATGGTTAACCTAATTGCAGTTGATAGGGGACCGTCTTGGATGGACCCCATAAGAGCATATATTGAAGATGGTATTCTTCCATCCAATCTACTTGAAGCTAAGAGGCTGAAATACAAAGCTACAGGATATGTGCTAAATGGTGGTGTGTTAAATAGAAGAGGATTAACTGCTGGTCTACAATGGTGTGTACATCTAGCTAAGATAAAATATTTGATTGAAGAAGTCCATGAAGGGTCTTCTGGAGCCCATGTAGCAGGAAAAACGTTATTATGAAGAATACATATGCACGGGTATTACTTGCCAACCATGCGAGCATATTTTACAGATTTTGCCAAGAAATATGACAAGTGTTAGAGGTTTTCTAGTATACGCGAGGCTCCATAAGCTCTCTTAACACCAATCACTTCACCATGGCCTTTTGCTATGTGGGGAATTGACTTGGTCGGGCCCCTACTAACCACCCGAGGAAGGTTCAAGTACCTAGTTGTAGCTGTTGATTATTTTATAAAGTGGGCAGAAGTTGAACCATTGATTGATATGTCTTATGAAAAGGTTTATCAATTCATTTGTAAAAGTATTATATAAAGGTATGGCTTACCTTATGCCTTTATAACTGATTATGGCACACAGCTTGACAATGACGAATTCGCTGCTTATTGCGCCCAGTCCAATGTAAAAAAAATCCACTATGCTCTTGGCCATCCTCAAAGCAATGGACAAACAGAGGTAACTAATAGAACATTGTTGAATGGGTCGAAGAAAAGGTTGGAAAATGCAAAAGGAAATTGGATCAATGAGCTGCATTCATTCGTGTGGGCTTACCGAACAACTTCTAGAACAGCTGCTGGAGAAACTCCCTACCTATTGGCGTTTGGTACTGAAGCCATAATCCATGTTGAGCTAGGTTTACCTACGCATAGAGTTCTTAACTTCAATACCCTAGTCAGCGATTTGATGAGAATATTGGATTTAGACATGCTGGAAGAAGTTCGTGAAGATGCTGCTTTAAAGAATACAACCTATTAATAAAGGACTGCACGTTTCTACAATAAGAAGGTCATTTCGAGAAACTTAAAAGAGGGAGATTATATTTACAAGAAAGTGATTCAAAGTAACAATAAGATGGAAGCCAATTGGCATGGTCCTTATCGTATTACTACAGTTATTCAACCAGGCACATATCGAATTGAGACTTTGGAAGGGGAAGAATTCAAGAACATATGGAATGCAGAGAACCTGAAGAAGTATTTATCATTAATTGTAGTTACGTTGTACTCAGTTCGCTTCAAATTTAATGAGAACATGAATTCCCCAAAATTGTTATTTTTTATTTTCTTTTTCAGAGTAATAGTGCTATGCACTTACAAACATAGTGAAGACCACCAAGAAAGTTGGTCGGTAATAACCAAGGCCATCAAGAAAGTTGGTCGGCATCAATAAAGGCAATCAACAAAGTTGGTTAGCATCAATAAAACCACCAACAAAGTTGGTCGGCATCAAACATATAAAACCAAGCAAGGCAAAATTGGAAGTCCCAAATGCTTGGTTAATGAAGACCCGAATGAATAATTTTCATTTAAACTGGGATAAAAGATGGACAAATGTTCCACTCATGCCTAGGAACCAAGGTAACTAATGCAATTACCATAAAATTTAGGTACATTCGTAGAATCATGGTGAAACATTAGTAATTGGTATAAAACATAAGATAATCCTAAGGATACAATAAAACCGATGAAAGACTAAAGATTAACTAAATGTTGATCCATTCATAGTCAAAGACTAAGAAAACATTCACAGACATTCAAAGATTAACTGAAAGTTGATCCATTCATAAAATAAGCTATTCATTAAAATTAAACATAGAAAAATAAAATACAAAAGTTTATTCTATAGTACGCTTTCCTTCAGCATTAGAGACAGGATCCATGCCAGCTGGAGGACCATCCAAACTAAAAGGAGAGTTGATGAAGTTAAGGTCCTGAAGCATCCTGGTATTTCTGCTACTAGGACTGTTAATAAGATGAGGAGGACGGACGATCTCTAGTTCATCATGCAATTTGTAATCCCCCAAGTACTTGTAAATCAATCATTGGGGAATACGGTGAACAGGTACCAAATTAACATCCAACTTAAATGGAGGATTGTCAAGTTGTAGTAATCTCGGATCATACCAATCCCATAGAAAGTCATTCCTCTCTACCTTCATCATAGTTAAAGCATTTATCTAACCCCATTTGTAGGATTCGTTATGGGCATGTTGAAGTCTATCATCATAATGTCCCAAAGCTTCATTATACCCACCCATCAAAAACATTCTAGGCTGTTTATGGAAGTGAAAAGTTAATATACCAACTTGTGATGGCAGCTTCTTCAGTACCCCATCCTTAACCTCCAATTGGGAAGATTGAGTGGACAATTATTCAGATAAGGTCTACAGCTTTTAGGACATCTCAGTGATAGCTCGGTCTTTTACTTTTAGCTGTGCAGCTTGATTAGAAAGGACTTGTTGAGTCCTAACTTCCTCTGCAGTTCCTCGAAAAAGCCTATTTCTAGCTCGGTAAGAAGAAGCAGACTTAATGTTTTTCAAGGCCTCTAATTCATCTCTCAATGTGGCATTCTCAGCTTCTAAAAAGTAGTAACCTTCATTTGTAGTAGTAGCAACAATTCTAGAGGAAGACTTCAGAAGATTCACTTCATTTGTCAAATTATGATTCTCCTCTTCCAGGAGTTTGGCAATAGTCCTAAGTTATTAAATTTCAAGCTTAAATAAAGCTTCCTTTTTATTATAAATAGAGATAAATTTATCAAAGCCTCGATTTACACTCAAACTTTGATACTTATGCTTATAGCTTTGATGCAACAGCGTAGTGGATTTCTTATATTGTTCTTGAAGTTCTTATATCATTTCATAATAGGTAACATTATTTGATACCCCCTGATCAAGTAAGTACTTTAAATATTTATAGGATTCTTTAACCCGCTCTAAGGCATCATTACCGAGCAACTAAGTGATTTCTTCTTTGGACATGTCCATATGACCAGCTTTGAAAAAAGCATTGCATTTCCTCAGTAGCTCGGTATCATGAGAAGATAGTCGTTACATCTTACCAAGAAACTAGCAAGAAGAAATAATCACTAATTAACAACATGAATGGAGAACTGGTATAATCAATAGTAGACAAAAAAAGAAGAAAAAATTCTTTTATTGATAATAAAGAGTTCAAGTACAATAAAAACAAAGGAAAAAGAAAAAAAAAGTAAAAGAGAAAAATGTCGAACAACATTACACCTTCTCCCTATCACTTTTAATCTTCTTTCTCTTCTCATAAGAAGCGGTTGTAGGCTAGAGTTGCTCGATTCGTTCGGCTAGAGGAATAGAGGACTCAGGAACCTCAGGTTGTTTGGCAGTAGACTCAACCATAAATGAAGACTCTTAAGAAGAAGCTTCATCTTCAATCTCATCATCTATGACTAGAGGAGGACCATGAATATACCTCTGAAAAATTCAGAGCCTTCAGTTATGTTCAACTCTTGAAGGGCAGCAACCCAACCATCTCTGAAACATTTTTTCTTCACATACTCAATCTGAGCAGAAGCATAAAAAATAGCTTTATTCCAGCCCTTGTCCCAACCAGCACTAAAGGAAGCCTTCACAGTTGACTTTCTCTTAGCCATGACAAAGGATACAAGCTCCTTATCGGCCTTTCCCCTACGCTCAGCTTCCTCTGCCCTGCGCTCGTCTTCCTCTTTCTAGTTCTCAACCTCCTTTGCCCTGCACTCCGCTTTAAGGGCATTTGTATTAGAAAATTGATGAGTAGTTTCAACTGTCTTCAATTTCTCTGCCCAATTACCCCTCTCAGTCTCCAAGTCCTGCTGAGATTTAAGCAGAGATTTCTTCAAACCAGACGAAGCTTCCTCCACCTCATTTGAAGAAAAAAAAGCCTTGATTGCATCATCCTTCTCCAGCATATTATTGAAGTGTACCAAAAACTACAAAAGATAAAGATTAAAGTGAGCATATGAAGAATGTAAATGATAACTAAACTAAGATAATGCAAATTACTTACTGATGCAAGGTTCTGTGCAGCGAATTCAGAAACCTTCATTTTGGGGAGCTTGACATCCACCCCCTGTGATCTGGAAGAGTACCAGACTTGATCAACCTGCTAGCCAAACTAGGGGTAATAGCTGTTGGAGGAACAACATGAGAGGAGGGTAAATCAACCAAGGACAGTTTATCGGGCACTTGGTCAACTTACTTCTCTGCAAGACCTCTCCTAAGTCTCTTTAGAGGAACTTTAACCTCTTTAGGAGCTACATCCTTAGGAGCTAGGTCTTTGGGGGCTGAAACCTTAGGGACTGGACCCTTGGGAGTTGGGGGCTCCATAACATCCCTTATTTTATTCTTAACTCCCTCAACAGATGATTGGGAGCCAGAAGGAATACCGCCGAAAAGGTCAGGAAACTTCCTCTTCTTCATGATTTCAGATAGAGGAGTATCATAATCAGCAGCAGTCTCTGCATCAAGATCAATTACCAGAGAAGGAGAGGTAACAGGTCTGGCAATAAAAGCGAAACAATGTTCCTATACTAGAGCAGATAGGAGGCAGACCTAACGTGCTCTTCAGCAACTACTTTGTGAAGTCCCCAGATAAACTTTAAATCTTTCAAATTTACTTTACCCTCTTTGCAGCACTTCCTTTTTAGCTCAACTGCAAATAAATTTATAAAACAACAGCGAGTAGGACATTGTATCAATCATTAACATGGCAAATTTACTAAAACATAAAACAACCTATTCCGTTGTCAAAGAGAGGACATCTAGGTCCTTGATATTTAGCCTGTCCTTGATTTTTATTTTAAAAGGGACATGTTGCTAGTTTTTTACAACGACCCCATGATCAAAATAATCCCTATTAGAATCAAGGAGATTAACTACCAAAGCTTTACTAATAGACTTAGTTTTTAAATAAAAAGTGGTATCACTAGTTACCCATTTATAACAAAACATAATTTCTAAAATCCCTAGATGGGTTCCATAAATTTGATTTAATTTATAAACTCCAGTAATAATTCTTCATGTGTTAGGAGACACTCTTGCAAGTACAATGTCAAAATATTGACAAAACTCCAAACACAAGGGATTGGGAGCAAATGCAAAGCCACATTCAGCAATAAAGATGGAGGGGAACTAATGACCCTCAACAAGAGAGAAAAAATCAGTTGGAAAAGTGGTATGTTCTAATACAACCCAAGATGGAATTTTAAAATCGGTTCTGAACTTATAATGTCACTCGATAGAGTAAACCATGATGAAGAAAACAAAAAATAAGAGAAGAAGATTCTTACAAAGATTTAATGATTCAGCAAGAACTGAAGACAAAAAAGAAAACGATCGCACGAAAGTAAAGAACACAGTAGCATAATCATAAGTAAGAGGTAAAAAAATGATCGAAGTTTTTAAACGCACTTTTTATAAGACGCATCGAAAACTGGACAGAGAAATGATTAAAGCGAACGGCGGTTGGATATACGGCAGCTAATAAATGAAAAGACAAAGATACCCTAAAAATATTTTCTAAAATTTGAAATATTTACAAAATTTCCATTCGCGCTCAAAAACTGTCAAACAGGTGAATAAATTTCACAAGTCTGGAAGTTTTGCAGCCAACCAAATAGCCCGAGCTACTGCCAAAGGATAATATTCCACACTTTCTCATCAACTCCAAGTACGAAACATTAGGGGCTTCTATTGATACCAAAATTTACCATCCTACATGGACCAATTACAAGCCAGAACGTGTCATCCTATGTGGGACAAGTCCAAGCCAGCATGATAGAAAAGGATGACCAACATGGTTATTCGACCAACAAGGAAGCCCGACTAATGTGGTTATCCGACCAACTGGGAAGCGTGACCAACTTTGTCATCCCTCCAACTGGGAAGCCCGACCAATAGCCAAAAAGCCATTATGTACAGCCAACCAAGCGCTAGCAATCTTACAGCCTGTATTACCTGTGAAGCGACAATGTTCATATAATTAATTCTCATTATGTATCGATGTAAATGCCTAACAAATAAAGGCATTACATCCTTTCACATGACAAGGATCAAGACCTCCCTTGGGCTATAAATACATTGTATCACCCTCATTGCAAGGGACTAAAAAAATAACTCACGGTAGTCAATACATAACAGTGGACGTAGGCTATTCTATTAAGCCGAACCAATTTAAAAATTTCTTGTGTCTTGTTTGTTTTTACTTATTTTATTTGTGATCAATTAATTAGGCTTAGTCTAGTTTTTTCAATCAACACTCACTATAAATTGTCCATAGTGTGCATGAAAAGATATCAATAACAGATGCACAAGCAAGTTACCACAAAGATTTAACTTTAGTACTTTAAGTTTTGAAGCGATGTTAGACATCCCCATAATGTACTGATGGATGTTTTCTTTGCCTTTATACTTCATTTGGATAAGGTTATCTAAAAGAGTACTTATCTTATCCTTTTTCGTTCTTTTCAAAACGTAATTCCATATCTTAAAGGAAAATTTTGGCAGTTACCTCGTTGGACATACCGCCCCTGAAATCTTCTAGAACACTGTGCTTTATCATCATTAGACTTAAGAAATTAAAATGATTCCACTTCTCAATCGTCATCGCAAAGTCTCAATTTACCCAATTGAGAACTATCAAAATGTCCTCTTTTTAGTTCTTAAAGTTTGCGCTGTTAAGCTGATCGAGTGGAAAAATCGAGCGTTCGTGTAATACACTAGTCGTTGTTATCGTCTTTCAACCTCAATATAAAAAAAACTAAACTTGCAACTACACTTCTTAAGGAGTATAGTGGTGAGTCTGGGTATCGAATCCACAGGGAATTAGGACGTGTGAACGTGACGACAAAGGTAAGGTAGTTTAATCCTAAAGTTGATGGTAAAAGAAAAGAAAAGAAAAGAAAAAGATGATTGATTTTTAGATTTTATCTATCAATTAACTAAATTCAATTAAATTAACCTACACATGCAAAATTAACTAACTAAGAAGTAATTAATATGAATGAAGAAATGGGTTAAGAATACACTCCCCCAAACCCTAGTGTGTATGCCAGTACAAAATTAGTCATAAATTAGATAATTGATCACACCCACTCTTTAGTACTCCAAAGCATTACATATATGAGGTTCAATTCCGCATCATACATAATCAAAGAATGAGCAAAGCAGTGTCGCAATAGCTCATGCGCGTTCCATCCTTAAGCACCCCGGTTACCTAGGGCAAACGAGGTCAAAAGTTCTACAATGGTTGTGAAACAATACAACACGATCTAATCACTTATTTAATTTAGAGGACACATTTTATATCTATTCATACCACATCGGGTTGGGTTCATGCATCCCCACCCTTAAAACTTAGCTTAACATGATTAAAATAAAAGAAAACTTAAAAGTGAAAGTGGAGGAATTCAAAACTATATCTAGAAAATTGAGAACATGACTTGAATTGGGATTGGAAAACTGGAAAGCAACAATTAATTAAACTAACTAAGAAAGAAGTAAAAATAAATAAATTAAAATTACTTGCAATGATGAATGATGAATCTTGAATAGAACCTTGAATCTTGAATAGTAGCCAAACTTCAAAACTAGGGTTCTTGGTTACCAGAATCCTCTAAAAATTAACTACTAGCCTCCTACAACTTGATAAAAATAACTCCTCCCACTTACTAATAGGGTTTGCCCTTTTATAATACCTAAATTTGACTCTTCCCTTGCCTCCCCACATTTTACAACTAATAAAAATGAATTAAACAAGAAATTTGAAGAGTTTTGACTCTTCAGTTCTGAAAATGACTCTTCGTTATCTCGCAACTTCAAAACATCGTAACTTCTTCACCGTAGCTCTGATTGAGGTGCCCTTTTTTCCACTGTTCTTGTAATTGGAATATATTAAACTTTCCAATTGGACCCACCTCCGGACTAAGGCTAAAAAATTACAAAAATTCCCTTGAACTTCACATTTCTTGCTTTCTTTCACCGTTTTGAGTTCTCCTTCGCACTAACTTGCATGAAATACCTATAAAGCACAAGAGAAATACACAAAACACGAAATACTTGCCAAATGGGGTTATTAGCATAAATATGAGACAAATCCAACCTATTTACTTTGCACAGGATCATAAAAATACCGAAATTAAGGGGATAAATATGAAGAATATGTGCCTAATCACACCCCCTAACTTAGAACTTTGCGCGTCCCGAGCAATGTAAATGAATCTAACCAAAATTCCACTCTTGAAAATTCCTTTATTAAAATAAAATTCCACTTTTGCAGGCAAGCGATTGCATTGAGCATATGCAACAAACCTTTAAACCCCTAGGTTACCCTAGTAGTACGAGTTTTGTCTCGTGAGAGTTTGAAGTGAATACACCCACAAAATTCTTTATTGACTCAAATAAATATCAAAATACTTAAAAATTGTACAATTTAAACTTTTGGAAATATAATCACCATAAATTGATATTCAAATGTCTCAAACCATAGCATGTGTGTGCAAAGCCAAAAATTCAACCTCAAATTTCCACCAATTGAGCATTACGTTACTTTCCAAAAATTCGTTTTGATTCAAATTCTTACGGATGCACTCACAAATGAATCACTCGGATTGTGGTTGTTTTCTCTCGGTATGCATGATATAAAGAGTAAATATAATGGACACAAATTCACGCATACAAAATTGAAAAGAAGGAAATATATGGTGAAAAGATCTCTTCGTCGGAATACAGTTATTAGGAAACGGGAAACATCATCTCTTAATCACACCATTTTAATCTCTTTTATTATCTTTTCATGTCTTAGCTCTCCATGTAATAATTAATTTTTCCATTCGGACTCGGTTAGGACTTTTCGGGTTAAAAAGTGGAAAAAGGTAATATTGAAAATGGACGAAATGTTCGGAATTGGAAAATATCCTTATGACGTCCATTAGTGCTTTTTCAGGCATTTGCTCGTTTTTCTCTTTCTTTTTCTCTATTCATTTTTTCCTTTTTTTTATTTTTCTTTTCTTGCCCCTTTTTTATTACACACTTTGGACTTACTTGATGAATTTCTAATTTTTCACAATTCCGAGCCAATTGGGATTTTTGGGTTATCAAACGAAAAGGAAATATTTTATTAGGCTCAAAGTGGATAGCAAAGGGATAATTGTTTCACAACTTTATTATGGCTAATATTTTTGGGTTCAACAAAAGTGGGCCTACTTCATTGTCCAAATTTCTAATCACATTACCATATGAATCTCGAGATTAATTAAGTTTAGAGATATATTTAGCATGAATTTCGAGACAACATTTCACACATTTCCCATAACCGATCAAAACAAAGGATTGAGATCATCAATGACTTATTAAAACGCTGAAAAGAACTTTGAGTTAATCATAAACTCGGATTGATTTAAAAACTCATAAAATATTGAAAGGCTCAAAATCTCACCGGGTTTGATCAATCTCCACACTTATTCGTTAAGTCGTCAATTTTCTTTTAATTTCCATCTTCGGTCAATTTTCGGCTTAGTGCATTTTCATTGTTAACAACTTGAGACTTTAAATATAATAAAGGTGACATTTTTGAAAAATTTAAATTCTAATTTTTATTTATTTTGAAGAAAAATATTTTTGGCTTTTTTTCAAAAGTTTTCAAATTTGTGAAATTTTCTAAAAAAAACACACTTGGAAAGAACATGTGATCGAATCAATGAATCTAAACAATAAACGTAAAGAATATCCCACACCCCCTAACTTAAATGTTGCATTGTCCTCAATGTGAATCAAGAACAAGACATAAAGAGAGGAAAAGAAAGATATTACCCAAATGGAGCGATCCCTGATTAGTGCGAGTCCATTGAAACTACAAAGCATGTTAGAACCAAGCATAGAAAAAAGAATAACAAAAACTTTAACTAATTACTCTAAACTATAAAAAAGAAAAGGAAAAATAAAAAACTAACTATGTACAACCTACGATTTGAAATTCTAATAAGTTATACACTAGAAGTCGAAAAATTTGAGGGTCCACCCAAAATACAATATGACTTTGAGAGATTAATGTTGTGCCCTCACTATAAAGCATGTCGCCCGAAAAATAAGAATTCATTGAAAAAACGAAAGGCATGTGCAAAGCGAAAGAAATGAACCATCACCAATTAAAAAATTTAGAGAGATAATGAAGGATTTGGGTGCATAGAGGACAAGTCCCATTGGGATCCAAGAAAAAAAAAATCACCTCCCATAAAATTTTCAAGTAGTATGGGAAGTGGGGCATACAAACAGAAAGAGTCCGTCTTGGCAAACAATTCAAGCATAGAGTCCTTGTCCTCAAAATCTTCTTCCCCAAAAATTTCAAATGGATATGGTGGAATGACACATCTAAGTGTATGGCTCGTAAGATGAATCATCTCAAAATAATATTCCCATACAAGAATTGGATCAACATACTCAAGACATTCATCCAGTTCTTGTGATGGATTTTAGGGTTCGATAATAGTGGGGACACAAGGAGACAAATGATCTTCAACCTCAATAGGTTTTGAAATATTTATAAGAGGTTGAGATTCAAAAGTACTTGGATCACTCTCAATGATTTCGTTCTCAAAAGTATTAGGTTAAGGGCAAGTCTTGACCTTCTCTAAGTTGTCCAAATAATCATTCAACTCCTTGCTTGTTGCTCTAATTTTCAACTATGTAGTAGCAAGGTCATCAGATTGCTTTTTGATAAAAATCAAGAGTTCTTCCAAAGTAGGCTTCCTTGGTTCTAGCACCTCAGATTCCTCATTTGGTTGAAAACATTCTTCAACTTCAAAAATATTGAAAGAAAAATCCTCATTGGGTTCAAATAATGCATCTAACTCTTTCTCCCAATAACGATTTTTTTCCCAATATTCTTTTTCAAGTCTTTTTTCTTCAAGCAATTCGTTTTGATAAATTTGGATGGCCTTAGCATTGGTCTTGTATTTATGAGACTCATCTTTAGTGATATTGATCCAATGCTCATAAGTCATGAGCGCTTCCTCTTCACTATTAGCATAACAATTAAAGCCACCAAAAGAGTTAAAGTAAGACATTTCAAATTGGGCAATTAAAAAACGTGACACCCATATTTATGGATTTTTTAAATTTTTTTGGATATTTTTTTTATTAATATTTCATCAAATTCGGGATTAACCAACCTAACCTAAAGTCGACCTAATTCCCCGGCAACGGTGCCATTTTGATCGAGTGGAAAAATCGAGCGTCCGTGTAATACGCTAGTCGTTGTTATCGGCTTCCAACCTCAATACAAAAAAAAACTAAACTTGTAACTACAATTCTTAAGGAGTATAGTGGCGAGTCTGGGTATCGAATCCACAGGGAATTAGGACGTGTGAACGTGACGACAAAGGTAAGGTAGTTTAATCCTAAAGTTGATGTTAAAAGAAAAGAAAAGAAAAGAAAAAGATGATTAATTTTTTGGATTTTATCTATGAATTAACTAAATTCAATTAAATTAACCTACACATGAAAAATTAACTAACTAAGAAGGAATTAATATGAATGAAGAAATGGGTTAAGAATACACTCCCCCAAACCCTAGTGTGTATGCCAGTACAAAATTAGTCATAAATTAGATAATTGATAAGACCCACTCTTTAGTACTCTAAAGCATTACATATATGAGGTTCAAGCTTGCATCATACATAATCAAAGAATGAGTAAAGCAGTGTCGCAATAGCTCACGCGCGTTGCATCCTTAAGCACCCCGGTTACCTAGGGCAAACGAGGTCAAAAGTTCTACAATGGTTGTGAAACAATACAACACGATATAATCACTTATTTAATTTAGAGGACAAATTTTATATCTATGCATAGCACATCGGGTTGGGTTCATGCATCTCCACCCTTAAAAACTTAGCTTGACATGATTAAAATAAAAGAAAACTTAAAAGCGAAAGTGGAGGAATTCATAACTAAATCTAGAAAATTGAGAACATGACTTGAATTGGGATTGGAAAACTAGAAAGCAACAATTAATTAAACTAACTATGAAAGCAATGAAAATAATAAATTAAAATTACTTGCAATGATGAATGATGAATCTTGAATAGAACCTTGAATCTTGAATAGTAGTCAAAGTTCAAAACTAGGCTTCTTGGTTACAAGAATCCTCTAAAAATTAACTACTAGCCTCCTACACCTTGATAAAAATAACTCCTCCCACTTCCTAATAGGGTTTTCCCTTTTATAATACCTAAATTTGACTCTTCCCTTGCCTCCCCACGTTTTAAAACTAATAAAAATGAATTAAACAAGAAATTTGAAGAGTTTTGACTCTTCAGTTCTGAAAATGACTCTTCGTTATCTCGCAACTTCAAAACATCGTAACTTCTTCACCGTAGCTCTGATTGAGGTGCCCTTTTTTCCACTGTTCTTGTAATTGGAATATCTTAAACTTTCCAATTGGACCCACCTCCGGACTAAGGCTAAAAAATTACAAAAATGCCCTTGAACTTCACATTTCTTGCTTTCTTTCACTGTTTTGAGTTCTCCTTCGCACTAACTTGCATGAAATACCTATAAAGCACATGAGAAATACACAAAATACGAAATACTTGCCAAATGGGGTTAGTAGCATAAATACGAGACAAATCCAAGCTATTTACTCTGCACGGGATCATAAAAATACCGAAATTAAGGGGATAAATATGAAGAATATGTGCCTAATCATAAGCACACGAATTGTGGTCATGTTGGCAGTAATAGTAAACTTAATCCAGAAGAAAAAATATATTACAAAACTCTAAATTAAAATTTATGTCATGGCATATTATAATAAAATAAATTAATAAATGCAAGACATAAATTTTATCTATTACTATAATAGTGGAATGGTGGGCCCATCAATAAGAGACCTAGCACAACATTAACATTTAGTCTTTGGACATAAATATTAACTTGTAAGTGGTACTCAGTCCAGAAAAAATATTGATAGTAAATTCGGTCAACTGACCGTCCGTTAGGCTGATTAATTGTACATTATAGAATTCGGTCAAACAACTAACCTTATTTTGGGCCTGTTGATGTAAAAAACTAGATTTGATCTAATTAATTAATCACAGATAAATATAAAATAAGAAATAAGACAAAGGATTTTTAGAGTGGTTCAACCTTAATGAAATGGCCTACGTCTAATGTTTTGTATTGCTGGGTGTGTTACCTTAATCTTGATTATCTTTACTTATTACAGCTAACCCTGTCATGAGGGTATTACAATGTATTTATGGCCCTTGGGCTACCCATATGAATAGACAATACGATGTTATTAGAGAGGCATATGTATCGGTATATAATAAGAACATTCATTGAATCTTTCTTGGTCGTTTGGTCTTCCCAGTTAGTTGCTCGATATATTGAGTAGCTTGGTATTCTGAGTAGTTCAGCGCAAGTTGCTCGGTATATATAATTATTCCATGCTGGATGACACATGTCTTATCATAACTGGTTCACATTAACTGACTAATTTTTGTATCAACAGAAGCCCCTAATGTTTCATAGTTGAGATTGGATGCGAGAGTGTAAAATATTATACCCAAAAGTTGCTCGGGCATAATTCCCATGTCTTGTTTGGTTACATACCTTCGACACTTGTGAAATTTTCTTCTAAGTATAATAGTTTTGAGCAAAAAGTGGCAAACTTGTAAATATTTCGAATTTTTGGCGAACGCTTGGGTTCTTGCGTCTTTAGCCGCCGGAAATGCAATCGTCATCATCTATGATTATTACTTTTCCCATTTTCCAAATAAGCGTATATAAAGTTAGTAAAAGCAGATTATTTTCTACCTTTTTCCATCTAGATTCCCAAACTCTTTGTCTTCTCGGTTTTCTTTTTACGATCGTCTTCTATGTCATCTGCATTAGCTGATTTCTTAATTTTTTTTCTATAAGAACTTCTTCCTTCCTTCTTCTTTATTTTAGTAATCATGATTTACCTTATCGAATCGTTGGATAAGTTTAGGGCCGATTTTGAGATTCCTTCTTAGGTTATTCTGGAAGAATCTTCTTGTCCTTCTCATTTATTTTCTCTCGCTGAGGGACATTGGTTTCCTTCTATTTTTGTGGTCCAATGTGGTTTTTCTTTCCCGCCTAATCTCCTGTATTTGGAATTTTGCCAATATTTTGATATTGTTCATGTAAGAGTAGTTCCAAATACATGGAGGGTAGTTAATGGCGTACATAGATTGAATCAAATTCATGGAACTCGTCTAGGAATTCTTGAAATTATGTACTGTTATAAATGGGTTACCACCGACACCACCTTTTATTCAAAAACTAGGTTTTCTAACAGAGCTTTAGTGGCCAATCTCCCTGATGCTAATAAGAATTATTTTGAACACGGGGTTGTGATAAAAAATTGGCAACATCCCCCACTAAAGGGGAAAAACGTGTACTAAGGTCCTAGATGTCCACTTTATGGCAATAGGATAGGATATTCTATTTTTCAAATTAACCTTGTTTTTGTTTGATAAAATGTGTCACTGATATTTATTTTTTATATTGCACTTAACAACAAGAGAAAATCCCCAAAAGAGAGTGATATTAATATAAAAGATTTGATATTTATTTGGGGATTCCATCAAGGAATAGTTAGGGAACACGTGAGATCTGCTTCCCATTTGTTGAGATACAAGAACACCACTTCTTCTTTTATTGCTCGGACTCGTGATCCTCCTTTGGTGATTGATCTTAAGCATGCTTTAGTATCCTATTCAATTATTGAAGAGTCTTCCTCTGATTTGGGCACTTTTATTGCAGACCTGATGACGAAGAAGAGTAAAATGTCTGATCTCTTTGCTAAGGTTTCCCCTGGTGCTAAAGGGCCAAAGAAGACCAAAGAAGATCTCCCAGCTGAAAAGATTAGAAAAAAGGATATTGCTTCATCTGGGGGAGTAGTCACAACTATCAAGGAAGTCAGCAAGAAGCCCTCAGTTGATCTAAAAAAGGTAGCACCTTTGATTGAAGGGATTGATGTTGGTCGAGAAGAGACAACACCTTTGATTAAAGTTATTCCTCTGAAAAGATTGAGAAGGGGTTTTGCTGAGAAGACCATAAATGCTACTGCTCAACCTTTTGGGGTTGAGGTACCTTCTTTGAGAGTTAGTTCTCCAGCTCTCATTTCTCCAGGCTTAGCCAAGAAATTGATCAGGTTTGGAACTATTCCTGACGACCGAGATGTTGAGACTTATACTCCTCGGGAGAAGTTCACTGACCTGGCATCCAAATACCTTGCATCAGTATGTGTCATTATACTTGCAATTATGATTCTTCATACAACATTCATTTTCTGATTTGGGCTTCTTTTCATCTTACAGTTTTTGGTGTATTTTAATAATATCCTAGAGAAGGATGAAACTATCAAAGCTACAACTTCATCCAGTGAAGTAGAAAAAGCCCTTGCTGGTGGGTTATCAAAATTTTTGGAGGAATCTCGGTAGAAGTATGAGGATGACAAACCTACTTGGGAAAATAAAATCAGGTCTACTGAGACAGCTCAATAAAAAGATGTAGAGGCTGCCAAAGAGGCTGATCTAGCTCGATAGGCATATGTGAATGCTGCACAAGAGACTGTAAATGCTTCCAAGGAGACAAAGGAGAAACTGAAGATGGTCGTTTATAGTAAGGAGGAATCTAAGGGCAATCTTGATGAGGTTGAACAACATAAGAAAGATCTTGAACAAAAAGTACAATCAGTTAAAGAGCTTCTTAGGGAAATTACTTCTTCGAAGAGGGCGAAGAGAAGAGTTTCTGTGAAGAAATCCTTTAGCTCTAGCTGGGACAAAGGGTGGAACAAATCCATAACTCCCGCCCCTACCCAAATAGAGTATGCATGTTTGAAGTTCTTTAGGGATGGATGGGTTGCAGCGTTGAAGGAGTTGAACGTTGTTGAAGACTTTGAACTATTTTAGAGACACATTCATGGTCCTCCTCCTGCTATTGAAGAAGAAAAAGAAGAGGAAGTTGTATCTGATGAATCTTCTTTATTGACAGTAGAAGAAACATCTGCTTCCATTATCCCTCAGTCCTCCGAGCAAGTTCAACATGCAATAACTTCTATTGAGCAATGCCAGATGCCCACCGAGCAACCAATTCCTTCTTCAAAATTAGCTGAGGATGTTGTAGATAATAAGGAGAAGGTGTAAAATTGTTCGGCCATTTGTTGCTTTTATCTATTTTCCCTTTTTCTTTATAACTTTGGTTGTACCCTCTTTTCTTATGATCAATAAAATGGATTTTGTTATTTATTCTGAGCTTCTCATTTATAGCTATGTTGTTTGTTGATTTGTTTTTACTTTACCTTGCTAGTTTATGCCTCCTTTCAAACTAGATGCCAGTTGGATTACAGTTAGATCCATTCCTCAATGTTTGATTTCCAAATACCTTGGTGACTACAATCTTCACGAAGATTTTGAGATATCCCGACCTCCACATTTGCTCGACCGACCAAGTACGAGCAATACCAGAATGCTGTGAGATTTCGACTTTATCAATTCTTCTTTCGCTTTAGATGACCCTCCAGCTGGAATGGATCCTGCACCTAAATCTGAAGGAAGGAAACCAATAGAATAGGCTATTTATATTTCGTTAGTGATTGCGTAACGAAGAAAAATAATCTTTTTGTAATTTTGTTTCCTTGGAAAAAATGAATTGTATGATGTTTTTCTTGTCAATCTTTATGAGATCAACTATAATAATGTTGTACTTGTCAGTCATTAAGTATATATATATATATATATATATATATATATATATATATATATATATATATATATATATATATATATATATATATATATATGGACAATTTATCCTCTGTTGATTTGGTTGCCTAGACAGTGGAAATTTGCCCCATATGTTTGCCTAGTTGTAGTAACTTATCACCCATAAGTACCTAAGCAATGGAATTATTTTTATCCCATATTTCTACTTAGTTGTAGCAATCATTTAAGTAAATAATTGCCCTAGTGCCTAGGCCATGGATATTTTACCCATTTTCTTGCCTAGTTTAGATGCCACTTGGGTCACCCATAATCAAATAGGCATTGCCTTGCTCGATTGTTGTACCAACATTGCTGGTTATGTTAATGTCGACCAACTTGTAGTTGGTGATTGCTAATTTCGACCAACTTTGTTGGTGTTTCTGCTGATGCCGATCAATTTTGTTGAGAGAAGTTTTTTTTGTTGCTGAGTTAAGTTAGTGTAGCACTAGTCTCCGAAAAAAAATAACATAAATGAATATCGGGAAATCCGAGTTTTCATTCATACTGAAACAATGGCGTACATGTACCGTTACATTACTGGTAACACTTTCTTAGGTGCTCTTCATTCCAAGGATTCTTGAATTCTTCCCCTTCTAGAGTTTATATTCTGTAAGTGCCAAGTCGAAAAACAACGATGACACGATAGGGCACATGCCAGTTGGCTTCCAACTTATTGTTCTTTTGAATTACTTTTTTGAGCACATAATCCCCTTCCTTATGATCACACTTCTTTACCCTTTTATTTTAGAACATGGTAGTCCTTTACTAATAAGCTTCATTTCGGATTGCTGCTTCTTCTCTAACTTCTTCTCGCATATACAAGTCCAAGCGTCTCATCAAATCACTTATTGAAGAATTTAAATTAAGCACCCTATGAGTATGTAATCCTAATTCAGCGGGTATGACTGCTTCACTTCCAAAAGCCAACATGTAAGGGGACTCCCATATTGTTGTTCGGGGCATTGTTTGGTAGGCCCATAACACTGAGTGCAACTCGTTGATCTAATTTCCTTTTGCATCATCCAATATTTTCTTCAACCCATTCAGTAGAGTTCTATTCGTCACCTCCATTTAACCGTTACTTTGGGGATGACCCAGAGAAGAATGGATCTTTTGAACATTGGAATGTAGATAATACGAGGCAAACTCATCATTGTCAAATTGGGTACCATGATTAGTGTTGAAAGCATTTGGCAGACCATATTAACAAATAATATTCTTCTAGATGAATTAATAGACCCTTTCATAATCCATATCGGTTCAGATTCCACCCATTTGGTAAAGTAATCAACCGCTACCACCAAATATTTGAATCGCCCTCTTATAGTGGGTAGAGGCCCGACTACGTCTATTCCCCATATAGCAAATGGCTAAGGTGAAGTGATTGGTGTTAACAATGCCTGACGAGTTCTTCGTATAGTAGAAAATCGTTGGCACTTGTCGCATTTCTTGGCATAACCAGTACAATCAAGGCGCATTATTGGCCAATAGTACCCCTGCATATTTATTCTCTGTAAAATAACTCTACCTACTACGTGAGCTCCACAAGATCCTTCATGGATTTCCTCAATTAGATCTTTGACTTCCGCTGGATGAACACATCTTTGCAGACCAACTGTCACACCTCTTCTGTACAAAACTCCATTATTTAAGACGTACCCGGAAGCCTTAAACTTCAACCTTTTGGCTGGAAGATGGTTGGTTGGTAAAGTGCCCTCTTCGATATAAGCCCTGATGGAATCTATTGTGGAAAATCCCATATTTAAAGAAATAAAATTCACCATTAAATCTTCATTAATACTTCTTCTTGCAAGTATCTTAATGGGAATTGTTCTTCGTAGCTCGGTGCGTGTATCTGAAGATTATCGAGGTAGTGCATATGCCCTTGCATTCTCCAGTCTTGGTATTCTAATCACCTAGATAGCTTCCAAATTAGATATAATCTCCATAGCTTTAGTTAAATACCTTGACATGAATTCCCCTTTTACTGCTTAAAGACTGGGCATCTGATTTATCACTAATTACGAATCGCTGAACACCATAACTTTATCTGTATTCAATGATTTAGCTAAGTTGAGACCCACAATCACTGTTTCATATTCAGCTTCATTATTGGAATCCTTGAATTCGAAACGTAGAGCATATTTTATGTCTATTCCATCTGGACTACTAACAATAATTATAGCTCTACAACCTGTTGCACATGAAGAACCATCAACATATAAATTACATATAGGGATATCATTATCAAACCTTTGGTCTTACAAAATCCCTGAATGGAATATCTTGTCCTTTCTTTCTTCATCCCTCAACTCTGGCTGTTTACCAGAAGATTCTGGTTGATCGACTGCCCTCCCTTTTGGCAGTTCTGCTGCTAGGAGTTAATCGGGGACACTTTTTGTTGATCTTCCAGCATCCTTTAGTTGCTCTGCATTAGCACCTGTTAATCGGAGATATCTGGGTAGGTAAATTCAGCAATGAAATTCGCCACTGCCTTCCCTTTTAGAGAATATCTTGGCTCATAGATAATGTCATATTCCCCTAATTCCACTGCCCAATACATTAATCTTCCAGACTTTTTTAGCTTATGTATAGCATGTCTGAGTGGCATGTTAGTATATACCACTATCGTATGGGCTTGAAAATATGGTCTCATCCTCCTGCTCGCTTCAATTAATGCCAATGCTAACTTTTCCAGTTTTGGATACCTAATCTCTGCTCCCCTGAATGCCTTTCTCATGTAGTAAACTGGTTTTTGCACTCTGCCTTCTATTCGTACCAAATCCAAATTTACTGCACTTTCTGAAACGGTTAAATATAACTTTTCTCCTGTTACTAGCCTGGACAATAGAGGAGGTGCTCCCAAGTATCTCTTCAACTCTAAAAATTCCTTCTCACATTCATCATTCTACTCAAAGGTCTTTCTGAGAACCTTAAAGAATGGAAGACATCTATCAGTTTCTCGAGAGACGAATTTGTTGAGAGTTGCAACACACCCCGTACGACTTTGCACTTCCTTCTTGGTGGTTGGGGATTGTAATTCTAGCAAGGCTTTTATCTTATTAGGATTTTCTTCAATCCCTCTTTGATTCACAATATACCCGAGGAACATGCCTTCTTGTATGCCAAAAACGCACTTGGTCGGGTTCAGTTTCATCTCGTACTTCTCCAACTGGTCAAATATTTGGCTCAAATTAGCTATATGGTCAGGTACTTTTTTGCTTTTTATGAACATGTCGTCGACGTACACTTCCATATTTTTGTCGATTTGCTCTACAAACACCTTGTTCATCATCCGCTGATATATATCACCTGCATTCTTAAGACCAAAAGGCATAACATTGTAACAATATGTTCCTTGTGGGGTAATAAAAGAGTTATTTTCCCTATCTTCTGGCTTCATTTTAATTTGATTGTATCCGGAGTAGGCATCCATGAAGCTTAGCAATTCATGCCCCAAAGTTGCATCTACTAGCTAATCTATCCTGGGCAGAGGGAAATGATCTTTTGGGCAAGATTTATTCAAGTTTGTGAAGTCCACACACATTCTCCATTTGTTATTCTTCTTCTTCACCATCACAACATTAGCTAGCCAATCAGGATACTTGACGTCTTCGATAAAAGAAGCCTTTTGTAGCTTTTCTACTTCCTCTTAAATAGCCTGATTCTTCTATGGACTAAAGACTCTTCTTCGTTGCTTCACTGGTTTGATCTCTTTGTTGACATTGAGTTTGTGACATAAAAAAGCTGGGTCTATCCCCATCATATCTTCATGACTCCACACGAATACCTGTTTCCTGTGCTTCAAAAATGCCACCAGTTCTTATTTCAATAACGGATCAAGTGAAGCACCAATCTGAGTTATTCTTTCTGGTCGCTCGTTATCAAGAATAATCTTTTCCGTTGCCTCCATGACTTGGCCTTTAACGAGCTTCGTTTCATCTCTTGGGTCTAAGATTTCAATCTCAGACTCATCAGATTCATCAACTTGATAAGTAGTAGTTTTCTTCCTGGCGTCCTACAATTCTTCTTGATCGACAAATGAGTAGTAACATTCCCGACCTACTTTTTGATCACCCTTTACAATTCTAACACCAAAGTTGGTCGGGAACTTTAAACACTGATGTACAATGGATGGAACTGCTTCAAACTTTTTCAAGCCTACTCTCCCCATGATTATATTGTATGCTGATTGGATATTTTTATCCATCACGAAGAAGTGAACCTTTTATGATCTGCAAGCATGCCAAGTACCAATCAATAGGTCTAACTTGATCGTCCCAAGCGAAAAAACTTTTTCTCGAGAGAACCCAGTGAGGGGCCTGTGATATGGCTCCAACTAACCAAGTTTTAAGTTCAAACTATCGAAGCAAGGGTATAACATAATTTCTTACGAGCTACCATTATCCACCAGTACTCTTGAGATGATTATATCCTTCATTCTCATTTTGATCACTAGATGATCATCGTCAGGATATAAAACGCCTTCCAGCTCATTTTTGGAAAAACCAATGTCCAGCTTATCTTTGTTAACCTTCCTCGGGCGATACTCTTATGATAGATTTATCCGCTGTATATAAGAAAAAGCTTGTGCCTCATTGAGGTAAGCTTTTATCTCAGCGGTATGATCACCCCCTCATGCATCTCCACCTGTAATCATGATACAATCGAATGAACCAAAACTAATTGAAAATACCTCACGCTCAGTTGTCTTGGACTTTTTGGGAGATCGGGGTCATCTCCATGGTCCCTTTTCTTATCGTCTCTTGGTCGGTAAGGAGATTTGGATCTATGTCGAGCTCTGTTGTTGGTCCTCCCACCATTCTGACGATCAACGTACTTGTTCAGCTTTCCTCGTCTAATGAGCGCCTCTATCTGATTTTGGAGAGCTACACACTACTTGGCCCTGTGACCATGATCCTTATGGAACTCGCAATACTTGGATTTGTCCCTTCTTGCAGGAGTTGTCCTCAGTTTTTCTGGCCAATTTAGTTCTTCGTTGTTCTTGACTTCTTCCAGAATGTTGTTTATATCTACCTTTAAGGGAGTATAATTTGCATACTTCCTCATATGGTCTAATGATTCTTTTCCTTTCGACTGCCTGCTCCCTCCATTATGCTTGCTTTAGTTTTTGCCTTTGCCTCTGCATTCTTCTTCGCAACCACAGCTTCTTCAGCATTCATAATTTTGGCTGCTTTAGCCATCAATTCAGCCATGGATTTGGGAAGATCCTTGGTGAGGGTGTATTACAACTTGTTTGGTAAAAGACCACTTATGAGAGGCGTGATGGTTATCTTCTCCTCATAGTCAATGACCTCGAGCTTCTCGTTGTTAAAACTAGTGATATAGTCCTTGGTGCTTTCTCCTGCCTTTTGTCTAACGCTCAACAGATGTGCTACCCTTTTAACTGACTTTGCACCAAAACATAAATTTCCTATAAAAAGCTCGGCCAATTAATGGAAGGTCGCAATCCTTCCCCGAGGAAGGCTATTGTACCATATCTGAGCGGATCAAGTAATGGTTCCGAAGAATTCTCTGCACCTCATTTCATCGAGAACAAGATCGGTTTTGCCATCATACTTATGTGTGACTACAGGAGCCTTGAACTTTGATGGTGTGAGGAAATCCACAATTGCTTGTACAAATGGAGATCCTTTGATAAAGGTTCTTTGAAGAGGGTTTTTGGCCTTAACCATTTCCCCTAATCTGCCTTCTAGTTTCTGAATAGACCCTTTCCAAGCATCATTGCCAGCCTTTGATCTGTTTATATTCGCACGAGCAACAAATCGCGTTGAATTCTCCTCGTGGGATCTTTCTGTACGAGATACATGCCTGGGATTATGATGTGACTGGGCTGAGCCATCCCTTAAATCATTTGGTCGTTGAGAATTTCTCGATGCAATTCGAGGAGGATTTTTGTTCCTCCTTAGGCCCAAACGATCGAACGGAGAGACTCTGCTCAACCTTTCCAGAGCGCTTGTTTGTTCTATAATTAGAGTAACATCTTTATGTGATTCCAAAATTCTTATAGGTGAAGTTAAGACATGGTGATAGGATGGATCACTTGAATTCTCGGCATGACGGACTTCAGTGTGTCTAGATCGTAAGGACGGTGGGCTCATGCTTCTACGAACGCTTCGTTGTCTTGACTGGGTAGATCCTCCATTTTGGACAGTTTGGATGAACCGTTGCATGGTTTCCTGCATAGCTGTTTGTCCCTTGGATAAATTTACAAGGATTCTAGTGACATCATGTGTATTTGGAGGAGCAGAAGGGTTTAGAGGATTCCCGTCGTTGTTCCTGTTGCTAGATTCTGGGATATCAACCATTTATGATAATTTTTTAGTGGAAAACGCTACGTATAGTCGTTCCCACAGACAGTGTCAATCTGTTGATGTAAAAAACTAGATTTGATCTAATTAATTAATCACAGATAAATATGAAATAAGAAATAAGACAAAGGATATTTAAAGTGGTTCAGCCTTAATGAAATGGCTTACGTCCACTGTTTTGTATTGCTGGGTGTGTTGCTTTAATCTCGATTATCTTTTCTTACTCATGAGTGTATTACATTGTATTTATAGCCCTTGCGCTGCCCATATGAATATACAATATGTCTTTATTAGAGAGGCATATGAATCGGTACATAATAAGAACATTCATTGAATCTTTCTTGGTCATTTGGTCTTCCCAGCTAATTGCTCGGTATACTGAGTAGCTCGATATTCTGAGTAGTTCGGCGCGTTAAGTTGCTCGGTATATATAACTATGCCATGTTGGACGACACGTGTCTTATCATAACTGGTAAGCTGACTAATTTTTATATCAACAAGGCCGATTAATTATCCACATGAAAACTATAAAATTATCACATATTTAATTTTGCATGTATATTTATTACTGAGCCAAATAATAATCTTCCTTTGGGTCGATTATTACTCGCGGGAATAATAAATATATTGACATCATTTTTTATATCTCAAAATAAATTAATCTATGTAATAGAGGATACTTTGGCAACATATTACTTTAATTAATTTATTTTAGATATAATACATTTTTGGTCTTTTTTTAAATACCCCGAATGAGAATCAACCTTTATTAAAAATCTTAAACCAAATGATTTTTAATTAAATATGCAAGTATTTTTTCCACCTAGTCTCCCCCCCCCCCCCCCCCCCAAAAAAAAAAAAAAAAAACTACATTTGAAAATAATTCTCACAGAAAAAAATAAACTGATTTGGAAAGAATTCCCACAAACACTGAATTAGAATTAATTCAAAAAAAAACTTTTTTGGAAATAGGTGTCATAAAATAAACTAATTTGTGAAAAAAAAAATCATATTAAATTTGAACAAAAACTAATTTGAGACTATGATTATGAAAATTATCACAAATTATACATAAATTCTACATAGAATCTTAAAAGCCATATGAGTTCTAACTAGATCATATGTATGATAAATCAAACAAAACCACTTCTAAATTACAATCACAGTACCAATCCTAATAATCTAATATGAAGAGGCTCACATGCCACTTGTTTGAATATTAAATAAAATTTATCAACATATTAGATTATTGAGATTATCTAATAAAGGAATTACAGAAACTGGGTACTTGAATCCATAGCGGTGATTGAGACTCGGGAGTTGGAAGTTTTTCACAGACTAATCCCTCTCTCTTTCTATGAGTTATCTCTCATTGATGAGGATGAGGAGGAGAGTGTTTGAGTTCATTAGCTTTGGGGACTAGAACCCTTCATTATATTTATAGATATCTAATTATAATTCCATAAATTCTAATTATGTGACTCTTGAGTAACTAATAAGTGGCTCTTGAGTAACACGACTCTTGAGTAACCCGTAGGTGACTTTTGGATAACCACACATTTCAAATTCCATCTTTATTGTTGATATCTTTTGAACTTATCTAATTAGATAATTTTATTTCTCATTTTAAATTGAAGCACAAATATGTGACCCTACATCAAATTATTTGAAATATATAAAATATTCCAAAATCACATCGATGGCACATCTGGTGGGATACTATAACTTTGGATTGTTAGAGTAGGTATCCTATTGCCATTGTTCGTAGAAGTAGTATATCTTTCAAGGTCATCAAAATATACCTAGAATTATGTCATGCATCAAACGCTCTCAGCTTATGACTACTTCATGAAGCCTTCCTTGGTCCCAAGCAAAGTCATGGACGTCTTTACTAAGGCTGCTAAAAATATAGAAATTCCAGTTTCGATTCCTGTTGGTGAACCTCTCAAAAACTGTTCATTTAGTAAGAAATGAGTTGAACTTGGACTTTAAGAATATTAAATACGGCAGGCAAAGTTTTGGAAGCAACATCCAGCACTGGTTAAGACAGAGTGGTTGATTTAAGCACATTTTAACTCATGAAACAACTGCTTTAGCACCAGAATTACAACGTCATTATAAGTATATGATAGAACTTGCATCTTGTCTTCTTGAAAAATTGATAAAGATGGCGGTTATACCATGCACTACTCAAGAGCATGGATGGCTAAGACTTGCCATTGAAGTTATTGAGCTTTCTAGTTTATCATTTAGGAGGAAGAGCAAGTTGCTTGCACTCTTCCTCTCTCTTCAGTTAGTGTGCTGAAGATTCTGCAGTTGTCGATCACTATATTGAATTGGTCTGTGATGGGGGTATTCACAACATTGAATAAGGGATTACTCGGTATAACCGACAAACAATGAAAGCAATCCGACAAAACTACAAAAATGTCAACTCAACATCACCACCAATCCGCCACATGGATTTTTTTTGTTAAAAATCACAAAAATGAACCTACTTGCTGAAGGAGGGTCCCGGTTCTTCGTCTCTCTCCTTGTACCTTTCTTAGTGCAGGGGGGGTCAGTTCTTTATTAAAACATGGGTTTATGCCAAAAAGAGATACAAATGAACCTGTTTATGAATTTTGGCAGGTCAAATCACTTTTGTTGTCTCGACTACCATGTATCTTGCTCACATGCAAATTAAAATAGTGATTAAAGAATTATTCATGTTACCCAA
The DNA here is from genome assembly GCA_949130495.1 of Sambucus nigra. Lineage (NCBI taxonomy): Eukaryota > Viridiplantae > Streptophyta > Magnoliopsida > Dipsacales > Adoxaceae > Sambucus > Sambucus nigra. Next base: position 349,997,146 of record OX422219.1, on the reverse strand, counting down.
CAACTTCATCTCGGTACTAGAAAATGATAAACATAACATTTAACTATGAAACTTTATCCCGATAAGGTTATGGGGTGTATGTAGATATTTGTTGGTACTATGAGCTCGGTCTCTTTGAGTTTTGATCACAACATCTCATCACTGACAGACAATCATTGGAAGATTATTCATCAGAGCCAGATCAGCTTATTCACACACACAAATTGGGTCTATATCGCCCCGTCATCACTTCCTAGAAGTTTACCACAGTGATAGTAGATTTAGAGTAAGCCGCATGCATTAAGACAGTCGCCTGGAGATTTGACAAAAAGCCCACCCCTTTTGGGGGAACATTAAACCCACACAAGTTATGGCATCACTTAGAACAAGTCAGGCATGAATTTGGCATCTATCACACCAAAGAAGTGGTATTTAAAACCCACTCAAGCAGTGGTACAACTTAGAATAATCCAGGCCTATGTTTGGAATCTAGTGCACTTCCAGTGGTGGCATTTAAAACCCACTCAAGCAGTGGTACAACTTAGAACAAATTGAGCCTACGTTTGATATCTAGTGCATCCCAGCGATGGAACCTAAAACTCACTCAAACAATGGTACGAGTTAAAATAAGTTAATCATATGAGAATCTGGCAAAAACCCACCTAAGAATTTATAGGTACACTTAAAAATAAGTTGGTCACCTACATTTGGCATTAAACCCACTCAAACAGTGGTACGACTTATAATAAGTCGTTCGCCTGAGAATTTGGCAAAAACCCACCTAAAAATTATGTGGTACAACTTAAAAACAAGTTGGTCACTTACGTTTGGTATCAAACCCACTCAAGCAGTGGTACGACTTAGAACAAGTCGACCGCCTGAGAATCTTACAAAAGCTCACCAAGAATTCGATTGTAAAACTTAGAAAGAAGTTGGTCACCTATGTTTGGTGGTACAAATTCACCTAAGAATTGGGTAGTATAACTTAGAACAAGTTCGTCGCCTAAATTTGGAATCAAGCCCACTCCAGCGATTGCACCTAAGACCCACTCTAGCAATGGTGAGGCTAGGAATAAGTCGGTCGCCTACATTTGGCGTCAAACACTCTCAAGCAGTTGTACGAGTTAAAACAAATCATTGTCTACGTTTTGCATAAAGCTCACTCTAGCAATGGCACAACTGAGAACAAGTCGTTTCCTACGAATTGGCATTAAAAACACTCTAGTAGTGATACAACCCAGTCACCTCGAATGGGAGAAAATTCACCATTCACGATGGAATAATTTAAAGTAACTCAATTTGCACAAATTGATCACAACCCCACTTATGAACGAGGAGTGTGATCTAGAACATATTCATTTATCAAGCTCAATTCAATAGGTAAGAAAGAATAGAGAATAAGCCAATTAACCTGAAACGGGTGAATTCAAATGACTTCGGCCTCATTTCACCTAAGATGGTAAAATTCATCTCTTACAATCATAAATTACCATAAACGGTTAAGTTGGTCTGCGACGACCACTATTAGCATAAGGTGGATGAATTCTACATATTCAGACCGAATTTGACCTCAGATGGTCAAATTGACCTCAGATGGTCAAATTGACCTCTTATAATCAAACTGAATGTTAACGTCCAAGTTGGTCTACGACGACCAACATTAGCCTGAGAGAGTTGAATTCAACCTTCATCGGCCTCATTTGACCTAAGATGGTCAAATTCATTTCTAACGATCATAATTGTTCACAGATACCCAAGTTGGTCTATGACGACCAATATTAGCCTAAGATGAATGAATTCAGCCTTCCTCAGCCTCATTTGACTTAAGATGGTCAAATTGACCTCTTACAATCATAATTAACTATAAACGGTCAAGTTAATCTACGACGACCACTACAAGAAAAAAATTATTTTATAACGTTTTTTAGTGTCATAAAACGCCTTTTATGACCGTTTATTTTTTAATCAAAATCGTCATAAGTTTGGGTGAAATAATTGATACCCATACAAAATGTCATATTAGGTTAACAATTATATAAGACTGTCTTTTCAAAACGGTTATATGTACTATTAAAATAGTCATAATATATTCTACATGTTGTCTTATTTGATTTAAAAAGCTTCATGATAAACAATTTTTAAATATTTAAGAAGGTCATATAAAATATTTCATAATGAGGGTTTAATATAAACGCTCATAAATTAAACATATAATTAAAAAAATTAATAACCAATATTAATGCCATAGTTGACAAATAAATCTAAACACAGTAAAATTCATTGTAACATAAAAACAACCTTGAATTTTTTTGCATTCGAAGTCACGTATATCTAAAATGCACCAGACGAAGTCATTTTTCCATATCAAAAAAATAGTGGGACACAAATAGATATATGATTATACTCAAATATTGCGTATTTCATCCCTCGAACCTACGCATTTTAGTCCCCTCGGGTATCTTATTCCCTATATTTATGCTCGTTAATCAGACAACCTCATATTTCTACGTTAACATGCTTTACAGGGGTTAATTGAGTTTTTATAGGTATTTGGATGCTAAGTGTGAAGTTCGGACGCATTTCGGACTAGTTTCCGTATGTAATTGCACGTTCAAGGGCAATTCGATCAATTCACATCTTGGGCACTTGGCCCAACATCTTCACGGAAGTTTTATCCTTCCTCGCAAGCTTCGCGTGGCCGCGAACGATGTGCAATTCCGAGTCCATATGAAGAAGTTACGGGATTTTTAGCCGAAGAGAAAAATAAAGAAACCAAAACAGCAAGCAGCTTGAAGCAACCCTGTTTGATCGGTCGATCGATCAAAAGGATCGATCAATTGAGCCTTCATATATTTTCCTTCGAGCTGTGACAGTGGGCTTAGTTTTCAACCCTCGATCGATCAAAGGGATCGATCGATCGATCCCCTGTTTTCTGCAGATATTTTTCCTTTTCTTTTCTAATATAATTTCACTTACTATATAAACAATTTTTATTGTAAATATCAGATATAATTCATTTTAGATAGTTTAGGTTAGGGTTTGGGGGGGTTTAGAGCTTATTTCTTCTTCATCACTTAGTTTGACACCCATTTGGGTTTGTAAGTTGTACTTTCATCTTCCCTCTCCATTAATATAGTGTCTATTTACTTTATTCTTGATCTATAGTTAATTTACATGCTTTCATAATTAGGTTTACATTGTTTCTTTCCTTGCTTTCTAGTGTAGTTTTATTGCGTTTATTTACTGTGTTTTTAATATGCTTTCTAGCTAATTTAGTCTAGGTTGTGCCGGATTGAACTCATTCCGGTTTGACATGTTACTTTGCTTTGGTGATCGTGTTTACGGGTCTATTTCTGGTGCCTTGTCCTAGTTATTATGCCTAGAGGATTTGACGGGGCATATCATGTATGTTCCGTGCGTAATTTCTGGAGTATTTATTGACGCCAAAATCGTATTAGGCTTTATGCGAATTTAGGGGTGTGACAACCCTTGATTCAATTAACTATCGAAATGAGACGCATTCTTAATAACTCGTCGACCCATGTAACCATTTTATACTAATTAACTCGGGTGAGGGATATTCGACGCAACCTATAGTGTTTACTCGCTTTGTTAATCTAGCTTTATTTTCCCTCGCCTAGATTAATCTTTCCCTTTTTCCATCTTTTCCGTTTTATTCATATTTATCTTTTACACTTTTATTTTAAGAGTATTAAATCCTATAGATTCTAGCAACCCGTCTCTGTGGATTTTCGATACCGGACTTATCGCTATACTCACCCGTTGAGTGTAGTCATAGTTAGGTTTTTGTATAGTTCATGTGAGCCGAATTCAAAATGATCGGCGCGTAGGTGACGCTCTTATCGCGGCAAAACCTTGCCTATCAAAATGGCGTCGTTGTCGGGGCCTAGTTTGTTTTAGAATTTATTTTATTTAGTATTTCGTAATATTTTCTTTCTATTTATATTATTTGCCAATCTTTTGGTAGGACTTCTACATTTGAGCACCTAGAAATGCTTAAATTTCCCGCGCGCATCTACTTTGTGGAATTCGCCACTTCGAGCCATTTTTGGGGTAAGCATGTCTTATTTCAATTCTTTCGGTAATCATTATGATAATTCTCAAAATCCCCATACTCCTTTGACTTTTGGTCAATACTTAGAATCCCAAAAAATTGGAACATTTAAAATGACTTTGGGCGAGTATTACAAAAGTCAAGTTTTGGAGTGTGTGTATTTTGAGGAGGATGATAATGATTTTGGGCCTCTAATTCCTTATAATAGGAATTTTGAAATGAATTGCAATAGTTTTCAAAATTTCCTATAATAATGAGTTTAACTTTAGTGCCGATAATGATTTTCAAACTCCTCATTTTCAAGAATTCGCACCTCGGCCTATGACTTTCGGTGAGGGTTTGCTCATGCTTGATAATGAGAGGTATGAAGAACGTTATCGGGAAGGAAATCGTTATTGGGAGCAAGGCTTGGATTTATTATTCGAATCCGACGATGATTTCTCTTCCGAGACTTTTGAAGTCGAGGAAAGTTTTGAACCAATTGAGGACTTTGTGCCTAATTTAGAACAAACCATTCGCCACTTAGCCCATCTTTTAATAGAAAATGAAAGTGAGGATGAAACGGATGTAGTATCCATTTACAATGAGATGATTTCTTCTTTGGATCCCAAAGAAGAAAGTTTCATTAAAAATGATCCTATCTCTTTTGAAATTTCAAATTTGAGTGATGTTAACTCATCTCTTAAGTTTTAATTTCTTTCCTCCCGATTTCCCTTTTCTGTTATCACACCGTCACAAGTACCTGATGAATCGGTACCGAATTTTAAAACGTTCAACCCTTTCACCAACGAGGAGTACTTGCTCGAGTTGCTTTCCATGAAGGCATATTTGCCCTCGTGTGCTCTACCTCCCATTCCGCTTGCTAAATCTTTTAGAGAATTTTCTACTTTTCTCGATCCCCACATGTTTTTATCACCCTTTCAATCCAAATCCCCTATCGTCCCTCCAAAACTTTTAATTGGTGATGGTTCATTTCTTCCGCCTTACACATGCCTTCGGTTGTTCAAATGGAGTCCATATTTTTCGGAAGGCATGCTTGAGTGTGAGGGTACACCGATTATCCTCCAAAGTCAAATCATTTTTGCGGTGGACCCTCAACTATTTAGACTTCTAGTGTATAGTTAGTGTGAAGCCTAAATAGTAGGTTGTATATAGTTAGCTTTTTATTCTTTCTTTCTTTTTATCTTTTCTTCCCTTTTTAATTTGGTCTAATGTAATTAGTTAACTTTTCGTTACTTCTTTTTTCTATGCTCGGTACTAACTTATTTTGTAGATTCTTTGGACTCGTTCTTATGGAGATCGCTCTAATTTTGGGTAATATTGCTCTTTTCCTCTCTTTAACTTGGTTCTTAACTCACAACGAGGACAATGTCAGGTTTTAAGTTAGGGTGTGGGATATTCTATCCATTTCTTTATTTAGTCCATGTTTTTTCTCACATGTTAGTTACCTAGTATGCTTTTCTTAGAAAATTCAAAAAGATTTTCTTTCTTTTTTCTCCTTTATTTGGCATTTTGCCTTTGGTTCCGATGATAAATTTCAATAATTGCCCGATCCAATAGACAACTCAACGATGCATGTTCCTGATTTTAGAAGTTATTAAAATTTAGTCCTTAATCATTGATATTATGAATAACTTCATGAATTAAACTTTAATCCCATGAGCACATGCGTTTTTCTTGTTTTATTGATTTCGTTTAAGATTTTTATAACTCGACAATCTTTTGTTGCATTTTATACACTTACACCGAGTAAGCTTTATACCTTTTGTTATTTGTGAGTGTATACACTATTCTTTCTTTTTTGAAAACGTTGCAGTCGTTGGTAATCTCTCTATTCTTTCATTTGATCGTTCATTAATTGAGTTTATTCTTGAAATGTGTTACTTGAGCATTATTTTCATATATTGTTTTGACTCGAGAATTGAGTAAACTTTGTGAAATGATCATAAGCCATCTTTTTTATATTACCCTTATTATCCTTGACCTCACCTTATATGTTTACCCTCTTTAACCCACTTTGAGCCTAAATATTAGCCTTTCATTTCATAACCCCAAATCCCATAACCAAATCCAAATTGGAGTTTTAAACCACACATATTACCTTCCATGCCTTTGTTTGGAATGTGACTTGGGATTGAATGATGTTGTTATTTTGTGGTTGCAATTTGGTCATGTGCAAGTGTGAAAAGTAAAGAAAAGAAAGTAGTGAAAAAGAGATGAAAAAGAAAAAGCAAAAAGAAAAAGAAAACAAAAGAGAACAATGAGAAAAAGAAGAAAAGAAAAGAAAGAGGAAGTTGTAAATGTTGTATATAGTTCAATAATCTTTGATTACTCTCCCGATTGTTATATTCAATGCCTTTTTGGAACTTGTTTTCTAATTTTGATATTTCTCGCATTTTCCTATTTTCCTGAGTTTTTATTTTCGAACACTTTTAATCCGTATATACATTCCTTTCATTTTGTACCCAAGCCTAGCCTACATTATAACCCAATTAAAGTCCTATGTGATCGCAAGTAGATGTAATTTAAAGGTTTAAATAGTTTTGATAATCTGTGAAATACATTTTGCCTCTTTTAATGGACGGTATCTTTCATTGAGATTATAATTTTTAATTTCATATATATCGTTATTCATTTGTGACATGGGTGCGGCCTAGTTTCCCTTTATATTTACTCTTTATGCCCGCGTGTTCCGTGTGTTAACTCCCTGTTTTGAGTGAATTCACTTGATGAGTGTAATGCCCGTGAGGATTGAATATATGCCTGCTTTAATGTTTATTCCGTTTATATAAGTTTTTGCCAAATCACACTTTGCATGTGCTCGCTCCCCTCCCACATTTTAAGGTTTCGATTCTAAGAGGTGCAGTCTATAATTTCAATGATTTGGAGTTTTGTTTGAACTCGTTCAATGTGCTAATAATACGTATGAAATCTTGTTCACTATTATTGGGCTTGCCGCATGTTGGTTTGGGCATATTTTGAGGAAACCAAGTGATGTTTGTGGGTATCATCCCTGAAAACCCTCATGAGACGACACTCATCCACTGGGGTAACCTAGGGGTTTAACGACTTATTGCATACGCTAAATGCAATCGGATCGCTCACAAAAGTGGCCTTATGATTTTATACCATACTTTTGTATTTGTACCCTATTTTTGGTTTGATTGTTGTTCTTGTTGTATCCTATTTTATTGCTAGGGACTAGCAATGTATAAGTTAGGGGGTGTGATTATACACAAATATTGCGTATTTCATCCCTCGAACCTATGCATTTTAGCCTCCTCGGGTATCTTATTCCCTGTATTTATGCTCGCTAACCAGACAACCTCGAATTTCTATGTTAACATGCTTTGCAGGGGTTAATTGAGTTTTTATAGGTATTTGGATGCTAAATGTGAAGTTCGTACGCAATCGCACGTTCAAGGGAAATTAGGTCAATTCAAAGCTTGGGCACTTGGCCCAACATCTTCACAAAAGTTTTATCCCTACTCGCAAGCTTCGCGTGGCCGCGAACGGCGCGCAATTTAGAGTTCGTATGAAGATGTTACGGGATTTTTTGCTGAAGAGAAAAACAACGAAACCAAAACAGCAAGCAGCTTGAAGAAGCCCTGCTTGATCGATTGATCGATCAAAATGATCAATCGATCGAGCCTTCAGATATTTGCCTTCGAGCTGAGACAGTGGGCTTAGTTTTCAACCGTCGATCGATCGATCAAAGGGATCGATTGATCGATCCCCTATTTTCTGAAAATATTTTTCCTTTTCTTTTTTTTTTATTCCACTTACTATATAAACCATTTTTGTTGTGAATATCATATATAATTCCTTTTAGATAGTTTATGTTAGGGTTTTGGGGGTTTGAGAGCTCATTTCTTCTACCTCGCTTGGTTTGACACCCATTTGGGTTTGTAAGCTGTACTTTCATCTTCCCTTTCCATTAATATAGTGTGTATTTACTTTATTCTTGCTTTGTAGTTAATTACATGCTTTTATAATTAGGTTTACATGCTTTCTTTCCTTGCTTTCTAGTGTAGTTTTATTGCGTTTATTTACTTCATTTATTTACCACATTTTTAATATGCTTTCTAGCTAATTTAGTCTAGGTTGTGCCGGATTGAACTCATTCCAATTTGACATGTTTTTTTGCTTTGGTGATGGTGTTTATGGGTTTATTTCAGGTGCGTTGCCCTAGTTATTATGCGTATGGGATTTGACGGGGCATATCATGTATGTTTCTTGCTTACGACCTTGCGTGCGTAATTTTTGGGGTATTTGTTGACGCCAAAATCGTATTAGGCTTTTATGCGAATTTAGGGGTGCGACAACCCTTGATTCAATTAACTGTCGAAACGAGACGCATTCTTAATAACTCGTCGACCCATGTAACCATTTCATACTAATTAACTCGGGTGAGGGATATTCGACGCAACCTATAGTTTTTACTTGCTTTATTAATCAAGCTTTATTTTCCCTCGCCTAGATTAATCTTTCCATTTTTGCGTCTTTTCTTTTTTGTTCATATTTATCTTTTACACTTTTATTTTAGGAGTATTAAATCTTAAAAATTCTAGCAACTCATCTCTATGGATTTTCGATACCCGACTTACCGCTATACTCACCCGTTGAGTGCAGTCTTAGTTTAGATTTTTGTATAGTTCAGGTGAGCCTAATTCAAAACGATGGGCACGTAGGTGACGCTCGCGCCGCGGCAAAACCTTGACTATAGATATACCCACCATCTACATTATCTCATAAAAGCTAATGACCTCCTATATACCCACCATCTACATTATCTACATTATCATAACGAGTTATACCCACTATATACATCATTCAAAACAAAGGTCTCCAAAAAAAATGTACATCCAAAAATGATGCGTAAATGCATCGGTCAAGAGTGTTAACACCTCAAAAGCTCCAAATCATATAATATAAGCCTGAATAAGATACCATTATCGACTTGCTTCTTCAAAGCATCCTACAATAAAGAAAATTTTCAAGAGTGTTGTTAAATCATATTATTTTCAATTCTAATATCTAGTATATATCCAAATTTATAGAGATTATATAAAAAAAATTATGTTTTCTTAACTTTTGAAAGAAACTCACAATTTTTCACCAAACTTCCTTGGGTGCAACCAAGGTTCTAAAAAACGCGGGGCGTGATCGAGGCGTTGAGGCCAAGACTTAAGCCTTAGAAGCCTAGGCGGGCCTTAGGCGTAAAAAGGCGTGAAAAGGCGTTTAGACCTTCTTAATATATTTTAATATTATTTAACCATAACAAGGCTATTAAAATACTAAAATTGTACATATCATAAAAATATGTCTGAATATAGGCAAATTAAAATACTATTTGATTATTTTGGATGAGATAATGGTCCGGTTTGTAAAAAACTTCTTTAAAAGGCGATATCGTTTCACTAAAGCATCGCCTTAAGGGTTTTACCAAGAATAAGGCGTGAAAAGCGTAAGGTGGGGCGTTTCTCCCAAGCTTCAAGCCTAGGCAGGTTTTTTAGAACAGTGGGTGCAACATATTGATATTCTCTATTTATCGATTGTCGGATGGTCATCCACATTAGAGACTTATCATCCTCATCAAATGCATCTCCATGTCTCTTTTTCTATCCCAATTACAAAAAAAAAATATAAGAAATTACGCACACAATACCAAATCCCCACAATGAATTGATTATGGTTATATACTCTACAAATAATACATGAATTCAACCACATGCCTCTAATCTGATAATCATACGCCTTTCAGATGCCTCTAATTAAATGCTCCCTCATAAGTTCAAAATAACATATATAAATCTCTAGTGCAACGTAAAGATTCCAGTTTTTTCAAAGTATTACGTTGTGTATAATGTAAGTCGAAAAGATTTTTTATATAACACAAATAGTTGTAAACAGTTTAAAAATTTTGGGTAGAGTTTCCTCTATCTATAGGACTATCCGCCCTATTTAAGAAATTAAAAAAAAACTTCAATAATATTCAAAGAGAACCAATTTATCAAAAAAATCCAAATATCATTTCATTCACTAATAGGGAAAATAAACCATTAAACCGATGATAGTTGTGTTTGACATTAAAAAGAGTCAAATAAGACTATCCTCACCTTCAGGTAATTGATGCTCAATCCTGAAAATAATTACTTCCATCCTTCCTTTTATACAACCATAATAAGACTTGTCATTGTTCCTTCCATCCCTCTATTATTAAATGGAGAGAGTCATTGGATTTGTTGATTTATCTCATTAGCATTGAAAATTATGAGTTACGTGGAATATGCATTTCTCTATGCCTAGTAATTTAACAATATTTTGTTCTCGTATGAAAAAACAAAGAAGATAGTGTTGCAAGAACCAATTTAACCTTATTGAGTATTGAAAGCGTATATATATAAGGTAAGCATGCACATGAATGAGAACCCAACCTTTCAGCCCAACCAAATGGGGGATAAAAGTCTCCAATAAATAGACCCTTATATGTCATGGCTCACTAATATTATTTTCTTATTGAAAGTATATTGCATATTATTTAAGAGCTTACCTGATCAGATCAGTGATGAAGACAATTAGGATGTTGTGATCCAATGCTAACGTCCTTAAATTTTGCAAAATGGACATAAACCCATTATCCGCATCAAGAATAACTGAGAGAAAATAATTGATGCGAATCCAATTGCATTATGTAAAACTCCATTTGGTTGTTGAAAATATTTAGTAGAATTATATAAATAAGATATAAATATCTACACACGTACATTTTTTCTGAGAAAAAAGATAATCAACAATGGAGCTTGAGAAAACAAAAATCCCAACTCTATCATTCTTAATATAAGATATACATAACTGTGCCACGTACATCGGCATAGTACCAAAGTCAAAATTTAACCAAAATGGGTGGATGTCAGAATGAAAATAATTTTCATAGATTTATGATATATACGCTACTTACAACCAAAATAATATGAATTTTTTTGAATATCCCATGTTTATAAAGGTGAAAACATCTTGTCAAAAAGAAATTCATAAGCTTCAAAGACCGAAGATGTAGGATTTTCAAGAATACAAAATTTAATAAAAATAAATGAAATATAAAAATGCGAGGGAAATAAAATTGAGCGGATAACATTTATGGTCATTAGTCAATAATGAAATACCATCAAAATAGAGAAAATTCTCAAACGTGAATAAGTTCACACGAATAAAAATATAGTACAACACGAGTAGGGCAATTGCTCAAATGTAAATAAACTCATTAATTTTGTATAAAGCCCCACTCTATTTAAACCCAAACAAATGGGCATGTTCCTATTTAACAACCCCATCAAACATGTGTATAAAAGAAAAACAAAGAATTGTTAATCCTTCATTACGCACACAAAAACCATTAACACACTGAACCATACCTTACTCAGAAGAAATATTTTTATTGTTTGGATTCTGCAATCACAGCTCATTTTTGAGCTTCTGTACACACGGATCCATGTTTTCTTGTTATTCGATCCATGATTTTTTATCTTCTTGGGTTGTTATTTAAGGGGATATTTTAGTGTATCATGCACAAAATAAAATTTTGGATACGCAAGATACATATATACAAAGGCTGGATACAAGTACTCATATGTATATGTATCTCGCGCATCCAAAATTTTATGCGAAATTTATTTTGTTTTTCATGTTAATGAGAGAGTAGCTACAACGAAAATATTGCGACTTCTCAAATAAAAGCCAATTTTAATTAACCCCAAATTTTAGTTAAACCCTAAGACATGCATCTAGATGATTTATCAAATAAAATATAGCATGCAGGATAAAAACAAACAATTTCAAGAAAAATCCCCCAAATGGGCAAAACCTTTTATTTTCATTATAATATTGTAACATACAATTTCGGATTACAATGAAAATACAGTGACATAGAATTACCCTCAGGTGTCGAATCTATAGTCGACGGCTGGAAATATCCCTTTCCAGGAGGGCTGCAATGAAGAAGAGAAACGGCTTCTCCACAAGTTTGTCGGCTTGAATTTTCCCTTTCCAGGAGGGCAGCAATGAAGAAGAGAACGGCTTCTCCACAAGGTTTGAACAAACTCAAAGTTGTGTTCTTGGGTTACCAAAAAGATTCACAAATGTTTGGCAATTTGTGTGAATCAAAAACCTAGAGTCTTGGGCTCAATAGGTGAAGACTTAGAGTATTTAGGACTCTGAAAATCGTCTTGAAAAGTCTTAAAAAACATCTCCCCGAAGTTGGCTTTAAATAAGAAAACTTTGAGCCTAAAAGATCTCGAGCAGATCTGGCGAAGTTTATCCCAGGCGGACCGGTCCGGCTTAGGGGCGGATCGGTCCGGTTGACCGGATTGGTTCGTTTATTACAATTTTCATCGGTTCGCTTGCGGTCCGGGGTATACTGGATCTGCATCAAGCGGATCGGTCCGGTTGAGGGCGGACTGGTACGGTTAGCCGGATCGGTTCTTTTATTGAAGGCGGACCGGTCCGGTCTGTCAGACTTGATTCCTCTTCGTCTTTTGATATTCGGATCCGTTGATGAATGTATGAATCTTGAATTTCTTCAACGGTGTAACGACGTGCGACATAATAAATTGTTAATGGACAAAAATGTCCTTACAAATCTCCCCCTATGTATATGCCGGTACATACATAAAAAACAAACATCCGAATTATCAAAACAACTAAAAATGACTATACAAATCTACCCTTCCATGAACCCAAAACTGGAAAGATACAATTGAATAAGACTACAGCGTTTGCTCTTCAATTCTTCAGGAATCTCAACACTTTTCTCATCAGGGTGTGCAATCCAATGATAATCCATGTAGTACCTACACACATGAGACAAAGCAAAATACTAAGTGACATATCGAGTTTGAAATGAGATAAACATATATACCAATTTATGAGCAAACTCAAACTATCAAATCTCCCCCATAATAAGATAATTCTTTCTCCCCCTTTTTATGATGTCTCCAAATAGGCAAATAAGAAGAATGAATCAAACAAGAAAAATCGGGGTGTCACGGTATACAAAAAAATACACAAATTATTTTTTATTTTTCAAATTTTTCATACAAAGATAGGATACCAATATGAACAAATATGATACCAAAAATCACACCATGGATTTAGACTCAAACAACCAAGTCATGGAAATGGCATGAATGTGTGTGAACACATTCGATAGGTAAATCAACTCAATCAATCAAATGTGCACGATGCATACGTGTACTCCTAACAAATGAACATCAAAGGTATCCTTAGGTGTAAAAGTTTGTTGAATTTAGATGAGATCGTCTTATGCAAATCAACAAATCAAAGTCAAATGATTTCCACACCAATAACGTCCAAAACTATATAGCGCATTTTCAAGAATGGACGTGCAAACCCGTTTTAAATTCTCCAACCAAACTCCCTCATATATTTATTCTTTTAGAGGTGATCTAAATTCTCAAACTTTGGAGAATTGGTGCAAAAACCTAAATGGCCCCTTTTTGGCATGAATATCTTTTTATTGCCTTTCAATTTTTTCGGGGCTCTTTTAAACCTCTTTGGACCTCTTATAATAAAATTCCTCAATTTTTTAGGTCCAATTTAACGGTGGCTTAGTATTCGCAAAGGAAAAATGAACCTTTCGCAGCCCTTCCCCGTTTTAAAACAAAGCACACAAACTCACAAAACGGTTTTTAAATGCACAAAATCCTTATCAAAATTTATCGCGCTTGGTTCATTTTAAGGACATGATTGAAGTGAAAACACCCAACCAATATGTGATAAGACAAGCACAATAACCAAACAAATTCGTGCAAGTGTGCATTAAGGAAAACATGAGTCAAACATGTAGGAAGTAACACTTAATTACATCTTAATGACTCCAAACATTATAAAGCACATGGATGAATTGACCTATTGTCTCAAAACACTATCAAATAGTCACATGAAAATAATGGAATGATGTTGTGACTCGGTCATCCTAAGTGTTCATCCATAAACGGTGCAACCAAAAAAAATCTTTTTGTATTTTTCAAAATTTTTCAAAAAAAATATATACAAAAAGTACAAGTCATCACACTAGTAAAAATATATCATGAAACCACAACTAGTGTATGACAAACATGCAATCACAATCAACCAAAAGATTTCACGTGGGGTGAATTACGTGCAAGTAAACGGTAATCGTGGACAAATAAACCATAAGCCTCTAAATCCGATTTTCTAACCCAAATTGATGTGTAACGAAGTGTGGGGGTTTTGGGAATCGAATTTATTCTTTCATTAACCTTCCTAGGTCCATTTAAAAGCTTATAACAAAAGTGCCTAAGATGACCTTGCCTACCACAATGTGTGCAAGAGTAAATTGGGCGGTTTGTGTTCCCTAAAGGTGGCCCTCTCCTCAAATTTATCGGCTGCTCTCTCCGAATTTGCCTAGGTGGGTCTCTCCTAATGATCCTAGGAGGTTCTCTTACGATGTTCCTATGGGGCGCCTTTTTAACAAACTTAGGTGCCTCTTTCTTAACAATCCTAGGAGGCTCTCTCACACGTGTGGGAATGGGTGCAACATATTTTTCAAGACCAATCCCACCCCTATCCGTTTTGATCTCGACTGTGCCTAAAATCTTATCAAGTTTTTTAGACCTCGACTCCAAATCAAATTTCACTTTACTTGAATCTTTCAATTTCACCTCAAGTTCACCTATCCTAGATTCAAGTACTCGTTTAGAATCCTCAAACTCTAAAAGCTCCTTTTTCATAGTCTCCATCAACCCTCTAAGACTATCTCACTCACTCTTGACGTACTCAAGCTTCTCTTTCAAAATTTTCTCATGTGCCCTAAGTTCTTCAACTAAAAAATCATTATTTTTTATGGCACACTCTTTCAATTGAGCTTTCAATTTCAAATTTTCTTTCTTTGTTTTCAAAGTTTCAGCATAAAGTTCCTTGAAAGCAGTTTGCAAGTCACGCTCATCTACACTTTCCTCCTCACTTTCATCCACACTCCCATCACCTTCACTATCATCACTAATCACATGGATGGGAAACTCTCGCCTAGAAGCATAAAAAACTTCTTCTTCCGAATCACAATCACTAAGGGTAGAAACATGAGAAATTGGTTTATTCAATTTCTTCTTTAAATTTGTGGTACACTCATGTAACGTGTGACCAACACCCTCACAACAAGGACACCTCTCAGATTCGTTTTCAACAGAAGATTTAAAATAAGAGTTCGTGTGAATTTTCTAATTAATTTTTTCAAAAATTTGACATCGAAGATCATCAAAACCATCAAAAGCCATTTTTGTGCAAAATCAGGATCAAAACACAATAACTTAGTGCAACAGGCTCTGATACCAATTTGTGAACGTGAGTAGACAAATTGTATCAGAAAGTAAATCCTCAAAAAATCAGGATCACGCGATAAATTAGCGTAACCCGCTCTGATACCAATTTGAGAGAGTAGCTACGGCGGAAATATTGTGACTTCTCAAATAAAAACCAATTTTAATTAACCCCAAATTTTAGTTAAACCCTAAGACATGCATCTAGATGATTTATCAAATAAAATATAGCATGCAGGATAAAAACAAACAATTTCAAGAAAAATCCCCCAAATGGGCAAAACCTTTTATTTTCATTATAATATTGTAACATACAATTTCGGATTACAATGAAAATACAGTGACACATAATTACCCTTTGGTGTCGGATCTGTAGTCGGTGGCTGGAAATATCCCTTACCAGGAGGGATACAATGAAGAAGAGAAACAGCTTCTCCACAAGTTTGTCGTCTTGAATTTTCCCTTTCCAGGAGGGCAGCAATGAAGAAGAGAACGGCTTCTCCACAAGGGTTGAACAAACTCAAAGTTGTGTTCTTGGGTTACCAAAAAGATTCACAAATGTTTGGCAATTTGTGTGAATCAAAAACCTAGAGTCTTGGGCTCAATAGGTGAAGACTTAGAGTATTTAGGAATCTGAAAATCGTCTTGAAAAGTCTTAAAAAATAACTCCTCGAAGTTGGCTTTAAATAAGAAAACTTTGAGCCTAAAAGATCTCGAGCAGATCTGGCGAAGTTTATCCCAGGCGGACAGGTCCGTCTTGGGGGCGGATCGGTTCGTTTATTCCAGTCTTCATCGGTTCGCTTGCGGTCCGGGGTATACTGGATTTTCATCAAGTGGATCGGTCCGGTTGAGGGCGGACCGGTCCAGTTAGCCGAATCAGTTCTTTTATTGAAGGTGGACCGGTCTGGTCTGTCAGACTTGATTCCTCTTCTTCTTTTGATATTCGGATCCATTGATGAATGTATGAATCTTGAATTTCTTCAACGGTCACTACACCAAATCTGCCCATTTGTCAAGGTCATTGACCTTGACAAATCCAACTTGTCAAGGTCAATGACCGTGACATTTCGAGGCGAGACAACTTTTTTTGTCACGGTCGTGTCACGGTCATTGACTTTGACACAAAACTCGCGTTTTGTGTCAAGGTTGTGTCGCGGTCAATGACCGTGACACGTTTGTCACGGTTTATAACCGTGATAAAGCCGTGACCCTTTTTAAAAAAAATTGTCACGGTCAATGACCGTGATAATTCTGGGCAGAATTTAAAAAATCTGCTGGGCAGTATGGCCACTACCACTGCCTAGCAGTATATTTGTACCTGTTATAGCGACGTTGTATCTGTTCCAAACATCATATATCCGAACAAACTAAAGATAATGCAAATATATATTCAAATAAGAAACTATTTAAAAAGAAACAACATCACCATCATTTTATCTCAAATCTACAAACTATTTGCCTGGAAAAGAGATTTTGTACCGCGACGCTCGGGAACACCTCCTTATCCTTCCCTTCTCGTCCGAATAGCCACATAAGTATAGAGCATATGTGGCCTACCCTTAGGGCCACTCCCTGTCCCCTGAATTGAAATAAAGTAAAATTAGTATCCGCCCCTCAAATATAGATAAATATAAATCATAATTGAAATCGAAATCGAAATTGACATATAGATATAAATATAAATACATTACCTGTAGTGTCACTCAAACAGCTAACTTGAGCTCATATGGCACCTCCTTCCAACTAATGTACCCCGGGCAATCGTGTCAATTATAATTCTCTTCATATCTAAACACTAAGAAATACCATAATCCTATGGATTTATGCGTTGCAAATTCCTTCCAACCGTTGTGTAGCCAAAAATCAGTAGTTGAAGTTATCAATTCCACCTTTCAATGGTCTCCCATGTTTTGCTAGAAGTTCCAAGTGGTGGGGTATGGAAAGTGGAATTGACAACTTCAACTGGTGATGTTTGGCTACATAACGGTTGGAGGAATTTGCAGAGCATCGCTCCATAGGATTATGGCATTTCTTAGTGTTCGGATAGACGAAGAGATTCAGTCTCCTCTCCACAAATATGACACCCCACATAACTATGTACTAATCACCTATTAAAGGTAAGAAGCGTATATTCATGGATTAGTATAAACAAAACTTAGATGTAGTTGGAATATTTATGTATTAATCTCCTCTCCACACACGCACACTACACAAGAGTGAAAATGATAAAGTGCAGATCAAGTAAAAGCATTAAAAAAGGATGTTTCGGTACAAATTGAAATATTTATTACAAATTGAAAAATTGTTTCAAATTCGGGTTATCATAAAAAATGGATTGATATTCGGTAGGAGCAGCTAAGTCATCCACACTACTATTTAGACGCCTTGGCGCGTGTTGGACAATTGACCATGGCTCGTTATTGATATACTCCGAGTAAAACACTTGCTTAACCTTTTGAAATGCACAAACAAACGGCTCATCGCTCATGTGGTCGTTGCTCTTCAACTTGGACAAGTCAACCATGATCAAATTGGTGACAGGATCAACTTTACAAGCATTTTTATCCTCAACTCTTACCCATTCACAGTAAAATACAACCTCTTTGAAGCTTATATAATCCAATTCAAATATATTTTGGATTACACCATAGTAAGTCATTTCAGCTTCAACGAGGTTTTTATCTTTCGAAAGAAAGTAAGAGCCTTGTATGAAATTCCCGAGTTCTGTACATTTGTACTTTCCTCATACACTTTAGCGCCGAAAATGTAACCGTTCAATCGATACTTTTTGTACTCTTGTGCCACGAACAAGGGTCCAATGGCTAGACGAGCAAGCCTTGATGTCGCATCACCCATCTTTAGGATCTGAGAATATAGATAAATTAATTATATTAGTGGTAAAATTTTAGTGTAATGTAACGTTATATAACGACTGTTTTCATTATAATTACCTTTTGTGTCAACCATAGCCTAAATTCGTTGTCTGATTGTACCATTGTTTTTCGTCTTTTATTGTTCTCACAGGCTTCATATTTACTGCATATTACAAAATTAATCATGTATAAAATAATCTAACATAATGTTAAACATTATAATATTCGAAACTTACTTTTTCCATTCTTCGACATCTTCATGTGTGTCAAATAGATAACGAGCTACTTGTTCATGTTGCAAACTCGTTAATTTCACTCGTTTTCCCATCACATTACCACCATCATCGAGGAATTCATCAGTGTCATCAACGCTGGTCGAGTCAGGCATATATTCCCGAGTATATATTGATGACTCCACGGTGATGTATTCCTCTGTGATTGATCCTGCAATATATCGCGTATTCTTGACGTAATCTTTAAAAACTTTCATCAATCTTTCAAACGGATACATCCACCGATATCTAACTAGACCACAAAGAAGTGCCTCGTCGCATAGGTGTACCAACAAGTGAACACTTATGTCAAAGAATGTTTGGGGAAAGTACTTCTCCAATACACAAATCGCTTCGTTTACAGCCAATTTTGCGGCCACTATGTGTTCTCGATTCACTACCTTCTCACACAAGAGGGAGAAGGTAATACTAATTTGCATAATAGCCCTACGCAAATCCTTGTGCTTGGAGAAACAGTGCTTAAACAATAGAGGAACCAATTTCATGATCACATGCCAATCGTGGGACTTACACTTATGTAAATCATGAGTAACATAATTCACAATCCTTTACAAGTTGGACGAAAAAGTAGATGGGCCCTTCAAATTATATATTGTGTCTAGAAGAACCTTCCTTTCCTTACTCGTCAAAGTAAATGCACCAGGGGGAATTATTGTCCTTTCACTACTATCTTCTTTCAACCATAGTTGTGGTTTAAGTTTTAACGTTTTATGGTCTTTTCGTGCATTTTCTCCATCCTTCGAATGACTCCCGCCAAGGCAAGTACCCACAATATGTTCAGCGAAGTTCTTCTCTGCATGCATCACATCCAATACATGGCGCACCGGGTTTTTCTTCCAATAAGGCAAGTCAAATAAAATTGACCTCCGAGACCATGCCTTTCTTATCTCAGTTTCATTCCCAGTTCGGGTCTTCTTATGCTTGACATTCTTAAATTTGGGATTCTTACCTGGCATATTTGGGCCACATTCAGAAGATTTACTTTCAATTTCTGAACCCGAAAGTTGTATCGGCGGTAGCCTACGTTCAACTCCGCCCAATAAAAAATTGGAACCTTTCTCAAATCTGAAACTATGAGCTGGGGGTAAAAACCTCCTGTGGCAATGGTATACATTTTTTAAGCTAGAGGATAGACGAAGAGATTCAGTCTCCTCTCCAAAAATAGGACACCCCAAATAACCATGTACTACACATCCGAATAATGTCCCATAAGCTGGAAAATCATGAATTGCCCACATCAACATAGCTTTCAGCGTAAACTCTTCTTTTCTAAAAGAGTCAAATGATTGCACACCCTCTTCCCACAACTCATTTAATTATTGTACCAAAGGATCCAGGTAGATATCAATGTCTTCATTTGGTGCCTTTGGCCCAGGTATCAATAAAGCCATCATCGAAAATTCAGGTCTCATACACTGTGAAGGAGGGAGGTTGAGTGGGGCTAGGATCACTGGCCATACACTCTGATTGGTGCTTAGATTTCAAAATGGATTGAAATCATCTGTTCATATAGCCAAATGAATGTTCCGTTGTTCTCGAGCAAAATCGGGATATTCAAAATTCATCCTCCGCCAGGCAGTAGAATCAATAGGATGACGCATGATATTACCCCCTACTTCTGCCCTAGCATGCCAAGTCATTGCCTCTGCAATCCATGGTACTGTGAAAAATCGCTTTAATCTAGGCCCAACGGGAAAATATTTCAATACTTTTTGAGGCACTTTTGAGCTTGTGCCTTCCTTACTAGTAGACTGGACATATCTAGGTTCATCGCATACCGGACAACGATCGAGATTTTCATACTCCTTTCGGTATAGTATGCAGTCATACACACAAGCATGAATCGATTTATACTTCATTTCCAAACCTTTCAAACTGTTCTTCATAACAGGATAGCTATTTGGAAGTGTATTCACCTTGGGTAATAAGCCCTTCACCCATTTCAGAATTCCCGTCACGCTATTGCCAGACAAACCGTACTGCGTCTTCAAACTGTGCAAACCAACCATGGCATATAAAGTTATTTGATCTTTCTCACAGCCAGATTATAATGGTTGGGTCGCCTTAAATTTTAAACTTTGGTAGTCATCGTCAAGTTTTATCGTGTTATCTTCACGAGCACTTGAATCTTCTACGTCATCAGTAACCTCATTCTCCTCAGCTTCATAAACTCCGTACGCATCATCAACTAAATCCTCTAACATAGTATGATGTACGTCGTCCCCTTCTACATCTATTCTACTTGTTGAAGGTTGTTGTGAAGGTTGGTCGGGGACAAAAGGAACTTTCAATTCACCGTGAAAACTCCAAAATCGATAACTATCTTGCATACCTGATCTTAACAAATGTAGTTCAGTTGTTTTCCACTCAAACACCTTACCATTCTTACACCTAACACACGGACACGGAAACTCTTCATCATTACGACATCTCTTTGCATATTTCACAAATTCGTTAGCACCTCTGCGAAACACATCCCCCATTCTATTAGTCTCACCCATCCACTCTTTGTATTTAGGATATCCCATCACAGCTACCACAACTAAACACCTATTAAAGGTAAACAAAACTTAGATTTATAGTATGTTTTATTTAATTATCCCATCATTTAATTATCCTATTAAAGGGTAAGTGGTCCTATCCCATTCAAGAATGCATTTTTCTGTAATATACTTAACAGCTCATGCACATTGTTACGATTTGAAAAAAATTCGACAGCATATCCCCTTAGTTCTCCAAGTACACGATGTAGATTGGCAGGTGTGAGTGTTATTTCAATTGGTCAATTGAAATAACAGTCACACTTGTTAATCTAGTATGTACCCAGAGAACATTAAGATACGACTGCAGAACTTCCTCCAAAAGTAACAATTTTAAGCCAATAAGAATATTATACAGAAATTATACAGTCTCAAACTGTCCAAATGGGACAATTCGAGAGATCTCATTACAGGGGTAATGACTCTCGAACGGGTCTAAGGGCCATTGAATGCGTACGCATAAGAACTAGAATGCTAGTATCTATGCGCACTATATTTAATTTCAAGTATGTTTCATATAATGGGTTAATTCAAATACAAAAATAAATTCATGGGTTAATTCAAATACAAAAATAAATTCATGTATTGACCACATACACACACACACACACACACACACACACACACTATCTAAGTTGTTCTATAGGAATAAAAACAACATTTTTAAAATATGAAGGGCTCACCAATTTGATCAAAATTTTCAACAACATAGACTAATTGATCTTTATTATAAGACAGTTACTACAAATTTACGCGCATCGCCCGAATTCAAAAAGTAATTTAATGACTAAAGTAATACTTTTTTTAACTTTAGTTGTTCACCACAAATCTTAAAAAATATTTTATTTTTCATGCTTTTTAAACTTCGGATGCTTTTAGCAACTTCGGATGACAATTACTACAAATTTACATTTTTGGATATTATTTTTGGATATTATTTACATTTACATTTTTGGATATTATTTTTTGAAATTTATAAAAAATTACTTATTTATTTACATTTTTAACCCCCTACCCTCACCCTGCCCCCACCCTGCCCCACCTTGACCCCACCCCCTACCCCACCCTGCCCCACCCCCCACACATGCACACACACGCACATATATACACACATACACACATATATATACACACAAACATATATATAAATGGAAGAAAGAGAGAGAGAGAGAGCAGCGTCGAGAGAGAGAGAGAGAGGGAGGGAACGACGCGGAGGGAAAAAAGAAGGGGGAAAGGGTTTTTGCTGTTAACATTGTCACGGTCGTGTCAAGGTCATTGACCGTGACAATTATTTAAAGAATTATCACGATCAATGACCGTGACAAGTCCGTGACAAGTAAATTTGTCACGGTCTTGTCACGGTCATTGACCGTGACAATTAGTTGTCACGGTCATGTCAAGGTCAATGACCGTGACAAAAAATGCGTGTTTTTTGTCACGGTCAATGACCTTGACAAGGTTGGCCGGCTGAAAGGTGACAATTTGGCCATTTTGGTGTAGTGGGAGTAACGGTGTGCGACATAATAAATTGTTAATGGACAAAAATGTCCTTACAGTTAACATACTCAAATGGATTCACATTATTCTAACATTCCCCGCGTGACCATTGTCGTCATACTAAATATCCTTCCATGTAAGTCTTTGTTGCGGTTTAACTACATATGCCAACCATAGCATTCCCAAACTCAATGGACATCTTTATTGGGCTATGACTAAGGAAGATACAGATCACTTCTCTACAGATTGGATATTTTCACTAATCCAAACTCAAGTAGAAGACTTCATAGATTTAATAGAGCAAATAGACAACACTCATAAGTTTTAAGTATTTAGATGTACAGTGGACAGGGGGAATGAAGATGAACCAATAAGGATCCCCAACATACCACGAGTTATATGCATGATATCCTCACAACCTTCTTTTAAACTTAAAATGATTTTTTAGTCAAAAACCAATGTTAAATAGAATGTGGATCACTTCTATGCGAGGACAACTACACACATAAATACATTATTGTGCCCAATAAGGGTATCTTATTTAGGATGTCATTTATTTGGAACTATTGTTTGGATCAATTTAGATACTAAAATATGTTTTTGTGTGTGCCGCAGATACTCAATTTCTAGTCAAAATAAAATAAACTAATATTTCCTGTAACTTTAATCAAACATTTCCTTAGTGGATTCAAGAGTTCATGGAGCTTAATAAAGGGAAAAATTGCATCTAACATCAGCCAAAGTTTTTTTATAAATGGTTCCACAACGGTTGCCACATTAGTGTGCCACCATATCAACAACCATATTTTCATATGCTATGCTTCTTGTAAAGAAGAACAAGTGGTTTCAAACCATTATTGTTGACACATAAGTGGTTTTATCTTTGATTGATTTTACTATCATTGCCGCCACATCATTTGCCATATTTCATCCACTTTGTTAATATATGATTTATCCTCTCCATGTTAATAATGATACAAATATAACAACTGGAGATAATAGTAAAAGTAATCAAAGATCAGAATTTTTTTTTAATTTTTTATTTTATTCGTCTTTTCTTTTGTACATAGTCGACCTTAAAATGGAACTATTTCAGAGAACTTTCGATCATCTTTCGATTGATTTGAGTTCCTTGATGAAAGTTTTGACCGTTTACGTATTTTAATGAAACAAATATATTTTTTACCTTTATCACGTGATTTTGTTCCATGAAAAAGGAATAGGTTCCAAAATATAATGTGTGCACTTTATGGAATTCTTTCTCCAACAATTAGATTAAACAACACTAACATTTTGAGATCGTTTAAATTTTTAATAATTACTTTCATCTCACTATCATCCTCGTGTCATTTTCTAGAATAAATTTTATGGAAGAATATTATAATTCGGATTCCCAATATATAAATATATATATAGTAGTTAGGAACCCAAGAAAAGTTTGAGCTTATCGATATATTCCATCAAGACAGGCAGACTGAAGAAAAAATAACCAAATAGGGGACATTATATAAGAAATATGTGATCACTCATACAACAATTAAAATGCCATACCTTCATATATGCAAATATTAAAACCAAAACCTTATCGAGCCATACAAGTTAAATATGATGATTGACACGAAAAAACTATAAGAAGGCATCCCTATTTTCAACTCATCCCGAGGGAACAAATGAAAGTTGTAACTACACCAGCAATGAGAAATAAGGTGAATCAACAATAGTTCTAAATGATGACTATGCATATTTAATTTACCACAAAAGTAACTTAATCATTGTTTCTAACACCCAACAATCAGTCTAATACCATAATCAGAACCAAAATAAAATTCTGATTACCACCACCACCACTCTCAAAAAAGTATATATATGTATACACACAAAAGGAAATTCAAAAGAAATTAATGCGTACCATGTATCCAAAGGGTTTAGTTGAAAAGTGCTTACTTGTACGCTTTCATTTCCATCTCTCCTGGGTTATTTCCTTATTAGATAATAGTATTATAGTTAGTGAATTATATTCTCGTAGAATATTCTTTAACGTCCCTCTTTGGTCTTTTTATATCTTGATTACATATACTATAAATAAGGCCTTTGGCTAACCAATGTAATAACTCTTACTATTGGAGATGAGAAAATGAGAGAAGACCTTAATAACTAAAATATTCTTGCTGTTCGTGATTAATTTCCATTATTTGGTATGAAAATGGCTTGATATGGTCTACGCAGCTATTGTAGGGCCATGGATAAGGTTTGGAGTAATCACCAGCAAACCACATTCTGAGGCAAGGAAGATATATGTTGAATAAAAGGAAGAGGAGGTTAAGATCTTCGAACATTCTATTGAGTAGCTTGAGTGTACCATAAATGTATTGGAGAAAAGGTTTTTGAAATTGAAGATGAAGTATAAAGACTTTGGATGGTAAGAGAGTCGTTAGAAATGGAACTACAAGCGCTGAGACAAATATTATTGACAGTTGATAACTTCACTGAGAATTGGGACTCCGAATACTCAAATGGCCAATAATTAACTGAGAATCAACTTTTTGGAATATTGAATGATTGATCCTTGGAACTTTACAAGGCACAAAATAGGATAAGAGTTCTTGAAGTGGAAAGCGTAGAACAAGCAAAAGAGATAAAACAATATCATGAATACATATTTCAACTACTATTGCACACTGAAGCACGGGCATCATAGTACCAACAGAAATACAAGACCATGGAGGCAATGGTTATTGAAGTTAAAACAGATCCATAAAATTTGGCATCAACAACATCGACATTAAATAAAATAGAAAGAATCTCAATGAGAGCAAGGGGCTCAAGCTCGCCATTCAGATGCATCACAAATTTGGTTAAGCAGATAAGTATGTAAAAGGATAGGAATTTTCAGTAGAAAATCTTCGTATAGAAGAACTAGAGGTATTGGCATCTAGTGGGTAGAGAGAGATACATATGCTAAATACTCGACTGGTTGCAGTAGAAAGCATGACATATGATGTAAATCGAGATTTACTTTGTGTCAAATTGGACATGACTAACTATGATAACTTGATAGACTAGTATCAACTTCAATATTTAGTGGTGGAGGCTCATCATCAAAAATAAGATTCCATAGCAATGGAACAAGAGATTCTCGATCTGAGGAGGTAAGGTTATGCTTTAATCTAGGAAATGGACATATTCATTTCGGAAGTAAATAAAAGAGAAAGAACAATAATTGCTACTCAGATGACTATTGAACAATTACCAGAGCGGGATTAGTTGTTGGCCGCACAAAATTATATACTAAAGAAAGACAAGACTATTTTATAAAGGAGGGTTTCAAATCTCGATGACATGGTTAAAAAACTATTTGGAGAACAAAATACCCAAACAACAAATGCATAACAAATAAATACTTATTCAATTTCAATTCATTATATTGTTTATGCTCTTACGAGACCATAATGCCAATTAATTTTTTTATACCATTGACTCTATTTCAAAGAGAGGGCGTGCGGTGTGCCTAATCGTCATTAGAGAAACAAATTAATAATGATTAACCACACTCAATACTCCAAACACGTACTCAAAAGTTGTATAAAATCCCCCATCATATCTAGTAAAACATAACAACTCATATTTGGGTTGTATGTCCATTCACAACTTCAAAACGAGAGAGAAAAAAATGGATTTCAATTCTCTTCTCCAAGGCCTACAATGTATCCCCATGACAACACTTCTTTTCATTGTACCTTTCTTATTGTTGTTTCTCCTATCACGTTTTCACCAAAAACTAGCATATCCACCAGGACCGAAATAGTGGTCGATGATTGGAAAAATGGATCTGATGGGTCAATTAACTCACATGGGACTAGCTAAACTAGCAAAATAATATGGTGGGATATTTCACCTTAGTATGACGTGTCTCTATATGGTGGTTGTTTCTTCATCAGAAATTGCCAGTTAGGTTCTTCAAGTCCATGATAACATTTTCTCAAATCGGCCAGCATCTATAGACATAAGCTGCTTAACTTATGACCGACTGATATGGTCTTTTCTCATTATGGCCCTTTTTGGTACCAAGTGAGGAACCTTTTTGTAATGAAGTTATTTAGCCAAAAGCGGGCCAAGTTATGGGAATCTATTTGTGAAGAGGTCGACTCGATGGTTCGGCTAGTCTCATCCAATATTAGCTTAGCCGTTAATATTGGCGAGCTCGTGTTTGGGCTGACAGACAATATTATTTATCGTGTCGCATTTAGATTGAGCCACACATGGGATAAGAAAATTTTATTAAGATATTACAAGAGTTTTAAAAGTTTTTTGGTGCTTTAATATAAAGACGAGTTTATTAGGATACGTGGTTGGGTAGACACTCTGTTTTACCATAACTTGCTCTCGATTTTTCCATAAGCTGCAATCTATAAGAGCAAGTTATTGAAGAGAATTAAGTGTGAGATTGATGGAAATAATATTTGTATAACGTTTTGCTGTAGCGCGGGTGAAGCTATTGGGAAGAACATGGTGTCCAAAGGTGTTACGAATGTTTTATACTTCCTTCAAAATGATTTCTTCGACATGGATATTATTGGCTTATTCGGTAACTATTGTTCCGATAAAAAGCCAGTTGCAGTGAAATGGATTGAAGGAAGAGGAAAGTCCATAGTTTGCGAGGCTATCATCAAAGAGGACATGGTGAAGAAGATCCTTAAGACTAGCATTGCTTCTTTAGTGGAGCTCCACATGCTCAATAAGCAAAACTACTCAATCACGGCAAGTGCTCTGGGAGGCTTCAACGACCATGATAGAAATATTGCTTCTGCAGTGTTTCTCGCGACCAATCTGGATACTACAACTTTGTTAGGGATGCGAGTTGATCAATCTTAACTAAATTGTTGACTTTGATTTTATTAGAAACCAAACTATGAAGCTTTGGTAAGAATTCTACAATTCCAAGCATTAATTGTTTGTTAACGTTTCTTTACCTAACTGAACCATCATATAAGGTAAAGCTATTGGATCTAAGGATCAACGTTACCTGAAAAACATCCAATACTATTCAAAAAAATATCATTGAATGAATAATTAGAACTAAAACATAAAGAAAAACCCATGAAAGATTAATTCCCTGTCATAAGGACTATTTGAAGAACTAACTGGAAATTGGATCTAAGAATTCAAGCATTCAAATTAACCATCACCGGAAAATTTATGAATGTCACGTGACACAAAAAATTCATATGCCTACCTTGGTGAATTGAAGTATTTGAACTATTGGATCTAATCCAATAATTGACCTTGAATCAGTCAATGCGATGAAGTGTCGTTGACTCATTAATCCAATGCATATATGAAATATGTTTCATCTAGATCAAACATGTGAACTGTGATCCCCATTGTTCAAATAACTATAGTAAAACATATGATCCTAAAATCCCATCAACAGTCACGTGATCTTATGTTGTGTATCAAAGCGTGAATTGTCCTACACCTATAACATCATAATTGTGATCCATTCATAATGGATCTTATTCGAGAAAATCCAATCCGATCTACCCAAAGGTCAAGAAGTAAACTTGATCTAAAATCAATACATATAGACGATAATGGATCCCATCATTAAACCTTCATTTGTTATGTTTTTTAATACAAGTAGATTTGATGAAATTGATCCCAAAATGACCTTAAAAACCATTGTTTGAACTGACAAACAATAATGATTAATCATTAATATAACATACAAAAGAAAAGTATACGTGATTCATAATTGGATTAATCCTCAAAATAGGTGGGATTAACCAAAAAAGAAGTCGATATGCAGTAAACCATAAATTATGTGCGAATAACTCGATTTTTATTTGACTGTAAGACCCCGTAATTTTAAATAATTTTAAAATTGAAATAATTAGGCTTAGTTAGGATTAATTATTAGATAAATTTAAATTAATCATGATTTAAATATTATTCGAGAATAAAGTAATATGTAAATAATGTGAATATTACTTAGTGAATTAAAAGTAATATATGATTATGACTTTACATATGATTATAATTTAATACAATTATCGCGAGAGATGAATACGATAATTTTGGGACGCACGTGTGAGTCCTGTCAAGATTAAAATTAGAGAAATTAAAAGTAAAATATGTATATGTCATACAAATGGTAGTTTGATCTGCGCCAAAGTGTCCGAAAGGGTTTATATAGTCGAAAAAGTCTACTTGGGTGTTTGATTTGGGTCTCGGGACACTTTGGAACCGAATAGACACACCAGAGGGGTATTTTAGTCATTTTATATGGAATGTGAATAGTAACCACGAAAATACGTGATTATTTATAAGTCTAAGGTTGTTTAGGATGCATACTCATTCCACCAAAAATATTAGAGTAAGAGACTTTGAGGAGAGTAAGAGTTTCTCTAGAAAGGGAAGAGCCACCTCTAGGAAACCAAGGGACAAGGCCATCCACCACCACCAACACCGTCGAAAGTTGGCTGGAAAAAAGGAGAACCACGAGTAACTATCATCATCAAAGGTACAGACCTATATATTAGAGGTAAGTGGATTAATCTTTATTAAGATAGTTATATAATCCTGCATTTTTACATGCTTTAAGGATACACTATGGTGTTTTAAAATCTATCCTTTGGAATAAGAAATATGTAGAACTAATCTGGGATGATCATATAGTAATAACCCCGAAATAGGAATCATCTAAGGAAGAGAATCTGGGATTTATTGTTTGTTTTTGGATGAATATGATAATATTTTAGTTTTCTAGAAATGTTGGGAAATGATATTTTAATCCAATCTTCTTAAGGATTTAAGATTGTTTAATTATTGAAAATCATTTATATATGTTGTCATATCATGTAGAAGGAATTATAAGGAGTTTGGGACTTTAAAACATATGATTTGAGGATTGAAAATGATTAAAACCGTAGGCAAGTTTATGCATAATCGTCCATACCTAATGGATCAATCGACCCTTCCCTTCGATCGATCGTCTCCTCTTGGAATTTGTGAAATTATTTCTTTATAAGGTTTGATAAAATTCCGTCTTGTATAATTCTTTTGTGGTGACTAATTCGATATTTTGGGACTTAAGGGATGTCAGTAGGGTGATAGGTAGAACCAGAAAAATATTAATATGTGGGATAAATACTAGGGAATGGGGATAATGGGTTAAAATCTTATTAGTGAGTATCGAGAAATAAACCCAATTAAAATAATTCAGTTTGTGAATTGTGATGACATGGAACAGCAGGGTGAAGACTTGTACCTACTGAAATTATAAAATAAATATTTAATACCTTTTGAGTGTGGAGAGATGCTCATATTAAAGTATAGTCATAATGTTGAAATACGTAGGATATTTGAGATATAAATCTATTACGTAATAGAATTGTTATGGGTTGTGCGTATACCCTATTGATATACATATAGATGGGGCAAATGGACTAATTATGTTTTTTGATTATGTGTATAACATACCTACTCTACTTGCTATCACGGTGGAGGTTTCGCGTTGTGCATGATCTTATCTCGATTGGACCCATTTGGGGGGATTTAGATTCGTACACTGAGCATAGGGACTTGGTACGTTGTATCGTGATGAATGATAGTTTTGACGGTTGAATGGGAGCATAGGTATGTGCGTGACCCATTTAACTAGGAAATATGCTCGCCTCCAATATTTGTGTTATGTGATTTATGGTTCGGGAGAGACGTTGAACCAATTTTCCATTATGCAGTGATTGATGCACCAGGACATGATAGCAAAGTATGAATGCACCGCAGCTGTGTCTGAGAGGTGTCGTATTAGCATATATAATAATTTGATAGATATATACTATGATGTGATCTACTATGTGAATTTGTAAATGGAAAGGAATATTAAAATATAGATTAAATTAAGTAAGTGAATACTTAATTTTAAAGGGCTAGTTCATCTTGAAGAGAAATGAACATATTTATCTAATATAAATTAGGTGGGGTGTCACAGGTGGTAACAAGGCATTAGGTTCTAGTGTCCTTAGGATCAGTACATATTTATTTAATATTTATTTAATGCTTTCTGCTTAGCGTACTTTGATATAGAGCCCTATCATTTGGATTGTTGTATTCATATTGCGCATTTATGACTTCAACTATTCCAGTGATAATTGAAATACTGATAAATATCTCTCCCTCATTTCAGATGCCTCCTCGATGTGAACGAAGAGCCCTCGGAGCGGGACAACTAGCCCCACAGCCCGTTCCAGCCCAAGGTAGTATGAATGCAACAGAGGGTGCTACTATTGTTGCTTAAGTCGTTAACGCTGCCATAGCGGTTTTCCAACAAGCACCACCACCGGAACAAGTAGTGCCACCAGTACCCGTGCCAGCCTTTCCCACTACATGGGAGCGTGTCAAGGATGCCTTCCAAAAGGTTCATCCACCAGAATTTAAAGGGGTTTTTGGATGTTATGATTTCTAGCCAATGGAAGAAGGATATCCAGTGGCACCTGCGTATGTTCAAATGCACGGAGGTTCAGAAGCATATTTTAGCGACAAATAAGTTGGTTGAAGATTCTCTTCAGTGGTGGGAGTCCACTACTATAGGTGAGGAGAGTAATACGATGACGATCCAGGATTTCTGGGTGCGGTTAGACCGCAAATATTTTCCTTCTACTGTTCTAACTGAAATGAGGAGGAAAATTTTGGATCTAACCCACGGGGAAAGATCCGTTGTAGAATATGAAGATGAATTTTCTATACTAACTAATTTGGTGCCACCTGAGGTACCCACTAAAGAGAAGAAAATCCAAATTTTTAGAGAAGGCGTTATACGGAAGATATGTCAGCATCTATTAGGTAATCATTCTCTACAGATGTACACCGATGTATTGAATGCGGCTTTACTTCATTTCCAAGACCATCATCTTCATAAGGGAAGCAAGTGAGGGTCTGAGTTCAGTCAATAAGGCCGAACTAGGGGAAATAATGGTAGTGGATCATCTTCAGCCTAGGGGTAACATAAATAAACTAATCATAACTCACAACAGGGGGATTATGCTAAACAACTTGGATCGAGAGGTTTTCATTTTAGATAGGGAGGTAATGGACAGGGCCACCAGGGCTAACAGCACTGTCACCAGGGCCAAGAGGGCCAAGGGAAAGGCAAAAATGGTCAGCAAGGACGAGGTCAATAGGGTCATAATGGGGGAAGATTTACCGGTAAATGCTTCATTTATGGCAAGATGGATCACCAGAGTCAAGATTATCCGGATAAGGGCAATTTCCAACTGCCCTTCCAGCATTCGTGCTGGTACTAGCCTTACCTACCATTTCTCCCTCCGCCCCACCACAGCAAGGGAAGTTACAATATTAGTGTGTGTACAATGTCCAGCAGGTAGCAGTTCAGCAGCCACCGCTCTCCATTGAGGGTATGCTCTCTATTTCTAGGGCTATGGGACGTATTTTATTTGATACTAGGTCTTCACATTCGTTCATATCCACTAGATTTTCATGGGCCACAGGATTGTTAGACACGGCGACCAGTACGATTACTTATGTAGACTCAATGATGGGTAGTGGGACGCCTATTTTCCTTATATGCCAGGGTGTAAGTATAGAGATTGGGAGTCCATTTTTACCAGCTAATATGCTTTTGTTAGACATGTTCACATATGATGCTATCATTGGGATGGATTGGCTTGTTTCTTACAGAGCCATAATCGACTGCTTTGGTTGGAGTATTATATTTTGTATCCTAGGTCAGGAGATGTTTGTAGTGGCGATGCCTCGCCCCGAGGGAGGATTAACCACCCACTTGTATTACATAGAGGAGGACACCTCTATGGTAGTTATAATTCCCCTTTATTCGATTCCTGTTTTTAGGGAATTCACAGATGTGTTTCAAGACATGCCAGGGTTACCGTCGAGTAGGGAGATTGAGTTTATAATTGACTTAACCCCGGGCACTTGACCGATAGCCCGTGCCCCTTACCGCATGGCTCCAGAAGAGATGAGGGATTTGAGATATTAGAATGAGTATCTGCTGGGATAGGTCTTCATCCATCGGAGTACCTCACCTTGGGTTCCCCAAATCTGTTTGTGAAGAAGAAGCATGGATCCTTACGTTTGTGTGTGGATTATCGGGAACATAATAAAGTCACGATCCGAGATAAGTATCCATTACCCTGCATCGATGACTTGTTTGATCAGCTGAGATGATCCTCATCCTTCTCAAAGATAGACTTAAGGTCCGAATATTACTAGTTGTAGATCAGGGAGCAGGATGTGTCGAAGACTGCTTTTCTGACATGATGTAGATCTTATGAATTCCTGGTTATGCCATTTGGACTGACTAATGCACCAGTTGTATTTAAGGACTTAATGAATAGGGTATTAAAAGAGTTCTTGCACGAGTTTGTCATTGTTTTTATTAATCATATCCTGGTTTACTCTAGTACCGAGGAAGAGCAAGTTGAGCACTTGTAAAGGGTCCTGCAGACACTAAGGGAGCATCAGTTGTATGCCAAGTTTGAGAAGTGTAGATTTTGGCTCCGGGAGGTGCATTTTTTAGGACATATAGTGTCAGAAAGGGGTATTTATGTGGATCCTATCAAGGTCTCAGCGGTGAGGGAGTGGGGATAACCCACGACACCGATCGAAGTTCGCAGTTTCTTGGGACTAACTGGTTACTACAGACGGTTCATCAGGGGATTTTCAAAGATGGTTGGTATGATGACCAACCTCACCCATAAGGGGTACCGTTTGTTTGGGATAATGCGTGTTAGTTGTCGTTTGATGAATTGAAGGATAAGTTAACTTCAGTACCCATCCTAGTACTTCCCAGTCCAGGAGTGGAGTACCTAGTATACACTGACGCATCATTACAGGGGCTTTGTGGGGGTGTTACAACAAGAAGAGCAAGCTATAGCTTATACCTCTAGGAAGATTAAGCATCATGAGAGGAACTACCCTATCCACAACTTGGAACTTGCGATAATCGTATTCGCCCTATGTATATGAAGATATTATTTATTAGGGGAGAAATTTTGTTTATTCACGAATCATAAGTCATTGTAGTATTTGTTCACTCAAAGAGAGTTGAATATGCGACAGCACGGGTCTCTTGAATTCATGAAGGACTATCAGTTTGAGATATATTATAACTCAGGGAAGGCAAACTTGGTATCATATGCATTGAGTCGTAGGCCTGAGGGTGAACTAGCCGCAGTATGGAAGGCTAAATGAAAGGAACTAGGCAATAAGGATGCCATGGATGGGTCATTTATGTCAGTTATGACCGTTACTCCTGAGATTATGACAAGAGTAGTACAGGCTCAGGCTATGGATCCATTCTGTCAGTAAAAGATTTGTCAACTTTTGGTCGAGGGAGCAAAGTCTTAGTGAGTTTCGAGGGAGGTTTACGCTTTAATGGTAAACTGATTATCCGATAGAGGGATGAATTGCGGCAAACCGTAATGTCAGATTCGCACAAATCTCGATTTGCGGTACATCACGGTGGGGATACGATGTACCAAGATATGTGGTGACAGTATTGGTGGAGTGGGATGAATAGAGACATTGCCGAGTTCGTCTCTAAATGTGTTACATGTCAGTTAGTTAAGGTGGATCACGAGAAGCCAGCCAGATTACTTCAGCCACTAGAGATTCCAATGTGGAAATATGAGAGAATTTCCATGGATTTTATCATGGGGTTACCTACTACTCAGAGGGGTCACGATTCTATCTGGGTGATTATGGATCGTTTGACTAAGATAGATCATTTCTTGTTAGTTCGGACTGATTACGACAGGGCAGTAGGCACAGCTCTTTATAGCCGAAATAATGAGGTTACATTGTGTACCCCTTAATATTGTGTCCGATCGGGACAAGATCTTTACCTCCATATTTTGGGAGAGTTTTCATGAGGCCATGGGTACCGAGGTACAATTAAGTACGGACTATCACCCTCAGGCGGATGGACGGATCGAGCGTACTGACCAGATGTTGGAGGATAAGTTATGCATATGCATTCTGGATTTAGGAGGGAGATGGGACTAGTACCTTCCTCTGGTGGAATTTGCGTATAATAATTCCTACCAGTTTATGATTGGTATGGCCCCATTTTATGCATTATATGGTAGACCTTGTCATTCTTTTGCATGCTGGTTAGAGGTGGGGGACAACAAATTACTTGGATCGAACGTGATTCTGGACACGTCTTCCAGGATAGAGATGATCAGGAGCTATATTCGGGTAACCCAGGATAAATAGAAAAGTTGGGTCAATACCAATAGGTCCTTCAGGGAGTTTAATGTGGGGGATCAAGTATTATTGCGTGTATCTCCTATGAAGGACATCATGAGATTCAGGAAGAAAGGGAAATTGGCTCCAAGATATGTAGGACCATTTCCTATTATTGAGAGGGTTGGACGTATATCATACCGACTTGGGCTACTAGAGCACTTGCATAGGATACATGATGTGTTCCATATTTCGTCGCTAAGGTAGTATCTCTGAAATGAGTTGGCTCATACTCATATTGCATTGGAAGAAGTTGATTTGCAGCCAGATAGTTCTTACGAGGAGCGACCAGTGGCAATTTTAGACCCTAGTGAGAAACGTTTGAGATCTAAAGTAGTTCCACTTGTGCGTGTTCAGTGGGCACACCATAATGCAGAGGAGTCTACTTGAGAGTGCGAGGATGATATGCGTGACAGATACCGAGAGTTATTTTTACCAGATATGCTTTTTCCGTATTTCGGGACAAAATTCCGTTATTAGGGGGAAGTATGTAACACACCGTAATGTTAAATAATTTTAAAATGGAAATAATTGGGCTTAATTAGGATTAATTGTTAGATAAATTTAAATTAATCGTGATTTAAATATTATTCAAGAATAAAGTAATATGTGAATAATGTGAATATTACTTAGTGAATTAAAAGTAATATATGATTATGACTTTACATATGATTATAATTTAATACAATTGTCGCGTGAGATGAATAAGACAATTTTGGGATGCGCGTGTGAATCATGTCGAGATTAAAATTAGAGAAATTAAAAGTAAAATATTTACATGTCATCCAAATGGTAGCTTGGTTTGCGCTAAAGTGTCCGAAAGGGTATATATAGTCGAAAAAGTCTACTTGGGTGTTTGATTTAGGTCTCGGGATACTTTGGAACCGATTAGACACCCTAGAGGGGTATTTTAGTCATTTTATATGGGAGGTGAATAGTAACCACGAAAATACATGATTATTTATGAGTCTAAGGTTGTTTAGGATGCATGCTCATTCCACCAAAAGCATTAGAGTAAGAGACTTTGAGGAGAGTAAGAGTTTCTCTAGAAAGGGAAGAGTCACCTCCAGGAAACCAAGGGACAAGGCCATCCACCACCCCCAACACCGTCGGAAATTGGCTGGGAAAGAGAAGAACCACTAGTAACTATCATCATCAAAGGTTCAGACCTACATATTAAAGGCAAGAGGATTCATCTTTACAGTTCTGGCATGTATTATGTTCATATTAGGATAGTTGTAGAATCCTGCATTTTTACATGATTTAAAGATAGACTATAGTGTTTTAAAATATATCCTTTGGAATAAGAAATATGTAGAATTAATCTGGGATGGTCATATAGTAAAAACCCCGAAATAGGAATCATCTGATGAAGATAATCTGGGCATTATAGTTTGTTTTTGTATGAATATGATAATATTGTAGTCTTCTGGAAATGTTGGGAAATTATATTTTAATCCAATCTTCTTGAGGATTTAAGATTATTTAATTGTTAAAAATCATTTATATATGTTGTCATATCATGTAGAATGAATTATAAGAGTATGGCACTTTAAAACATATGATTTGAGGATTGAAAATGATTAAACTCGTAGGCAAGTTTATGCAGAATCGTCCATTCCCAATGGATCGATCGATCGACTCAAGAATGTCGATCGATCGACTGGATCGATCGATCGACTGGATCGATCGATCGACCCTTCCCTTCCCTTCGATCGATCAAATCCTCCTAGAATTTGAGAAATTATTTCTTTATAAGGTTTTATAAAATTCTGTCTTGTATAATTCTTTTGTGGTGATTAATTTAATATTTTGGGACTTAAGGGAGGTCAATAGGGTGATAGGTAGAACCCAAAAATTAATATGTGGGATAAATCCTAGGGAATGGGAATAATGGGTTAAAATCGAATTAGTGAGTATCGAGGAATAAACCCAATTGAAATAATTCAGTTTGTGAATTCTGATGAGATGGACTAGTAGGGTGAAGACTCTTACCTACTTAAATTATAAAAGAAATAATTAATACCTTCTGAGTGTGGAGAAATTCTCATATTATAAGTAAAGTCGTAAGCTGTAAATACGTAGGGTATTCGAGATATAAACATACTACATAAGAGAATTGTTATGGGTTGTACGTATACCCTATTGATATACATATAGGCGGGACAAATGGCTATATTATGTTTTTCGATTATGTGTATCACATACCTATGCTACTTGCTGTTATGGTGGAGGTTTCGCGTTGTGCACGATCTTATCTCAATTGGACCTATTTGGGGGGATTTAGATTCGTACACTCAGCATAGGAACTTGATAAGTTCTATTATGATGAATGATAGTTTCAACGGTTGAATGGGAGCATAGGTATGTGCAAGCCATTTAACTAGGGAATATGCCTGCCTCCAATATTTGTGTTATGCGATTTATGGTTCCGGAGTGACGTTGAACCAATTGTCCATTATGCAGTGATTGATGCACCAGGACATGATAGCAGAGTATGCATGCACCGCAGCTGTGTCTGAGAGGTGTCGTATTAGTATATATAATAATGTGATATATATATATATATATATATATATATATATATATATACTATTATGTTATCTACTGTGTGAATTAGTTGATAAAAAGTAATAATAAAATATAGATTAAATTAATTAAGTGAACACTTAATTTTAA
Source organism: Sambucus nigra (assembly GCA_949130495.1). NCBI lineage: Eukaryota > Viridiplantae > Streptophyta > Magnoliopsida > Dipsacales > Adoxaceae > Sambucus > Sambucus nigra. The sequence goes on along the minus strand of OX422219.1, from coordinate 349,959,568 downwards.
AGGTCTAGTTCATCTTGAAGAGAAATGCACATATTTATTTAATCTTAATTATGCGGGGTGTCACATTGACATTTAACAAATCATACAATAACATATCCAACAACAAAGCTCAAGGAAAAGAACAGCATGCTTGTAAGTGAATGAATTTATCTCTGAAGTACATACCTTTGAATAAAAATCAACTGCATTCGTGAAATCCTTGTCCCTAAATGCAACATCTCCAAAATTTTTTGTGTTTAACATATCCTGCACTTATTGCATTCAATCTTAGAAAGATAACTACTTAGAGATTATACAATCATAAACATAAACCATGATGGAAGACTAATATCAAAGGAGTGAGACAAATAATAAGGTGTATATTAATATTTTCAAATATTTCGCAAGAAATAAACAACGTTAAAGGTGAATATACCTTTTAGTGTATAATGAAAATCATGAAAATAATAAATTAGGTCTACCTGAGATTTTACTTGACATGGTTTCCCCAACCGATGTCAGGCCTTTTGGGTGAAACTAGTGTCGTGTGGTCATTGCCAAACACAGTAAGAAAGTAACACACGGTGGATTTATCAGTTGGATTTTCTTGAACACACAATAGACCAATAATAATGTACCGAGTAACATAGATATTGAAGAAGGGATTTTCATCATTGGATCAATTAGTTGAATTACCATATGATAGTAGTTTGGTTAAAGTTTGTAACTGGCATCGTTAATTTTGATGTGATATAAAATCATTTATTAAAGAACGGGTCCATCCTGTGTATATCAGTAGTGGCTATAAAAGATTCAGATTCCTTAATTTTTGGACCAAACACAAGGAGTTTAAGCCTCTAATTCAGAGTAACCCGGTGAACTAAATGTATTGAAATCATTTATATGCCTGGTCTAATAATCTAAAAAAGTTTTAGTATGTGTTCAGAAGGTGAAGAGAGGAGAAATTTGGTAACATCTTTTAAAACTCAATTAACGCAGAAGATGATATGTTACGAATAGAGCTGAAGCGTGAATTGGATCCTTTTATCCACAATAGATAGACTTACAATAAAGCCAATGAAGAATATCTCATTCATCTCCAAAGAAAAGATGACTAATGGAGACAAAAGTTTAACATTAAGTGGGCCACTAATAGTGGGGTTATCTCTAAATTCTTCCACACAATGGTTAAGGCTAGGAATGATGCCAATTGCATTCACAAAATTAAGGACCAATATGGTGTTTGAATTATTCATCATTACAAGTTAAAAGAAGAAGGGGTTAATTTATTAAAGACCATTTTTCTAAGAATGATGGTGGTAACCAAGATGATTATTGATTCAACCATGTCCTCGATAAGGTTAATAAAAATAGTAAGCTTTTAGATTAGGATGATGTTAGGGGTAATGGATTACACTGATATATGTACCTCCTAAAAATCTATGAAGAAAAGTACTATAACATCCTCTGTCACCCTACCTAATTAAATATCGGGTGATCAGTCCTTTATTAAATTAAATAAAAGCGTCTGATTGGTTTATTCTTAGCATCACTATCGAAAACAACTTTCTTTATTTATCACCTAATAAATAATTAAGCTAAGTGTCAAAACATTTAATTTTATAAATTAAGTTCCATTGTTATGAGTTAATATACGAAACCATTTTCATGAACACATATAATAATATTGAATACCAAACCATCCAAGTAGAATAAACAGGCTCGAATAATCATTCAAAATAAAATATTCAAAATCGAAGGACAATGTAATAATTAAAATAATCTCAACTAAAATTGAATACTAAAATAAATAAAGAGTAAAAAGTCATTCTGAACTAAATAAAAAATGGAAATGGGCGATACATGCCCTATCTAAAATGACTAAGTGAAGAGCTGAGATGACAAGGATGAAGTCGTCTAAATGCAAGATCCACCAACTCCCACACTAGTTGCAGCAAGTCAACAGTCGAAATATCTAAGTCTGACGCCCCTGTGGCTGGTCATCTGTAAGATATATATATATATATATATATATATATATATATATATATATATATATATATATATATATATATATATATATATATATATATATATATATATATATATATAAGAGAAAGAGGAGAAGACAAGAAACGGGTCAGAGCCCAAGTATAAAATAGCTTTTAAAATAGTTTAGCAAGTATATAAAATTCTCACCAGTTGATATCACATACATGTTAGTATTTCGACACTCACTTGGGAATTCTCACCCCTCAACTAGTGTGCACGCCTAACGTACCATTAAACCATCCTAGTTAATGCTAACCTAGTTAAATGGTCTAACCCAATCTCCTATCATTAATCATGATTCACGTCATCGCATAACTATAATATATACACGACAACTTTATTCTCTTAGAAATTTACCAGGCCCACTATGTATATCTCAATATAGCCTTACGTTCTCAAACATTTAATTTATTTAATATTAATTAATTAGTTTTATTTAATTACAAACACAGTAGATGAATCAAAGGTACATATATTTATCACTCATAATATATATACTAACAAGGCACCCCACATAAAATATGTGATTCTCGCATACTCTGCCATCAATTCCCTGTACCTCTCATAAAAATGAGGGAAATACTAGTTCGGATCCACTCTCAAATTGTATTAACACAAAATACACATATTGGAGGCGAAACGTAGTTCTAAGTCACTCAGAGGTCATCACATACCCTCAGGTCTCTTAGGACCATCTCACTATCATTCTCAGGTAGCTTGTACCAAGGATCCTATATTCTAGAGTACGAGTCAATATTACGCATAAAGGTCACATCAGAATAAGACTGTCTCGGTGCGGAAACCTCCGTGATAGCAAGTAGTGCGGGTATGATCAAACATAGATATTCATATAATATATATACATGCACTCATATATATATTTACATTATTCAGATAGGTACATCCATGACCCATAACATGTTCCACCCATGCACGTCACGTAATACCCGAATTTACGTATATAATTAGTTCATTCTTTATATTCCCTTTTCATCGCAAGTTCCCAAGTACTTCTCGATCCTCGAAGTGTATCATTTTGGTAATCACAGTATCATTAGGTGTACTCTCTCTACCCTACTGATCTATGTCTTCATTTATTCTCACTAGACCTAATTTAACATACACACAATGATCACCCCATTTTATACCCTCATGACCTCACAGTTAAATCTCATATAAAAATCATACTTCCCGAACCTTGTCTACCACACTACTGGTCCTCCTCAAGTCCCATCATGGTATTTAAGTTATGCATAAGGGTCCTTACACATTGGGGTTGGATTAACATTAAAAAGGAAAGAAGATTCAAATTCCAGGACGAGTCGATCGATCGAAGGGAAGGGTCGATCGATGGTCAGATTTTACATAATTTCAACCTACGAATTTCATCGATTTCGACCCTCAAGTCCTCCATTAATTCGTCCCAAAAAATCAAACTAAAAGTTGTACTAGCCTAATTACATGATTTCTAATGTAAAACAAATACAAATTTATTAAGGGCCATCAATTGAAGGTATTAATTAAAGCTAATTCATTAAGAACCCTATTTTTATTACCATATTTAATATCCTCATAATTGTTCTAGATTTCAACCTCTACTGGGCATTAATTTCGTAGTTAATCTTCTATATACATCAAGATAGTTTTCCTAACATGGTTTCTGCTCAAAATTGCAATATAAATCTCCCAAACAACATTTTATTTACATGTGAACATGAAATCATATCTCCTACACTAGCATGTTTGTGTTATCAACTCAATAATAGCAAGTTAGATACTCGCCTGGAAATTAAAGGTCTGATCTGATGAATTTGAGTGATAAAGGAACGATCCGCTTCTTCTGATCTATGCTTTAGTGGTGGTGGAGGTGTAAAACGGGTGGTTCTTGGCCTTGAACACCTTAGAAAGCTCTATACTTCTTCTTCCTATAGTTTTCCTCACTTTTTGATTCTCAAAACCCTAACTTCCTTGACACACCATCTAATATAACCTCTTAATTTTCGTCATTAATTAAGGCCCAAAATTAAAAATTACCAAAATGCCCTCCCGGGTTGCCGGTTAGGCCTAAAAACGTCTCGAGATCCAAACTAAACCTCCGGGTACACTTTTCTTACTATGTCAACCCTTTCGGACACATTGGCGCACTCAAAATGACCATATGGGTGACTTAGAATTAATTCACTTCTTATTTCATTAAATTAGTCCCGACACGTCAGACACGCGCGTCCCGACTTAATTTCCATAACTATCGTATTTTTCACTCACGACAACTTTAATATTTTATAATCATATATTACTTTACTCACTAAGTAATATTCAACATAATTATCACCAATATATACTAACTCTCATTACGCTAGTAATTATTTAATTAAATCCAGATTAATTATAAATAAATTTACTCCATTTAAATTAATTAATCCCAATCCCATAATTAAAATAAAATACGTTCAAAAATACGAGGTATTACATACTTCCCCCCTAATAACTGAATTTCATCCCAAAATTCTGATGCAACTGCTACTAAGACTGAGCATCTTGCAACACCACATCCTCTAGTACTCAAAACCAAGTTCCAAGTAAGGCGCTCAATCACTATAGCCCCTGCCTCACAGCAAGCTTGTTCAACACTCTCGACACTTTATCAGTTATAGGGTCACTCCTCAATAACAGCACTTCACATTGTGCTCCTTCCAAACGACATTCGAATAAGACGGGCCTATACATTATTGACCCCATTATCTCAATATTATTGGGAGGTCGTACCTCATTATGTGTCAACTACTCGTATTTATCTAAACACAAAACTCCCACCCTAAGAGATACCATATGAACATCTGACCACTCTTGTTAGTTCTTCGAATCTCGATTTTCGGCGACGTAACTCTTTCGACAGTCAAAATCCACCTAAGACAGTCTGTGGTTATTCCACTATAGTCATCGGACTCTAACTGGACCAATCCAAAATTATAATTATCCGCTCACCTCTAAACAACCAGAGGGAGAATAGTTAAGTTTTTTCCACATAAAACCTCAATAAACAGTTTTTCCACAATAAACAGGTGTGAGTGCTTACACACAACTCTACCATTTGATAATATATTCTCCTAATTACCATAATATACTTCACTTACTAGCTATATCCCTTGTGGAAATGAAATGATCACAATGAGTCCAAAATAACTTTCATACAGCTCCACTAGTCGTTGATCACCTTCCGCCTACTTCTCAGGCTATAGGTGATACAGATGAAAACAAAGTGTCATCCTCACTACTTCCTAAAATGCCATATTGAAGGTGGGGTTCAAGGATCTCATCCTGGTTCACAACAATACTGGGCAGGACCACGTACCTGCGCGATCCTTCTTCCCAAAGAAAGACTAGGGCACACTATCTAATAGTGTAAATCACCCAAAAGAATAAAAATTACTTTCTTTTTTGTCAACTTGTTCCACACATTCGAAGGAACTCGTGAATTTATCTTGAGGTTGGCAACCCATCAAAGAAATTTAACAACTTGACTGTCCTCTTCCATTACAGGAATCGTCGGCTTGCTATAAAATTTTCTAGTTAATCATCTTGCTCCAATCGATTTCTATCTGTGAGGGGTGAACGTGGAGACTACTCTCTATGTCTAGCTCAACATCGACTTCCACTTGTAATGTGTCACATTAAGTGGTACATAATACTCCCTTTCCTCAGCGTATACTGAAAGTTCCGACCCGTGCACTTTTCGCCACGATGTGCACTTCGGGACATTTTACACCTTCTTTAAATCATCATTCGATTCATGCGCAAGTCACTCTGAACATTCTACTGGGTAGAAATCCACTCCAAATTTTCCATAATAGTTAAGTTTTACTCTTCTCAACGGATGCCCCTTTTTAAATGGCTTCCTACAACCTTTTAACCAAATTTTGGGTGTGCTACTCTGATCATACACATATATATGGATTATCTTCCTTCTCACATGACGGTTAATCCACTTTACCATTTTTACTTCGTTACATTAGACCCATAGACATTTATTTCACACATCTATTCCCACGTCCCTTTAACTCGGACGATTTTGACATCAGTTAACCAGGATACCCACATACCCTATAAACCTTGCATACTGGTGTAAACATCACATACGCTTCACACATAACACTCAATTCTTTATTTCCCCTGTATTCATGACGTGTCTATAACACTTGGGTATTCGCAATCAACCCAGAAATCAAAATTTTAAATCCTCCTTAACATCGTTCCACCCTTTAACTTGTGGTGATAAAAAAAAATTTTCAAATGCTTCCTTAGCACACAACTGGCTCCACTGGCCTTAAATTGTAATTTAACTTTCAAATTACAGTTATAACGACATGCTTCTATAACAACCGAGGTACCGGACTCATGGACTACAGACCAAAAACCTCCCTACTTCCAACCTTACACTAAGTTTCATGCATGGGATGTCTCGCAAAGCGAAATCCAAACAAGGAACCTCCCCACCCCCCGATACACTACTACCTAGCATGGTCGGCTATCGAAATCCGTTAGGTCTCCGTCCATAACATGTATCCCTATATTCCCATATCTTGACATAAAAACTACATCTCCACCTGCAATTACACTTAAACAAAGAACTTTTCGCCAATTGCACTATCGCTCAGCATTGCTGATAATCACATTCCATAAACTTCGTACACACATACAATCGGGAATCTCGAAATCCTATCCCCATATATATAAATATAAGTCATAACTCCCACGTCTCTAAAGGATTGATATAAAAATGTGCTCTTCCTATTACCAAGTTTTGAGTGCTAAACCTAATAACGAGCTAAATCTTTCCTCTCAACAGTATACCTAATAAACACCGAATCATATTAATAAAGTACCTAGACACACCGTGATTAAACATCTCGATAGAACTATTCCCTTCAATATCTCATATAATATATGATATGAATGCGTGTCCGGCCCTCTCGCAGGTGAGGCTTTGCCAAGACAAAACATCCTGCATTAGACCAGCAACCTTGATAGCCTTGCAATAATTGCCCACTACCGTTCTAACCATTACTATGTAACACCCCATATTTTGGAGAATATGAAAATTAATTGTATTGGTGATTTAGGAATAATTTGGAGAAATTAGTCCATTCGAATGATTTAAATTTAAATAATTCAGTTTAAGTTAATTTCACGCGTGCCGTAATTTGAGGTGAAAATAAGATTATTTTAAAAGTAACTTCAATGGTGATTTTGAGGTCATGGTTGATTCTGAAAGGGTCGAAATAGTCAAAAAGTGTACCCGGGGGTATAGTTTGGGTCCCGGGACGATTTTAGGCCAATCCGACACTGTTTAAGGGATTTTCGATCATTCGGGAGTTTGTGGTTTAGAGAACTACGAAAATGTTAAGTCTTATATCTGATATTTGAGTAAGGAAATAGGGTTAGCACAGTCATAATAGAATAAAGTCGAGAGGATATGAAGAGGAGAAGAAATTCAAAGGTTCCTACACTTCTTTTTCGCCTCGAATGCAACGGAATCGAGATCGTATGGAAGGGAGAACCACCACATCATCTTATCAACGAATTTTAGACTTGCTATTGAGAGGCAATTATTTAAGTGGAAATTTATATTAATCATGTTATAATACCCATGTAGATTAGGGTTTGATTTCATGCTTTTGGAAGTTTTATATGAATTTGGGAGGGTTTAATTCATAAACTAAAGTAGGAATGTATGTAGAAATGTTCCTTAATGTAAGCACATTGTCCATCACAATTAGTATGTCGTATACTGCTACAAGTTTGTCGAAGAATTCGGAAGCTTACATCTACAATCGAAAATTCAAATTTCAAGACGACTTCAACAATCATGCCCAACAAGGATGAATTTGGTAAAATGTGTTTGAGTTCCATTTACATTTTATGTTAAAAGTGTTGGGATATTTTTATAGAAGTTTAAATGATTTTTTTAAATAATTTTAAATGATTTTAATCATAAAAGGTTTTTGATAAACTTTTATGATCTCGTAAACAGTCTAAACTTTTGAAGTGTCCAAGATTTATAAAAGATTGAAGTTGTTTCGAATACGTGTATGATGTCGTTCAAACGACATCGTATCTCGTTCAAATGAGATCAGATCTCACTCGAACGGCACCGTTTCTCATTCGAACGAGCTGTTTAATTCTGACACGTCATCGCCTTAAAATGTTATTATATAAAGGGTGTCAAGCTTCTAAATTTCGTGTGGAGAAAAATTAGTTTTTGACAAAATAGGTTTTTCTATTCTCCAACCATATTTGAGGGTTCATAACTTTTATTTTACAATTCACAATCCCAATTGCTTTTGTGTGAGTTGTTTTGTGGAACCCAAAGCATAACTTTGTTGTTGTTCAACCTCGGTGGAGAAGGCATCTCCATATCTGATTGGTGGATGCCGAGCGTAGTTATTCTGAGTGTGGACGAACCGAAGACGACGAACCGACACCTGGAGGGTATTTTGCTGTCTCTCGTAGCTTTGAAGGGTTGACGAAGACACCATGCATTACACTTGCGGGTGATTATTAGGTTGTATGTAAGTCAATGGTCTTGTAAAATTTTCAAAGTGTTATAAACGGTTTTACCCGAAAGGGGGGTTTTCCTGAATCGATCGTCTTTATTTTTCATGCATGGTTAGAATGATTTGTGTCACATAGATGCATGTTTAGGGGCTGAACTAAATTTGGATTTGGTTTATTCAAATTTATACACCTAATTAAATAAGTTTAAGTTGGAGATTGTGAACTTATTTGAATCAATATCGCACACGGCATTTTCAAATTGCTATCATAGAAGGTTACGCTAATTTATCATGTATTCATATTTTCTGCAAATTTGTGTGATATTCATTTCGCTTGAAAATTTTGATTTTGTTTAAACTCGCAAGTTTTTCAATGAATCAATTATATAATCGGGTGCCCACCTTTGACAGCGATAATTATGCCTATTGTAAAGTACGCATGAAATCTGTTTTAAAAGCCATTGATGAGCGTGTTTGGTTGTTTGTTGAAAAGGGATGGACTCCTCCCACTGTGACTATTGATAATGTCACATCTTTAAAACCTATGTCAAACTGGACCGAGAATGATTATAAATTGTCTAACTTGAATTCCCATGGTTTAAGTGCTATTTCTGGAGCTGTCACTCCTGACGAGTTCTGTCGTATTATGATGTGCACCATGTTTAAAGAGGCATGGGATGTTTAAAAATTGACACACGAGGGAACGATCGATGTTAAAGAGTCTAAATTGTAAAATCTCGCCACCCAATTTGAGACCCTTACTATGTTAGAGTCCAAAATTTTTGATGACTTTTATGCACGTTTGTCGGACATTGTTAACACTAGTTTTAATTTGGATGAGGTAATTGATAACACGCGGGTTGTGAAAAAGATTTTGAGATAACTTCCAAGACATTTTATTCTGAAAGTCATTATTTTAAACTCGATGGGGAATTTGAGCACACTTAAATTAGAAGAGTTGGTAGGTGATCTTCAGACTTATGAGTTAGATATGTTTCCCCAAACTGTCAAACCTAAAGATAAAGGGATTGAACTTAGGTCACAGTCGAGATAAAGTGAGGATGTTTCGAGGAAGAAGGATAAGAAAAAGAAAGTGAGTTTTTGTGAGTCTAAGTCTGAGGACAAGTCTGATTTTAACATGGCCTTACTTGCAAATTTTTTTAATAAGTTTCTCAAAATGTCTACAGAGAATTCTTCCAATGAAAAGATATCTTTTGAGAAAAACAAAAAGAAAGAGGAGGCTAAAGAAAGTGATAAGGAGGATGAGATCAGGTGTTTTGAGTGTGAGGGCAAAGGTCACATAGCTAAAGAGTGTCCTACTAGGATAAGGAGAAAGGGCAAAGAAATTGTTATGCCTGCCACATTTAGTGGTAGTGAGGAAGATGAGGAAGATGAGGGAGATGAGTCTAGTAAAGGTTTAGCACATGTGAGCACACCCACTTTGTCTCATGATGATAGTGTTCACGAGTGCGACGGTGATGACTCAAGTGTTTCTAGTAGTGATGAGAGCGAGTTTGAGAGTGAAGATGAAAGTGAGCTCCAAAAATCTTATAGGGATTTGTACACCGAGACCTTGAAAATGAAGAAATATAATAGGGATTTAGGTCGCTGGGTTTTGGATTTGGAGAGAGAAAGAAGTTTTAAGGTGGGAAATGTGTGACTTGACAGACACTTTGTCCATTCTGATGGCACGTGTATCCCAACTCGAGAGTGATCTCGACCGTGCCCGTGAGGTCAAAGTCCCTTTAGAGAACACATCTAAGAAAGTTGAAAATATGATTCTCATTCCTGTTTTGGGTGGTGATGAGAGTTTAGGAAAAGGTCATGACGGTGTGTTCCTTCTTTTGTTGCACCCGAGTCAGTTCCCACTTTGGTGATTGGCTCACGTGTTTCGCATGCCAACACACCTAGGTGTCCCATTCCCATTAGGAGAACACATCCTAGAATTTTTGAAAAATTAATTTGTAGGCCGGTTTATGTTTTCCCCCATTGCAAAAGGATAGGACACCTTAGGGAATTTTGTTTTAAATTGGGTTATGTGTCATGCTTTGATCCTACACATGTTCACGCACATGCACCCACTCATGATACTTTGCTTGCACATAATGATAGAGAGTTTGCACATATATGCGAACAAGTAAAGTTTTTGTTCAGGACTTCACATGATTTGATGGAGTTATTTCAAAAGATGTCACCGTCTTTGGAAAACTCCATCGCACTTCCCGATTGAGGTCTAAACATGTTTGCCAGTATAGGCTGATTTACATGATGACACTTTTGCCTATTGCTAGTATGTATCATTTTGTAGTATACATTGTTTCTTATTTTTACTACTATTATTGCACTATTTTGGAACTGTTTGCCCATTCTAGGAAGTGTTTTTTTTATGAAATTTTCCACTGGACTAAATTGTATGCCATTCTGTGTAATCTGGGAAATTTGACTTTTCTCGTTCTAACAAGATGACCTGTCATTCGAACGACAAGGCATCTCGTTCGAAGGACCCCTAGAATTTTTTTTGCAGTCCTCTATTTTATATTGACATATGTTATTGGCACTGCTGGGTTGTTTTTGAACAGTGTTTGAAAAGTTAAAAAAAAATTACTTTTTTAGAAAAATTTGAAAAATTCAAAAAGAGTTTTGTATTTTGTTTGCACCTTATATGAATGCACACTTAGGATGACTAAGTCACAATTTCATTCCATATTCACGTGACTATTTGATAGTGTTTTGAGACAATATATTGTGTCATTCATGTGCTTTACAAAGTTTGGAGTCTTTGAGATGATATAGTGTTACTACCTTCATGATTGACCCTATTTGTCATTTATTGCACACATGCACAGGTTTGTTTGATGTTTGTGCTTGTCTATCACATGTTGGTTAAGCGTATCCGCTTCAATTTTGTTTATACAACGAACCAATTGCGATAAAACTTGACAAAAAGTAGTGCATGTTATAAACCATTTGTGAGATTTGTATTTTTCTTAAAAAATGGTGAAGGGCTACGAAAGGTACTCATTTATCCTTTCCGATTAAGCCACCATTTAAATGGACTAAAAAAAGTGAGGAATTGAAAATTATCCGGGGTCCAATGAGGTTTAAAAGGGCCCGAAAAAATTAAAAGGCAATAAAAAAAAATTATGCCAAAAATGGGACAGTTTTTTGTTTCATCACCTCATAAATAAAAAGCACTATCTTTTAATGAAAGAGTTTGGATGGAATTTTCAGCGGTTTGTACATCCTTGAAAGTCATGAAAAAGAATTACATAGTTTTGGACGTTATTGGTGTGAAAATCATTTATACTTTGATTTGTTGATATGATTAAGACGATGTCATCTAAATTCAATAATTTTACACCAAAGGACTATTTTTTATGTTCATTTGTTAGGAGTACACTTATGTATCATGCTCATTTGATATGATTGAGTTGATGTTCCTATCGAATCTGTTCGCACCCATTCATTCCGTATCCCCGATTTGGTTATCTTAGTACAAATTCATGGTGTGTTTTTTTTGTAACATCATATTTTTGCTTTTTTGTATAAAAAATTGAAAAACTCAAAAATAGTTTGTTATCTTTGTTTACCGTGACACCCTGATTTGATTTATTTGGTTTATTCATTTCCTTGTCTATTTCGAACAAATAAAAAGGGGGAGAACGAATTATGATTTTATGGGGGAGTTTAAGTATGGGGGAGATTTGATTATGCTTTCATGTTTATACTTATACCATTTCAAACTCAATGCGTCACAAGGTTTTTTTCTTTGTCTCATGTATGTAGGTACGATTAAAGATGTTTGTATTGCACACCCTGATGAGAAAAGATTGGAGTTTTGAAAAGTTGAAGCGAAGTTTAAAAAAGCTTGAAGACTTGTGCAGTTTATCTTTCCATGTTTGAGTTTATGGGAGGGTAGAATTGTATAGGTCATTTTTTGATTAATAATTCGGATATTTTTATTTTGTACGGGTATAGACATATGGCGAGATTTGTAAGGACATTATCCATCACATTTAGTATGTCGTATACCGCTACAAGTTTGTCGAAGAATTGGGAAGCTTACATTTACAATCAACAATCCGAATTTTAAGAAGACTTCAACAATCATGCCCAATAAGGATGAATTTGGTAAAATTTGTTTAAGTTCCATTTACATTTTACATTATAAGTGTTGGGATATTTTTATAAAAGTTTAAATGATTTTAATCATAAAAGGTTTTGGATAAATTTTTTTGATCTCGTACACAGTCTTAACTTTTGAAGTGTCCGAGATTTATAAAAGACTGAAGCTATTTTGGACATGTGTATGATGTCGTTCGAACGACATTGTATCTCATTCAAACGAGATCAGATCTCGCTCGAACGACATCATTTCTCGTTCGAACGAGTTGTTTAATTTTGATATGTCACCGCCTTAAAATGTTATTATATAAAGGGTGTCAGGCTTCTAAATTTCATGTGGAGAAAAATTAGTTTTTGACAGAATATATTTTTCTATTCTCTAACCATATTTGAGGGTTCATAACTTTTTTTTTACAATTCACAATCCCAATTTCTTTTATGTAATTTGTTTTGTGGAACCCAAAGCGTAACTTTGTTGCTATTCAACCTCTGTGGAGAAGTCATCTCCATTTCTGATCAGTGGATACCGAGTGTAGTCATTCTTCATGTGGGTGAGCCGAAGATGATGAACTAACACCTCGAGGGTATTTCACTGTCTCTCGTAGCTTTGAAGGTTTGACGAAGACACCTTCCATTACACTTATGGGCGATTATCAGGTTGTATGTAAGTCAATGGTCTTGTAAATTTTTCAAAGTGTTATAAACGGTTTTACCCAAAAGGTTTTTTTTCCTGAATCGGTCATCTTTAGTTTTCATGCATGGTCAGAATGATTTATGTCATTTAGATGCATGTTTAGGGGCTGAACTAAATTTGGATTTGGTTTGTTCAAATTTAGACACCTAATTAAATAAGTTTAAGTTGGAGATTACGAACCTATTTGAATCAATATTGCACACGACATTTTCACTTAATAATGATAATATGAAATCATTGGGTTTAGGTTGGTTAATAAGAGAAAATCTGAGTTCTTGGTTAATAAAGATGATGAACATGAGAAAACTTGGATTTTATGTTTATTAAAGGAGAAATTGATTCTTGGATTGAATCTTTGAAGTTATTTGTGTAAACTTTTCATCGAAAATTATCCCTATGTGAAGATAAAGTGATATTTGAATATATTTTATGATTAATATTGAATCTTGATGTGTTCTTGATTGAAGAACATGAATCTTGAATGACTTAGGATTTAATCTATAAACCAAGATGTCAATCTGCCAAAATTTTTGACGTAACTTTAAACGTATTCAGTTCTAATTCTACTTAGAGTTAGAGTGAGAGCCATACATTCCTGGAAATCTCTATGTCTTAGCTTTCTAATTAAATTTGAATCATGTCAACCGGAGTTCTGTAGAGGGAGTAATCGATGTTTTACTATAGGGTGTTTGATCTTCCAACATAGTAATCTGCCAGAATTTTTTACGTAACTTTAAATATATGACATTTCAATTGTCATTATAATTAGAGTGCTATCGTTACATATATGGAAAGATCTATCTCTTAGATTTCTAATGAGATTTGAATCAGGTCAATCGGAGTTCCGTAGAGGGAGTAAGAAACATTTTACCGCAGGGTGTTTAATGTGCCAAAAAATTTATGACTTGATTCGGTTTACCAGATTTTGACAATTTTCCCTTTTTAAGCCCAAAACTTGCGGATAACTATCGGGGGAATTTTTGGAACATATTTAGAATACAATGAGGGATATATTGTGTGATAGTAGGCCTTGATAGGTTTGAGACTTGGTCATGTATGCGAAAGTTAAGGCTAAGGCTAGTTAGGTTTAATTATTAATGTAATAATTCGAGATAATGAAAATGGATTGTAGAGAGGATAAGGGAAATTATGAGGTAGACCAGTAGGAAAATTTTGGATTAACTACTGAATTAACTTGGGGGTTAACAATAGGCCCTTCGGGTAGATAATAATACTCGAGAATATACAATAGAGAGTATATATCAAATAAAATTGTACTGTGAGCATTCGAGAGAAAAATACTACTTACGGGTGATAATCATAGGTTGAGTGTATATCTATATGGATTGATTTTTATAGTTTGAGTATATACTTATACGGTTTTATTATTATAGGTCATGTGTGTACCTATATTGAATATACATATGGATAGGTTCTGTGTATACCTAGTATGTATTATTATGTGTATGACATACCTATACTGGTTGCTATCGGGGGGAGGTTCTTCATCGTGGACGGTCTTATCCTGATGAGACCATTGGGGAGATTTTAGACTTGTACCCAGAACATAGGACCTTAAATACGTAGTATCTGAGAGTATGATAGTTTTGATGGTTGAATGGGAGCGTAGGTATGTGCGTGACCCATTTGGTTAGGGACTATGTTCGCCTCCAATATGTATGATTTATATTTTGGGTTCAAGGAGACATGTTGAATTACTTGTCCGTGATATAGTACGAGAGGTACTTGAAATGATAGCAGAGTGCGCGGATGTGCATCACGTTGGCCAGACTCGTGGATGTTATATATATATATATATATATATGCTTGGATGTTTTCTCTCACTTATGTGTGACAGTAGTGAGGCTAGATAGTGTGTATCTGAACAAAGATTTATCTACTTATGTGGGATAGTGAGACGATATATAGTTATTTCTAAAGAATAATTAATCTACTAAAGAGTAAATAGTAGGGAGATTAGATAGTGTAGATCTAATTAATGATGAATCTACTGAGGCGTAAATAGTAAGAAGATGGATAGTGAATATCGAAAATAAAGTTTAAGTGGAGAAACTTAAATGGTAAGGCTTGAACCATAAAATATGTGAAATGGTAACTTGGGTTTAATAATAACAGAGGAGAGATTTTAGTTATTAAGGGTATTCGGTAGCTTCTTGCATGGGCGGTACGAGTAAGTTAAGGAGAATCTTAACTATGATTAAATTGTAGTTCAGGGTATTCGATAACATTCTATATGGGTAGTACGGGTGATCCAGACTGATTTGAGTCTTATTAGATACTTGAGACCTAGTTAGATTGGGTAGCTTGACTATATGGGACGTTACGTGTGTACTATAGATGAGAGGTGAGAAAACTGAAGGGAGTGTCCGCAGCCTAACATGTGTATCTAATAACTGTTCATTTAAATTCATATTTAAATGCTTGCTAAATATTTTCAAATGATTTTTACTTGGTCTCTGAACCGTAATTGCAAAACCTTTTTTCCAAAACCTTTTAGGTGTCCATCCACAGGGATGCCAACCAGGATGATCTGTTCAAGGGACGCGTAGATGTAGCATTTGTGGATGATTGCATAATTTGGAATTATACGCTTCAGTTACTTCATTCCTAGTGTAGGGTGCAGTTCAGTATTTCATTCGGGCGTGTTGGCCCTCAGTTATTTCTTTGTGGCAGTCAGACTAGGTATTTGAATTTTATTTATATTGGACATTTATTTGGATTTGGGAACCGATGGTTTATTCTGTATTATATTACATCCATTGCCTATCAGATGATTGTTCAACTTATTAATTTATTATGTGGGTGGTTAGTTATTCTATTTGTTTCTGCATATTGTTTTGGTTAATAAAAAGATAAAACTTGGCACCGACCTTTTTGAATCCTAGGTGGTTAGTAAATGTTTAAAAAAATTTCGACAGTGATGTTAAGAATGAACCAAATGGGAATCCTGTTTTAATTTAATGAAGGCCTGATCACCCGGTATTTAATTAGGCGAGGTGTCACATACTATAAAGCCTTATCCAGGATAATGCCGTACTCGTATAACACGTCACTAAAACGGGTAATCTCCATAAAATATATATCATTATCAATACACTCGCTCGTCCGCGGGTGACACTAGATATAACCTCGCTATATACTGGGGGGAAACATACGCACCATAATAATGTTATCAATACATGCACTAAACTCATCTCGCACGCAACTCTTGCACAAATCAAAGTACTGTGACTCATTTAAGTCATGTAAAACATACCTTCTTCTCCGAGGACAAAACTCATATTTTCTACCTTACCAATCACCATGGCTGCTAAATTGGTTCCCGAACATAACACGTTTTTTCGAACCAGAACAAAAACTACTTTAATAATTGTCCTTATTAGGCACCATACTCTTGTCCCATACTCTCCTCGGACAAAACTAATACATGCGTTCCTACTCTCCACAAAATACTTCTATCTTTAATCAACTTGTCTTCGGACATACTGACCATATTAAGGTTTCCCTTCTCTCGGACTCTGGTAGTCTCATCTTTGATGACCCTCGTTGTTTCCTTAGTTTAATTTTTCCTAAGGAATATATTGCTGGTCTCAACAGTCCTGACTGAATTCACAGTTATTTGGTAAGAATTAAGCAATCCAAATCATTTGAATGAGTCCCCTGATGGGTCTCCCCCTTGTGGTGCTTTACTAACACCATTTCATCATGTCTTAATATCTAACTAAATTCTTTGGTTCTTTTAGCTCCCCGCATAAAGAAGTGTTAACATCTCCATTAACAAAGCACGACATTGTCACCATCTGGATCGACAGTCCAACAGAATTCTCGTTAACTGTTGTCATTTTTTCTTACGAGTCGATTCCCACTTGAAATCCTCTCCTCTATTTGTATCTACTTCATCCGGTATAAGACTCGCTAAATAATTAAATTCATTTTCACAAATGGACCTTTGTCTAGCCATCCTGTAATGAGTTCGAAACAACGTTCACATCTTACTCTGAACATCTGATGAAGGAACTTGCGGTCAAACCGCACCTAAAATCCTTCCATTAAGACAACATTCACTTCTAAATGTGGTGATTGACTCCCACCATTATAACTTTGCTCCTACGATCCAAGAAAAAAATTTACCCTAAATTTTCACTTCCGGGTAACCACACTCCACCATATGCCCAAGCGTTTGGATATTTTACCTCTGTTGGCTAATCAAACACAATTTCCGCATTTCAAGAATTTCCACTAATGGCTCTCTTCAATGTTTCATCTGACTCTCTCCCAATCCAATCACGTTGGGTGAGTCTAATTTGGCACCACTTTCTACTATAGTAGTACTTGAAAATCATATGCCGCGCCCTATCCGTCTTTACAGTCCTAGCTATCCATGCCATAATAGGGGTGACCTCGACTACGGTCATCATCCTCGAATATATTCTACAACATCAACTGAGTTTTGCCTCCTGATGTCCGCCCAACGGGCCTCACCTGTCATACTACATTGTTCGGCACCCAAACACACCCTAACACAATTAAGATCCACTAGTATATACGTTATAGCAGGAGAACGAAATCTCACCATAGAAATCAACAATCCTAAATATAGGTCTCCATATCAATGAAAGCTATGCTGGAAGCATAATAAGCCGTACAGATCCTAAAGGACCCTAAAACCTGATGCTCTGATACACCTATGACACCTCGCCTAATTAAATACCGGGTGATCAGTCTTTTGTTAAATTAAATCAAAGCGTCTGGTTGGTTCATTCTTAGCATCACTGTTGAAAATAACTTTATTTATTTATCACCTAATAAATAATTAAGTTAGGTGTCAAAACATTTATTTTATAAATTAAGTCCCATTGTTATGAGTTAATATACGAAATCCTTTTTATGAACACGGATAATAATATTGAATACCAAACCATCCAAGTGGAATAAACAGGCTAGAATAATCATTCCAAATAAAATATCCCAAATCTAAGGACAATGTTATAATTAAAACAATCTTAACTAAAACTGAATACTGAAATAAATAAAGTATACAAAGTCACTCTGAACTAAATAAAAAATGGAAATGGGTAACACATGCCCTATCTAAAATGACTAAGTGAAGAGATGAGATGACAAGGAAGAATCGTCTAAATGCAAGATCCAGCAACTCCCACACTAGCTACATCACGTCAACAGGCCAAAGATCTAACTCCGACGCTCCTGTGGCTGGGCACTTCTAATACACACACACACACACACACACACACACACACACACACATATATATATATATATATATATATATATATATATATACACACACACAAGAGAAAGAGGAGATGATAAGAAACGGGTTAGAGCCCGAGTATAAAATATCTTTTAAAATAGTTTAGCAAGTATATAAAATGCCCACTAGTTGATATTACATACGTGTTAATATTTCGACACTCACTTGTGAATTCTCACCCCTCAAATAGTGTGCACGCCTAACATACCACTAAAACATCCTAGTTAATGTTAACCCAGTTAACTGGTCTAACCCAATCTCCCCTAATTAATCCTGATTCACGTGATCGTATAACTGTAATTTATAAGAGATAACTTTATTCTCTTAGGAATTTACCAAGCCAGCCATGTATATCTCAATACAGCCTTACGTTCTCAAACATTTAATTTATTTAATATCAATTAATTAATTTTATCTACTTACAAGCACACTAGATAAATCACAGGTACATATATTTATCATTCATAATATATATACTAATAGGGCACCCCACATAAAATCTCTGGTGCTGGCATACTCTGCCATCAAGTCACTGTACCTCTCATACAAATGAGGGAAATACTAGTTCGAATCCACTCTCGAACTGTATTAACACAAAATACACATATTAGAGGTGAAGCATAGTTATAAGTCACTAAGAAGTCAGCACATACCCTCACGTCTCTTAGGACCGTCTGACTATCATTCGCAGGTAGCCTGTACCAAGGATCCTATGTTCTAGGGTATGAGTCAATATTCCCTATAAAGGTCACGTCAGAATAAGACTGTTCTGGTGTTAAAACATCTGTGATAGCAAGTAGCACGAGTATGATTAAACACGGATATTCATATAATATATATACATGTACTCATATATATATTTACACTATTTAGATAGGTACATCCACGACCCATCACATGTTCCACCCATACACGTCACGTAATACTCGAATTTACGTATAATTAGTTCATTCTTTTATATTCCCTTTTCATCACATGTTCCCAAGTACTTCTCGACCCTCGAAGTGTATCATTTTGATAATCATAGTATTAGTAGGTGTACTCTATCTACCCTAATGATCTAAGTCATCCTTAATTCTCACAAGACCTAATTTAACGTACGCACAATGATCACCCCATTTTATACCCTCGTGACCTTACGGTTAAATCTCATATAAAAATCATACTACCCGAACCTTGCCTACCACCCTACAGGTCATCCTCAAGTCCTATCATGGTATTTAAGTTATGCATAAGGTTCCTTACACATTGGGGTTGGATTAACATGAAAAATGAAAGAATATTCAAATTCGAGGAGGAGTCGATCGATCGAAGGGAAGGGATCGACATTCAAGGTCGATCGATCAGTTATTGGTCAGTTTCTGCATAATTTCAACCTACGCCTTTCATCAATTTCCACCCTCAAATCCTCCATTAATTCTTCTCAAACTCCCAAACAATCAAACCAAGAGTTGTACTAACTTAAGTATATGATTTCTAATTTAAAACAAATACAAATTTATCAAGGGCCATCAATTGAAGGGATTAATTCAAGCTAATTCATTAAGAACCCAATTTTTATCACCATATTCAATATCCTCATAATTGTTCCAGATTTGAACCTCTATTGGGCATTAATTTCGTAGTTAATCTTCTACATACATCAAGATAGTTGTCCTGACGTGGTTTCTGCTCAAAATTGCAATACAAATCTCCCAAACAACATTTTATTTACATGAGAACATGATATCATATCTCCTACACTAGCATGGATGTGTTATCAACACAAAAACAACAAGCTAGATACTTGTCTAGAAATCAAAGGTATGCTTCAACGAATTTGAGTGATATAGGAACCATCCCCTTCTTTCGATTGATGCTTTGGTGGTGGTGGAGGTGTAAAACGGGTGGTTCTTGGTCTTGAACACCTGGGAAAGATCTCTCCTTCTTCTTCCTATAGTTTTCCTCACTTTTTGATTCTTAGAACCCTAACTTCCTCGACACACCATCTAATATAACCTCTTAATTTTCGTCATTAATTAAGGCCCAAAATTAGAAATTACCAAAATGCCCTCCTGGGTTGTCCATTAGGCCTAAAAACGTCCCGAGACCCAAACTAACCCCCCGGGTACACTTTTCTGACTATCTCGACCCTTTCGGACACATTGGTACACTCAAAATAACCATACATACAATTTAGAATTAATTTACTTTTTACTTCATTAAATTAGTCCCGACATGACTGACATGCGCGTCTCGACTTAATTTCCATAACTGTCGTATTTTGCACTCAAGACAACTTTAATATTTTATAATCATATATTACTTTACTCACTAAGTAATATTCAACATAATTATCACCAATAAATACTAACTCTCAACACGCTAGAAATTATTTAAATAAATCCGGATTAATTATAAATAAATTTACTCCATTTAAATTAATTAATGCCAATCCCATAATTAAAATAAAATACGTTCAAAAATATGGGGGATTACACATCCCTCATCCTTCGTGGTCGTACATTACAATCATTTGTGAAAGTATATCTCATTTGTGAAAGTCCAAGTAGCTACAATTTCAAAGTAATTCTAAGTAGATTTACACATAGCTCGGACAAACAAAACTAGTGAATGAATATGAACTATATAGCACCCACATTAAAAAGTTAGGCATATGGAAATGTCATAGCATGAAGACAAATAATAGTAGCTCACATTTGCATCTAGCACTCTCTCATTCTCTATAAGTGTGACAACCCGCTCACCAAAATAAGGGGTGGCCAGCCCAATACTCCAATATAACAGGAATCATAGATGGAATCGTTCTCAGCATCACAGAAAAAAAAATATATAGTATCCAGGATAACCACCCAAACAACCCAAATCCTGAAAACATAGGGGAAACCTCAAGGATGTATATATATTACTATAACAACAAGTGACAAATAAGAGGACCAAATATGTTATCGGTCCGCTGATACAGACAACATTTTTAAACAATTTTAATAAATTTATATAATACATTACATTAATCAAGTACAAAGGTTTGGGCCTCTCGCCCGAGTAAAAAGACCTGATCCTGTCTAGAGTACAAAAATGACAACGTCTAGTTCCAAATGACCCGTAATACCCGCAAAGCATCACGGCTCTCCAAAGACACCGGGAGCTGAATTCAAATCAGGCATCCTTGCGGCGGAGTACCTGAGCGGATACAAGATGCAAGAACAACAGAAAAAATGAACGAGTCAGGGCCCGTTTCTATATGATTACCAGATGAATAAAGAGTATGACAGCTATGAATATCATCATGCTAAAAAGAATAAAATCTATCTACACAGTTCTAAAACATAAGCTAAGACAGTAAATAAAAGCATGAGTTTAAATTGAATATGCAAAGAAAAAGTAATATAAATTAAAAGCTTCCATCTCATTATTATGTTCCTTATCAGGAACTCATAATTACAACATTTATGCTCTTTACTAGTATTCATTCCTTATCAAGAAAATAGAATTATAATTTTAAGCTCTTTATGGATTTCATTTCAATTACATGCCCATCCTGGCATTACCATTCCTTAGCAGGAATATAATCAACATTAAATGCTCTTTGTGGCATTGTACTGAGCTCTTTGTGGCACTTCAGTATGCTCTTTATGGCATATAATCCATCAAGTCCCCCTTGATGATGAATAGTTATATTTATATACATATAACGATTCTAAGACCGCCCCTCCGAGTTTCCCCACTGGACCCACCCCTAAATGACCATCATCTTCCAGGGCCTATCTATACAAGACAACCTGGGCGCCTATCGTAATACGTCGGGAATCAACCATATGCCTGCGGGAGGGTCAAGACCACACCCGGAATCTCCTCACCAGCGCAAAAAATATAGCATAATCGCTCATATAGCCTATGGACTATATCCACCCTGCATTAACTAGCCAGGGGGCATCGCCAAGCGCGCAAACTTCCCTTATGATGTCATTTAGAGAGGTGTGTTTAACCAAATCATCATTTATCATATTAATGATTAAGTAAATTATCATTTACCATCATTATTTCCATTTCCATTTACCATTTCCAATTCCATTTACATTTTAGCAAATGTATGTTTCATTATTATTGAAACCATATCCCTTTACGTTTCGTAAATAATATGACTTATTATCCGGAGCCATACGATAAATTGTATCGACACTACACCATCAAAGGAGTAAATAGACTCTTCATTATATCCAAGCATTTTTTAGGGTATTATTTTAAAACCCCAAAATTATCATCTTTCAAAGGAACGAATAAACTTTCAATTTATTCTCCAAACTCACCTTTATGGTGTTATTATGAACCACCAAGGTTCACATAGCTCAATTGAGCTTCTAAAGCCTCCCAAACATGATAATACATCCCCTAGTTTCATAAAAATCAACCAGAAGAAAGAATGCCCTAACATCAATCGGCATAACCCCGGAAAACCCCATCTAAACCCAATTCTATTCTAGGGTAGCTTCCTAACCCATCTATAAATCTAGGACTCTAAGTTTACTTCATTCAAGAAGGTTCCTAGGTCCTAACCCTAAAAAAAAAGATCAAAATCGAGTTACAAAAACAACTCAAAAATAGCAGAAAAACGAATCGATTCGCCCAAAAAGAGAATCGGTTCTGACCACAAAACCAGCTTTCTATAATTGACTGAATCGATTGGGGTTATGCAGACCTGGAAGCTACCCCTTACCGAATCGATTGCCCCTAAGGGTCGAATCGATTCGGTCCTGCAAATTTGCTAAGAATGGCCTATGGGTTGTAAACCCTAGATTTCCCCCAAAACCAAATCCTACTCCATTTTTACCCACAACCAACATCATAAATCTATCACCAATCTACCTACATGATAATTAACTACTATTATCCACAATTTCATCATCAAAACCCAAAATTAGGGTTTAATCACCACAAATTCTATTATTTGATCCATAAATACAAATACACAACTATCACACAATTTAATCATCTTAAATCATATATTAGCAAGTAGAAAACTTGCCTTAGACTTGAAAATTCAGATTTCTATGAGGTAGGAGCAACAATCCATCTTCCATCTCTCTATTTTCTTCTTTTTCTCCATTTTTCTCTTCCTCTCTCTCTCTCTCTCTCTCTCTCTCTCTCTCTTGTGTTTGGTATGAAATGGGGAAATAAGGGGTTTAGAATACTAAAATCATGGATTAAGTTAAAACTCCCAACATAAGTGGTTAATACCACATAAAAATGACTCCCAATACGCGTTTAAGTTAAAATCAGGTAAAAGTTCCCGAAACCCAAAAATACAATATGGCACTTATTTTGACTGTCTCGCACCTTCCGAGACTAACTACACCCTCTAAACTGGCATCCGACAAATTTTATAAATTATTTCCAGTTCCAATTTTATTTAAACCATAATGTCATTTAAAGTACATGACACTATAAAACATACCACCTGATGATATTTACTTTCAAATACAGTAAAAATGCATCAATCTAGTAAATATTAACTTTCAATTCATTCAATTAATATTTACTCCAGTCCCCACATTTTATATAATTACCTTATGCGGTATAATTAGTATAAAATGAGCCTCCCAGAATCGAGGGTTGTTGAGGGAATTTTGCCCCCAAAATTCGGGCATACCCAAATCTCATAAAGGGTATACTACTCTAAACTAGCATTCTACCATCCTAAACAAACCCCTCGTTATCGCAATCGTCCTAAATGGACCGGGACTAAGGTCGACTTTATCTATCGCAACCTACATCATTTGTGCTCTAGCATAGCACAAAGCGTTCCTCCCTAACTATCGATTCTACCGTCTTAAAACGGAAGGAGATACCCACACAACTCGGCATAGACTTCTTTACTCCCTCCTCGGGGATATTTATACCAATGCTAATTGGTTTAACCCCAACACTAATTAACTTTTCTTCGCATTGGCGTATCCCATCACGGCTTATGGATCGAAATCCAAATCTTTAAAGAAATGTCACGAGACCACTCTAAGTCCAAGGAACATATTACCCGTTGGTTTCATCCAACGAGTATGCGAATTACTCAACCGACCACGCTAGGCCACTCACGATGCCATGCCTTAGGAAATGATTTATAAGGCCATTCAATAGCCTAATGGTTGTACGGAATTCTCTATCCATATACTTATTGCTCCCATATGCTATGCATTCTAAAGCGCCCGCTCGAGATATGCCTTTCGGCCCTAAGTCAATTTCCTCCCATACATCCATCCACTTTAGGGGGGTAGGATATACGCCATTTCCATATGGTTCCCATTTCTTCATGGAAACTTTTGCCAAACTTCCGACACGAATATCTAGTATCGGTCCACCCTATTTTAATAGGCACCTCCCATGGTTCTACCATTCCTCCATTAAGAATGGGGCGTACTCTTCTACATGTAGTCCATCCATAATGGCCGGAAATGCAACAGTCTGGTCAAACGATCAACAATTTTTTCAAATAAGATCATGACCAGAATGCTGCCAACAATTCAATGCAAACGTCTACGAATATACCCTTCTTCATTCCACCGATACTCTTCTTCACACGAGTAGGTGAAATGGTCAATCACAAATCGGAATGCTCTCGCTACGAAGCCTTCTGAGTCATACTCATTTCATTTGGCTTTCCATGTTAACACAAATATCTCCGAGGGGTTTCTTACTCGACGCATCTACTACCCCAATCGCATTTCCTTAGCGAATGAGAATATCCAAATGATAGTTCTTTAAGAACTCCAAACACCAACTCAATTTCTCCCCCGACATACTGTAACCACTTGTTGCTTGCGAGAAAGACTAAATTTCTGCCCGGGAAGTAGTGCCTCTATTTCTTTAAGGCAATTCCCACCGTAATGAATTTTAATTCAAGCGTGGGATAATACCTCCCACAAGTTTAAGCTTGTAAGACGTATAGACAACGGGTCCATGCTCCAGTATTATTACTTCCCGCTCCTGGCAGAGACTTATTCATCAAATTCACCCTAGAGCTTAGCCACATGAACTCGGGAGTGAAAGTCAATTCATTCCTTTAACTCCCCAAAAGTTAGGTTACCAATATAACACTTTAATTAGGATAGGTCTCACCTTCATCGGCCTAACCTTCAAAATCTCTTGAGATTCCACACTTCTCGTTCTTAGGGATCTAGTCCCCCCTTACCCACGAGCTATTCGTGGTCAACTCCTTATAGCCTTCCTAAATTAACATCTCCTACCCTAAAGACCTAACATCCTAATAATACTAAATTTGATCTATATAGGCCCTATCTAAGTCATAGATGTATAATACCAAATATATCCCTAGTGTCCAAGACCTATCTCAACTTCCGACATTCGCTCGGTTTCATGCGTGGGACGTCTCACCGAAGCTAAATCCAAACAAGGAACCATCCTGTTACACTACTACCTCGCATCGTCAGTCATTAAGATGTGACGATCTAAAACACATAATCCGGATCGATAACTTTAACTTGCAATTATTTCAACAAAATTCTACTTTTACGTCTTACCATAGCATTATTAAAGATTTTAACTGGTCAGACATTCACTTCCTGTGAAGTCTTTCAAATATATATCCCCTTATATAAACATGGCCTTATTATCAAGGCACAATCCCTAAGTCTCAACTCGACTTCGTATCTCAGTCTCCCTCACATCGATCAGAGGAGAGAACTATATACAGGGCTTCTATCTCGCACTTTAATAGCCCTTAATCACTCTTCTACGTGATTCTCGGCTAATCCTTCCAATCCCACTTCTAACAACAAAATAAATAAAGTAAAAGAGAAAGAAAAGGATAGCGTCTCTCCAATCACAACATCGTTAAGTGTTCATGCGGCGGAGTGTCTCGCCGAAGCGAAATCCAAACAAGGAACCCCTCCAACGCATGCCTACTTAACTAGTTGATCATGGAGATAAGCGTAACATGCATAAACAGAACAAACAAATAATCAAACACTCACACAAGGTAACTAAACGAATAACAAAATCTCCTACCTACCTCAATCCACCTCTATAAAGTCTCAACCTATATCCAGGGGAGAAATCATAGAACAACTAGTTCCATTTTGAGCTAGAAGTAAGATAGCCTTACAATTTTATTTGCTTGCTATAACTCCAAACCAACCAAAATATCTTTACTCACATACTATACATAAGATAAGAGAAAGTAAAAAGTAACATCTCTCCACTCCCGACGTCGTTAAGGTTCACGCATGGAGCATCCCACAAAAGCGGAATCAAAACAAGGAACCCCTCCTATGCATTACTACTTAACCTTGTTGGTCGTGGAGATAAGTCATAACATCCACATACGATGCAAACAAACAATAAAACACTCAAACCAAGTAACACATACAGCAAATAACACGTATCTCACATGTATATTTAGAACATCATCACTCATTTCATAACGAGTGAGGAAAAATAGAACTTCCATACCAAGGAAGTCATATAATTACTCTTCCTATAATAGCGTCAATACAACTACAAACTCAATATACACACTCGAATCGAGAGCAACCACAATACTACTCTATCTTATGGTGGGGGATACACCACCCACTACTAAGGTGGAATTCCCACCAACATTCTTGCTAACCACTCCTGACAACGCCAATGGTTCTCAGACACCGTACTCGAGTCTTATTCGAACCAAGTACTACTTCCACCACTCCCCAACTAGGCACTTTATCCTGCCCCTAGTTTTCCACTCCACGAAATTTAAAATGAGTCATTCTACACTCCACATCATAGCCATTGTTCCGACTCTGACCGACAATAATTTCCCACGCAGTCCCTCTTAATTTCTCAATAAAAGAGGACACGCTCTCGACCTCCTCTTCCTCAGCTCAATGAAACCTCCCCGGGCGGATATCCACCAAAGGGGTTTCACGGTCATTAATCCATCAGAAGTGTTAACGACACTTATTCTGGAGCCTATCATTTTATGGTTCACGGTCTCCCTAATCGTACAACACTTTATTCGCTATCGGCCTTTTAACCGATCATTGTGTGAACATTCGAAAATCCACCTTCTCCCCAGTCCAGTTTTCCCAGAGAAACTCGCCGTTGCAAGTATCCACTGGGCTTTTCTAGGGCCAAACTTCCAGCACCCATGAATATGGTAACCACAATTTCACCCTCTCAACACTACTCCTACGGGAGGAGGGTTTCCCTCCATCCTATTTTTGGGAACTTCTCCACTTCAACTTAACATTGCTTGAAATCTCAAGCTTAGTACCACTTTTCGCTTCTAGTGGTACTTGGGAAACTACTTCAACTATAATTAATAGTTGTAGTAACAAGACATGGAAGTGCTACAAAAAGGGAGCGACCTCCAAAGCGGTCCTCATCCCCGACCACAATTTACAGTCCTTAGTAGTTCCTTCTCATGACGCCCTTCTTCAATCGACCTACTATTCTCTCATAAATACGCAAAAGATTTTATAAGTTCTACCTCATGGCAGAAGGATGATATCTCACTAAAGAAACCAATGACCTTAATCCTAAGGCTCTATGTCAAGTCAAAATTAACGCGGAAAACTTAAGGCGTTCACACAGATTCCTAAGGACTCTAGAACATGATGCTCTGATACCATCTATGACAACCCGCTCACCAAAATAAGGGGTGGCCATCCCAATACTCCAATATAACAGGAATAATCATAGATGGAATCGTTCTCAGTAACACAAAACAAAAATATAGAGTATCCAGGATAACCACAAAAAATTTCAAAAAAACGGGTTGCCAAAAATTTTGTTTTAAAGTAAATAAAAGAAAACAAACAACCCAAATCCTGAAAAGATAGGGGAAACCTCAAGGATGTATATATATTACTATAACAACAAGTGACAAATAAGAGGACCAAATATCTTATCGGTCCGCTGATACATACAACATTCTTAAACAATTTCAATAAATTTATATAATACATTACATTAATCAAGTACAAAGGTTTGGGCCTCTCGCCCAAGTAAAAAGACCTGATCCTGTCTAGAGTACAAAAATGACAACGTCTAGTTCCAAATGACCCGTAATAACCGAAAAGCATCACGGCTCGCCAAAGACACCGGGAGCGGAATTCAAATCAGGCATCCTTGCGGCGGAGTACCTGAGCGGATACAAGATGCAAGCATAACAGGAAATATGAACGGGCCAGGGACCGGTTCTATATGATTACCAGATGAATAAAGAGTATGACAGTTATGAATATCATCATGCTATAAAGAATAAAATCTATCTACACAGTTCAAAAACATAAGCTAAGACAGTAAAGAAAAGCATGAGTTTAATTTGAATATGCAAAGAAAAAGTAATATAAATTAAAAGCTACCATCTCATTATTATGTTCCTTATCAGGAACTCATAATTACAACATTTATGCTCTTTACTAGTTTTCATTCCTTATCAGGAAAATAGAAATATAATTTTAAGCTCTTTATGGCTTTTATTTCAATTACATGCCCATCCTGGCATTACCATTCCTTAGCAGGAATATAATCAACATTAAATTTTCTTTGTGGCATTGTATTGTGCTCTTTGTGGCACTTCAGTATGCTCTTTATGGAATATAATCCATCAAGTCCCACTTGATGATGAATAGTTATATTTATATACATATAAAGATTCTAAGACCGCCCCTTCGAGTTTCCCCACTGGGCGCGCCCCTAAATGACCATCATCTTCCAGGGCCTATCTATACAAGACAACCTGGGAACCTATCCAAATACGTCGGGAAGCGGCCATATGCCTGCGGGAGAGTTAAGACCACACCCAGAATCTCCTCACCAGCGCAGAAAATATAACATAATCGCTCATATGGCCTATGGACTATATCCACCCTGCATTCACTAGCCAGGGGGCATCACCAAGCGCGCGAACTTCCCTTATGATGTCATTTAGAGAGGTGTGTTTAACCAAATCATCATTTATCATATTAATGATTAAATAAATTATCATTTACCATCATTATTTCCATTTCCATTTACCATTTCCAATTCCATTTACATTTTAGCAAATGTATGTTTCATTATTATTGAAACCATATCCCTTTACGTTTCGTAAATAATATGACTTATTATCCGGAGCCATACGATAAATTGTATCGACACTACACCCTCAAAGGAGTAAATAGACTCTTCATTATCTCCAAGCATTTTTTAGGGTATTATTTTAAAACCCCAAAATTATCATCTTTCAAAGGAACGAATAAACTTTCAATTTATTCTCCAAACTCACCTTTATGGTGTTATTATGAACCACCAAGGTTCACATAGCTCAATTGAGATTCTAAAGCCTCCCAAACATGATAATACATCCCCTAGTTTCATAAAAATCAACTAGAAGAAAGAATGCCCTAACATCAATCGGCATAACCCCGAAAAACCCCATCTAAACCCAATTCTATTCTAGGGTAGCTTCCTAACCCATCTATAAGTCTAGGACTCTAAGTTTACTTCATTCAAGAAGGTTCCTAGGTCCTAACCCTAAAGAAAAAGATCAAAATCGAGTTACAAAAACAACTCAAAAACAGCAGAAAAACGAATCGATTCGCCCAAAAAGCGAATCGGTTCGGACCATAAAACCAGCTTTCTGCAATTGACGAAATCGATTCGTCCTTAACCCGAATCGATTCGGGTTATGCAAACCTGGAAGCTACCCCTTACCGAATCGATTGGCCCTAAGGGCCCAATCAATTCGGTCCTGTAAATTTGCCAAGAATGGCCTACGGGTTGTAAACCCTAGATTTCCGTCAAAACCAAATCCTACTCCATTTTTACCCACAACCAACATCATAAATCTATCCCCAATCCACCTACATGATTATTAACTACTATTATCCACAATTTCATCGTCAAAACCCAAAATTAGGGGTTAATCACCACAAATTCTATTATTTGATCCATAAATACAAATACACAACTATCACACAATTTAGTCATCTTCAATCATATATTAGCAAGTAGAAAACTTGCCTTAGACTTGCAAATTCAGATTTCTTTGAGGTAGGAGCAACAATCCATCTACATCTCCCTCTTTTCTTCTTTTTCTCCATTTTTCTCTTCCTCTCTCTCTCTCTCTCTCTCTCTCTCTCTCTCTCTCTCTCTCTCTCTCTCTTATGTTTGGTATGAAATGGGGAAATAAGGGGTTTAGAAGACTAAAATCGTGGCTTAAGTTAAAACTCCCAACTTAAGTGGTTAATACCACATAAAAATGACTCCCAATACGCGTTTAAGTTAAAATCAGGTAAAAGTGCCCGAAATCCAAAAATACAATATGGCATTTATTTTGACTGTCTCGCACCTTTCGAGACTAACTACACCCTCTAAACTGGCATCCGACAAATTTTATAAATTATTTCCAGTTCCAAATTTATTTAAACCATAATGTCATTTAAAGTACATGACACTATAAAACATGCAACCTGATGATATTTACTTTCACATACAATAAATATACATCAATCTAGTAGATATTAACTTTCAATTCATTTAAATAATATTTACTCCAGTCCCCACATTTTATATAATTACCTTATGCGGTATAATTAGTATAAAATGAGCCTCCCAGAATCGAGGGTTGTTACAATAAGTTCCTCCACGTGTTGTTACTTCTCGATGATTTCCTTATCTTGAGCTTCCTGATGCCACTTTAGCAAACTTGCTTCTGTTCTGCCCTTCATTCAGTAAAATAATACACAACATACAACCACCCACCAGTCAGCATTTGTAATGAAAATATTTTCAACAACAAACTAAAAATATGTTATGGTCACTTACTAATTTCAATCATTCCAAAAAATAACAAAATCTCGTAAGGCTTGGATTTGATATGGGCATGGATTTGAGAATGAACTCAAGTTATTGAATGTCGCATGGATAATGAATTGAAAATATGTCATGGAATGTAAAACAAGGTAAGTTACCTTAACACATGACAACACAAACTCTTTAAGCCAAGCAGCATGTGAATTGTGCGCATTTTTAACAATATACATGTCCGCGTTAGGTACCGGTATAGGAAGATTTGTTTCAGGATAGTGAACATCAGTTATTGATACACGCATATACTTATCCCCTAATAGAATGTTATGTATGGTATCATTAGGTGAAATACGATAAAAAACACTCCAAACGCAACAACATACGCACGTGAATTCAATGCCAATCTACAGTAAAAGGTATAAGATGTTTCTCCTAGTCCTAGTAGTGTTCCCCCTTGCCTCTTAGAAGTGTAAACTTATGGTATCCCCCTTACCCCCACTTGATTAAAAGTAAACTATGATGGATCTTTCTTGCTCTAACAAAAAAAAAAGTTCTTATGGTTTTATTTGTAGGAATTTTATGGGTAGTCTTATTATTGGCATGATAGTCCCTACTCCTAAGGTTACATTTGTTTTAGCAATGGAAGTTCAAGCCATGGTCACAGCCGCATATTTGATTAGAAGCAGTCATTTGAATAAGGTCATCTTAGAATCAAATCCCCAAATTTTGATAAATTTCATTCTTCAAAATCAATAATAAAATAGGGAGAATTAATATACAGGTCAAGCAGATTAAAGAAATTGTTATAAACTTGCAAATGTTTTTTCGTAAGCTTTTGATAATACAACACAGCTCAAACCCAACTTGCTCACTTTCTTACATTTGTTTTTTATACAATCAAAATCAAATTCATTACCTTCTAAACCTGAACTAAAATCAATAAAATCTTTAAAAACACACAAAACACTCTTCTGAATAAAAAAATTGCTTAATCAATATGTCATAAAATCTTAAGTTGTTAAGTCTTTTGCATTGGCGAAAAAACAACAGTTTATCAGCGTTTTTTCTATTTGTTTCACATATAAAATCATTTGATTAAAAACCTAAACTTAATCAATCAAAATGATTTTAAACATTTTTTGAAGAATCTTTGAAAAATACAAATGTGTAAAACTCAATTGTTTTTTATACAAATCAAAATTATTAAATTCAAAACCAATACTCAAAGGCTCAAAATATTTCTTAAAAATCTCTTTAATAAATGATTGTTTAATCTTTCTTATGCAAATGAAAATCATTATCTTTAAAACCTAAACACAATCAATCTAAACATCTCTTCAAATTTTGCAAAAAGTAAATTAAAATCAATCATCTTCATGCAAAAGTAAATCAAAATCAATCATTTTCATAACTTTAAAACCTAAACACAATCAATCTAAACATCACGAATCAATCCAAATTTTGATAAATTTCATCCCGCTGAAGCATTTTTAGCGAAATTAACATTCAAGAGATTCATAATCTTAAGATTTGGTCAAATAATTAAGTTTGATGTAGGTATGTTGAACACTATTCCAAAACTAAGATTTAGAACCTCAAGTGTCTCACAAGTAAAAAGGTATCGAGGAAACTTTATTAAAAAGTTCATAAAATGTTTGTGTTTATAATCATGGAATTTTGTCATTAATCACTAATCTAAATAGAGCGATCTTGATAATGAAAACCCACCAAATCTTGGACATTACGTCCAACAACATCCTAAATCCAAGTATTAATATGGAACATATCAACCACTCCGATACAATGAAGATGGAATTTATGTATATAAGGTTGGCAGGTGAGGATGAACACATTGTTCACTTGATATGTCCCTAGTATAAAAAAGACCTAAAGATAGGGTCGGCTACTTCAAGAGTTCCAACTTAATGTAATACCCCGTATTTTTATGCTATATTAATTTGGGGATTTATTAAATTTAATGTGACTGAATTATTTAATAAAAATTCGGAAATTAATTATGTTATAATTATTAACGTGACGAGAGTTAGTATTTATGGGAAATTTGTTGAATATTACTAATGAGCAAAGAATATATTATATTGGTTATATTGAATGTCATGAGTGAGTTAAATGACAATTTCGGAAATTTAAGTCGGGATGTGCTCGTGTCGCGTTGGGACTAAATTTTGATAAATAAAAAGTGAATATTTTATAAGTTGCCCGTATGGTCATTTTGAGTGTGCTAACGGGTTCGGAAGGGTCAAGATAGTCAGAAAAGTGTACCCGGGGGTGTAGTTTGGGTCTCGGGGCGTTTTTAGGCCTAATTAGTAACCCGGGAGGGCATTTTGGTCATTTCACATTTTTGGGTAATTAAACCCACGAAAATTAGAGGGGATATATCTGATATTGAGGTTGTCACCTAGGGTTAGAATACCCAAAAACCTAGAACGGCCATTGGAGAAGAGAGGAGAGAGCTCTCAAGCAATTCCAAGGCTCAAAACTCAACGGTTTGCACCGCCGCCACCACCAACGCGTAGATCGCGAGAAGGGGAACACAACCACACCAAAATCAGCCGCAATCCAGGCTTCTAAAAATACCAGGCAAGTGTTTATCTTGCTTATTTCGTTGGTGCAATTTCCATATTAGTTTAGGAATGATTAGGGATGAAATATATGGAAGAAAACCCAAATTGTGATAGGAATTTGCATGTAGTAAAGACTTAAACCTTATTCTGGAAATATTTTGTGATGT
The DNA here is from genome assembly GCA_949130495.1 of Sambucus nigra. Lineage (NCBI taxonomy): Eukaryota > Viridiplantae > Streptophyta > Magnoliopsida > Dipsacales > Adoxaceae > Sambucus > Sambucus nigra. The sequence goes on along the minus strand of OX422219.1, from coordinate 349,925,324 downwards.
AAAAGAATAATCCATGAAATTTTGTTGTAATTAAGAAAGGAATTCTGGGGTAAAACAGATTAGAACCATGATTTAGAGACTTTTAGGGTTCTTGAGTTTTAAATGAATTATGGCATGATTAATCCATGTTTAGTGACGTAAATTGACATGCTTTACGTAGGAAATATATGATATCATGTTAGGATGTTAGTAGTACAAATTTTGAGACATTTGGGATTGTAAAATATGGATTTGGTGTAAGTTAGAAGATGAAACCCGTAACTGCAATTCTGCGAAATCGTTTAAGTTTATCCCAGGCGGACCGGTCTGGGTCTGAGGCGGATCGGTCCGATTTATCGGATCGCTTCTTTTATTCTGAGGTGGATCGATCCGTTGATGATCGGATCGTTTCTTTTCCAGGCTTCATCGGTTCGCTTGCGGTCCGGGGTATACTGGCCTTCAGTAGTCGGATCGGTCCGGGTCCCAGGCGGACCGGTCCGGTTAGCCGGATCGGTTCTTTTATTGTAGGCGGACCGGTCCGATGATAGAATCCCTAAGCATTATGTAGTAAGTGGAAAGGTTCCTTAAAAATTAAAGTAAGATATGAACGGTTATACGTGATAACTAAATAATGATAAATAAAAGCCGTAACTATGGGATTTGAGAATATACCCATTATTGATATAGTAATATCAGTATAGTTATATGATTGCGTATGCATATACTATCTATGTGTGAAAATCATGCCCACGCTACTTGCTATCCCTGAGGTTTCCGCACTGGGACAGTCTTATCTCGATGGGACCTTTATGGGGGATATTGACTTGTACCCTAGAAGATAGATATCCTTGGTACAGGCTATCGGAATGATAGTTCAGACGGTCCTAAGAGATGCGGGTATGTGCTTTCCTCTTAGAGACTTGGAATCTATGCTTCGCCTCATATTGTTTGTGTATAGGTATCCTTGGTACAGGCTATCGCAGTGATAGTTCAGACGGTCCTAAGAGACTTAGAATTTATACTTCGCCTCAATATTATTTGAGTATGTGTTAATACAGTTCGAGAGTGATTCCGAATTTGTATTCCCTTAGTACGAGTGATACGGGGATTGGATAGTAGAGTATGCCCGCACCATAGTTTTATTTGGGGTGTTGTTATGATATATATATATATTTTATGAGAAGTTAATATATATATGAAATTATGGAATCTGGAACTTCCTACTGTGATGTGATATGTAGGACATGGTTGATGACTCAATTATAAATACTTGTTTTGAGAAAGTATTATATGACACTGGAAAACTTTATTGATTAATAAAGTTAAAATGAGAACTTTGGTCACTTATTGAAATATTCTTTTCAAACAATTGAATCGTTAAATTTTGAATCTTACGAGTAATCTAAGATAAGTTAAATCATTGGGAAGATTAGTGCGATAAATGATGAGACAAACCGTTGGGAAGGTTAGTGCGATAAGTGTGCACATTAGAAGAGAGGTGAGAATTTCTCAAGAGAGTGTCGCACTAATATGTTGTTGCATTGGCCTTTATCAATTTAAATACTTGCAAAACGTATTTTAAATCAAACACACTATCGGGCTCTGACCCGTTTCTTTTTTCTTTTTCTCTCTCTTGTATATATATGTATGTATTACAGGTGCCCAGCCACAGGGGCGTCTTTCTTAGGATCCCTTGAAAGGAACGTGCTGCAGGTAGGTGGGAGTTGCAGGCCACTTGCATTGACGACTTCGTTCACTTGATTCCATATCTATCATACTCATTTATTGGGCATGTGTTTCCCTTTCCACTATTTATCTGTTTTATTGGGACATTTGTATTTCGGTTATTTCTAGTACTGTTACTATGGAATTTATTTCAATATGGATGTTTTACCTTAAGTCTTAAATGTTGAGACTTTGAATGTTGAATGTTTAAATTAATTGGATTATGTTCCAGGATAATTGTTGTATGATTCTTACTTATTGAAAATGTTGTTACTAATTAAATAAATAAGTTTTTCTCTAAAAATACATTTTGGTTATAAAGGTTAAAAATGGTTTTGACACTTAGCTTAATTAATTAGGGTGTTAATTTGGAAAAGTTTATTTTTACGACAGTGATGCTAAGAATGAACCAACTGTTCACCTTGATTTTAATTTAATAAAGGAGTGATCGCCCGGTATTTAATTAGGCGGGGTGTCACAGGTGGTATCAGAGCATCAGTTTCTAGTGTCCATAGGATCTGTACGGCTTATTTCGCTTTCAGCTTAACGTTATTGATATAGAGCCCTATTATAGGATGGTTGTATTCTTGCTTTCCTGTTTATGTCTTCAGCTATTTGAGATTTGATAATGACTGTAGACTAATAAAATTCTTCACGTTTCAGATGCCTCTGAGACGTGCTCCGAAGGATAGGCGTGCCCAGGCCGAGCAGCCAGCAGTTCCGGCACAAGGCACAATGAATGCAAATGAAGTAGCCGCCATTGTTGCTCAGGCGGTGAATGCCACACTAGCGGTGGTTCAGCAGGCTCCACCCCAGGTTCAGGCAGTGGCGCCAGTACCAGCACAGCTTCCATCTGCATGGAAGAGGGTTCGGGATGCTTTTCAGAAAGCGCATCCCCCCTGAGTTCTCTGGTAACTCCGATATTGTCACAGTTAGCCAATGGAAGAAAGACATCCAGCGGCATCTCCGTATGTATGAGTGCACCGACGTACAGAAGCAGTTATTGGCTTCCTTTAAGCTGGTGGGAGCCGCTTTGCAGTGGTGGGAGTCCACTACCACTTTGGAGGAGAGGGACACGATTCCTATTCAGTCATTTTGGGAGCGGTTTGACCGCAAGTATTTTCTACCCGCCGTGCAGACTGAGATGAGGCGGAGATTACTGAACCTGAAGCAGGAGAGTCTTACCATAGCGGAGTATGAGGAGGAGTTCACGAGACTTCTCACCATTGTGCCAGATGAGGCACCTACTGAGAACAAGAAGGTTATGCTGTTGGTCGATGGGTTAGCTTGGAGGATCCGTGAGCACCTTATTGGGAATTTATCCCTGAGTACTTTCACTGATGTACTCAATGCCGCGTTGTTACATTGCCAGGATCACCGCTTCCATCTTCAGGGAAGCAAGAGAGCAGGAGAGTCCAGCCAGTAGGGCAGGGTCGGGGGTAATAGTGCCAGTGGGGCACCATCTCATGGACAGACTCGTCAGCACGAGCAGAGTTCCCATCAGGGGGACCCTGCTAAGTAATTCCAGGCAGGGATTTGGGGGTTATAGGCAGGGTCAGCAGGGCCAGCCTAATCATCAGGGCCAGCAAGGCCAACACCGACAGCAGGGTCAGCAGCAGGGCCAACAGCGTGTTCATCCGGGCCAGTAGGGCCAGTGGCGGGGAGGTAACAGCCAGTAGGGCCATGGTCAGCAGGGTCAGAAGGGAGGAAACTTCAAGGGCCGATGTTTTGGGTGTGGTAGACACGGCCATAGGCGCCAGGATTGTCCGGAGGGAGATAGGGCCCCACAGCATCAGGGTGCCCGTAATTAGCCACATAGACCACTTTTTCCGGCTGCCCTCCCAGCTCCAGCCCAGGTGCCAGCCCTACCAGCCATTCCAGCAGCTCCAGTGCAGCAGGGGCAATTACAGTATGGACGTGTCTATAACGTCCACCAGGCAGCAGCTCCACAGGCACCACCCGCGATTGAGGGTATGTTTCCTATCCATGGTACTATGGGTCGAGTTTTGTTTGATACGGGGGTAACACATTGTTTTATAGCTACGCATTTTATGAAGGCCTTAGGGTTGTTAGCCACAGCAGAGAGCACAGTGACGTGTGTGGACTCACCACTGGGGAGTGGGTCACTTATTTTCTTTATATGCCGGGGAGTGGGGGTAGAGATTGGTAGTTTGTTGTTACCTGCAGACATATTAGTCTTAGACATGCACGAGCATGATGTGATTATTGGTATGGATTGGCTCGCAGCCTATAGAGCCATGATTGATTGCTTCGGTGGAAGCATTGTTTTTGCCATTCCGGGGCAAGAGATGTTTGTAGTGGCGATGCCTCGCCCAGAGGTAGGTTCGATCGCTCATTTGTATTACATAGAGGAGGATACCTCTAAGGAGGTTGTGATTCTATTGGATTCGATCCCAATTGTCAGGGAGTATTCCGATGTGTTTCAGGAGATACCAGGCCTACCCCCCAGTCAAGAGATAGACTTTGTCATAGATTTATTGCCAGATACGAGACCTATAGCATGCGCACCGTACCGTATGGCTCCGGCAGAGATGCGAGAGCTACGAGATCAGATAGAGCAGCTGTTAGGTCAGGGCTTCATTCGTCGGAGTACCTCACCTTGGGGCGCTCCAGTCTTGTTTGTGAAGAATAGAGATGGTTCACTGAGATTGTGTGTGGACTATCGGGAGATGAACAAGGTCATGATACGGAATAAGTATTTGTTTCCTCGAATCGATGATCTATTCGACCAGTTGAGGGGAGCAACTTTCTTTTCGAAGATAGATCTGAGGTCGGGGTACCATCAGTTGCGTATTAGAGAGAAGGATGTTTCAAAGACTTCCTTCTTGACGAGATATGGGTCCTATGAGTTTAGGGTGATGCCGTTCGGACTCACAAATGCTCCAACCGTTTTCATGGACTTGATGAACTGAGTATTCAGAGAGTTCTTGGATCAGTTTGTCATCATCTTCATAGATGACATCTTGATATATTCACACTCTGAGGAGGAGCATGACGAGCACTTGAGGCGGGTTCTTCAGACTCTACGAGAGCATAAGTTGTATGCTAAGTACGAGAAGTGTGGATTCTGGTTGCGAGAAGTACAGTTCTTGGGCCATGTTGTTTCTGAGCAGGGGATAGCAGTTGACCCGATTAAAGTGTCAGCGGTGAGGGAATGGGGACAGCCCAGGACACCGACGGAAGTGCGTAGTTTCTTAGGATTATTCGGATACTACAGGAGATTCATTTGGAGATTCCCCAAAATAGCGGGTCCATTGACCAATCTAACTCGCAAGGGGGTACCATATGTTTGGGATGACGCTTGTCAGTTGGCTTTCGACGAGTTGAAAGACAAGCTTACTTCAGCGCCAGTCCTTGCTTTACCAAAGCCGGGTGCGGAGTACTTGGTTTACACCGATGCCTCTTTACGGGGACTTGGGGGAGTACTTCAGCAGGAGGAGAAGGCTATAGCTTTTGCCTCCCGCAAGCTTAAGCTACATGAGAATAATTACCCCACCCACGACCTGGAGTTAGCAGCGGTCATTTTTTCATTGAGGATATGGAGACACTACTTATTGGGGGAGAAATTCCTCTTGTTCACAGACCACAAATCACTACAGTACATGTTCACTCCGCGAGAGCTGAATATGCGTCAGCGCAGATGGTTAGAGTTCGTGAAGGACTATCAGTTTGACATACAGTATCATCCGGGGAAGGCCAACGTAGTTGCTGATGCGTTGATCCGTAGACCGGTAGACAAGGTAGCGGATGTCTGGAAAGAAAAGTGGAAGGAGTTAGGCCACCAGGACGCAGTAGCCCGTTCCTTCATATATGTTATGACAATCACACCCGAGATTGTTATGAGGGTAATACAGGCCCAGACCACAGACCCGTTTTGCCAGGAGCAGATTGTACGACTTTTAACCGAGGGTGCTGAGTCCTATTCTGTTAGTTCTGATGGGGGTTTGAGGTTTAATGGGAGATTGGTGGTTCCAGAAGGGGATGAATTACGTCATGCAGTGATAACCCAATCTCACGGGTCCCGGTTTGCGGTGCATCATGGAGGGGATAAGATGTACCAGGATATGAGGAGACAATACTGGTGGAGTGGGATGAAGAAGGACATTGCTGAGTTCGTGTCCAAGTGTTATACCTGCCAGCTGGTGAAGGTGGACCATCAGAAACCGTCAGGGTTGCTTCAGCCATTGGAAGTACCCGCGTGGAAGTGGGAGAGCATTTCCATGGATTTTATTATAGGGTTGCTTACATCACAGCGGGGCCATGACTCTATCTGGGTGATTGTAGACCGTTTGACCAAGGTGGCTCATTTTCTGTCCGTGCGGACAGATTATACCACGGGTCAGTATGCTCAGATGTTTATTGCCGAGATTGGCATATTACATGGGGTGCCCCTGAATATTGTGTCAGATAGAGACAAGATTTTCGTGTCACGTTTTTGGGAAAGCTTTCAGGAGGCTATGGGTACTGAGTTGAGGTTGAGTTCAGCTTATCACCCACAGACAGATGGACAGACAAAGCGTACTAATCAGATGTTAGAGGATATGCTACGCATGTGTGTTCAAGATTTTGGAGGAGGTTGGGAGCCACATCTTCCACTAGTAGAGTTTGCTTATAATAACTCTTATCAGTTTACGATTGGTATGGATCCATTTGAGGCCTTGTATGGCAGGCCTTGTCGTTCTCCAACCTGTTGGCTCGAGGTGGGGGATAACAGGTTGTTAGGACCAGAGGTGATTCAGGAAACCTCCGCGAGGATTGAGATGATTAGGAGTCGCATTTGAGTAGCCCATGACAGGCAGAAGAGCTACGCCGATGCGAAATGGTTCTTCCGGGAGTTTAATGTGGGGGACCAAGTATTACTGCGTGTATCTCCTATGAAAGGAGTAATGAGGTTCGGGAAGAAAGGGAAATTGGCCCCGAGGTACGTGGGACCATTTCCCATCATCGAGAGGATTGGGCCGGTGGCATACAGATTGGGACTGCCAGAACATTTGCATCGCATTCACGATGTATTCCACATCTCGTCGTTGAGACGGTACCTTCGGGATGATATGGCCTATACTCACATTGTGATAGATGAGATAGACTTACAGCCTGACAGCTCTTACGAGGAGAGACCGGTGGCTATCCTAGACTATAGTGAGAGGAGATTGAGGTCGAAGATAGTTCACTTGTGCGGGTCCAGTGGGAGCATCATAATGTGGAGGAATCCACTTGGGAGCGCGAGGCAGATATGCGCGAGAGATATCCAGAGTTGTTTTTACCAGGTATGCCTTATTTTCTGAATTTCGGGACGAAATTCCGTTATTAGGGGGGGAAGTATGTAATACCCCGTATTTTTATGCTATATTAATTTGGGGATTTATTAAATTTAATGTGAGTGAATTATTTAATAAAAATCCGGAAATTAATTATGTTATAATTATTAACGTGACGAGAGTTAGTAATTATGGGAAATTTGTTGAATATTACTAATGAGCAAAGTAATATATTATATTGGTTATATTGAATGTCATGGGTGAGTTAAATGACAATTTCGGAAATTTAGGTCGGGACGTGCTCGTGTCGCGTCGGGACTAAATTTTGATAAATAAAAAGTGAATATTTTATAAGTTGCCCGTATGGTCATTTTGAGTGTGCCAACGCGTCCGGAAGGGTCAAGATAGTCAGAAAAGTGTACCCGGGGTTGTAGTTTGGGTCTCGGGGCGTTTTTAGGCCTAATTAGTAACCTGGGAAGGCATTTTGGTCATTTCACATTTTTGGGTAATTAAACCCACGAAAATTAGAGGGGCTATATCTGATATTGAGGTTGTCACCTAGGGTTAGAATACCCAAAACCTAGAACGGCCATTGGAGAAGAGAGGAGAGAGCTCTCAAGCAATTCCAAGGCTCAAAACTCAACAGTTTGCACCGCTGCCACCACCAACGCGTAGATCGCGAGAAGGGGAACGTAACCACACCAAAATCAGCCACAATCCAGACTTTTGAAAATCCCAGGCAAGAGTTTATCTTTCTTATTTCGTTGGTGCAATTTCCATATTAGTTTAGGAATGATTAGGGATGAAATATATGGAAGAAAACCCAAATTGTGATAGGAATTTGCATGTAGTAAAGACTTAAACCTTATTCTGGAAATCTTTTGTGATGTAAAAGAATAATCCATGAAATTTTGTTGTAATTAAGAAAGGAATTCTGGGGTAAAACAGATTAGAACCATGATTTAGAGATTTTTAGGGTTCTTGAGTTTTAAATGAATTATGGCATGATTAATCCATGTTTAGTGACGTAAATTGACATGATTTACGTAGGAAATGTACGATATCATGTTAGGATGTTAGTAGTACAAATTTTGAGACGTTTGGGATTGTAAAATATGGATTTGGTGTAAGTTAGAAGATGAAACCCGTAACTGCAATTCTGCGAAATAGTTTAAGTTTATCCCAGGCGGACCGGTCCGGGTCTGAGGCGGATCGGTCCGATTTACCGGATCGGTTCTTTTATTCTGAGGCAGATCGGTCCGTTGATGATCGGATCGGTTCTTTTCCAGGCTTCATCGGTTCGCTTGCGGTCCGGGGTATACTGGCCTTCAGTAGTCGGATCGATCCGAGTCCCAGGCGGACCGGTCCGGTTAGCCGGATCGATTCTTTTATTGTAGGCGGACCGGTCCGGTGATAGAATCCCTGAGCATTATGTAGTAAGTGGAAAGGTTCCTTAAAAATTAAAGTAAGATGTGAACGGTTATACGTGATAACTAAATAATGATAAATAAAAGCCGTAACTATGGGATTTGAGAATATACGCATTATTGATATAGTAATATCAGTATAGTTATATGATTGTGTATGCATATACTATCTATGTGTGAAAATCGTGCCCACGCTACTTCCTATCCCTAAGGTTTCCGCGTTGGGACAGTCTTATCTCGATGGGACCTTTATGGGGGATATTGACTTGTTCCCTAGAAGATAGATATCCTTGGTACAGGCTATCGGAATGATAGTTCAGACGGTCCTAAGAGATGCGGGTATGTGCTTTCCTCTTAGAGACTTGGAATCTATGCTTCGCCTCATATTGTTTGTGTATAGGTATCCTTGGTACAGGCTATCGCAGTGATAGTTCAGACGGTCCTAAGAGACTTGGAATCTATACTTCACCTCAATATTGTTTGAGTATGTGTTAATACAGTTCGAGAGTGATTCCAAATTTGTATTCCCTTAGTACGAGTGATACGGGGATTGGATAGTAGAGTATGCCCGCACCATAGTTTTATTTGGGGTGCTGTTATGATATATATATATTTTATGAGTAGTTAATATATATATGAAATTCTGGAATCTGGAACTGCCTACTGTGATGTGATATGTAGGACATGGTTGATGACTTAATTATAAATACTTGTTTTGAGAAAGTATTATATGACACTGGAAAACTTTATTGATTAATAAAGTTAAAATGAGAACTTTGGTCACTTATTGAAATATTCTTTTCAAAGTATTGAATCGTTAAATTTTGAATCTTACGAGTAATCTAAGATAAGTTAAATCATTGGGAAGATTAGTGCGATAAATGATGAGACAAACCGTTGGGAAGGTTAGTGCGATAGGTGTGCACATTAGAAGAGAGGTGAGAATTTCTCAAGAGAGTGTCGCACTAATATGTTGTTGCATTGGCCTGTATCAATTTAAATACTTGCTAAACGTATTTTAAATCAAACACACTATCGGGCTCTGACCCGTTTCTTTTTTCTTTTTCTCTCTCTTGTATATATATGTATGTATTACACGTGCCCAGCCACAGGGGCGTCTTGCTTAGGATCCCTTCAAAGGAACGTGTTGCAGCTAGGTGGGAGTTGCAGGCCACTTGCATAGGCGACTTCGTTCACTTGATTCCACATCTATCATACTCATTTATTGGGCATGTCGTCCTTTCCACTATTTATCTGTTTTATTGGGACATTTGTATTTCGGTTATTTCTAGTACTGTTACTATGGAATTTATTTCAGTATGGATATTTTGCCTTAAATCTTAAATGTTGAAACTTTGAATGTTGAATGTTTAAATTAATTGGATTATGTTCCTGGATAATTGTTGTATGATTCTTACTTATTGAAAATGTTGTTACTAATTAAATAAATAAGTTTTTCTTTAAAAATACATTTTGGTTATAAAGGTTAAAAATGGTTTTGACACTTAGCTTAATTAATTAGGGTGTTAATTTGGAAAAGTTTATTTTTACGACAGTGATGCTAAGAATGAACCAACTGTTCACCTTGATTTTAATTTAATAAAGGAGTGATCGCCCGGTATTTAATTAGGCGGGGTGTCACACTTAATCAAGTTTAATGTTTGAGATCTATCACTACACCAAATTAGAGTGTACATGCCTTTCACGCGTTTCAATTGTTGAGGTTTATCACTACTTCTTGTTTTTATCAATCTTATTTTGAGCATTTCAATATTGAAGCATTTCAACAACTATTTCACTCTCGTTTCAATATTGAAATAATACAAAAACTAATGTAGGAGAGAGAAAATGTACCAACGTTAGAGAAAGGAGATGAGATAGTCAAGAGAATAAAGATGAGATCATGAGGGAGAGGGGTCCCAACGTGAGAGAGGATAGAAGAGAATGTGAGGAAGAGGGAGTTTTTGAGGAAGCGGGAACTTGTGAAAGACCAAAAAATATTTTAGGGTAAAAAAACTGCCCTTCTAAATTTTGGAGGACAAAAAAAGGGTCATAATATGTACACCTAGATTAGAAACTCTTAAAAAAAGGTCATAATATCTATAATCAAATATGATCTTTATATTTAAACTGTCATAAAAATAATACTAATATGTATAAAATGACATTTTATATTAGAATTGTCACATTAATAATATCATTAACCTTTAAATGATATTTTTGTAATAAATGTCCATAAATTATTTTTTCAAGAATCATAAAAAGTGTTTTTCTTGTAGTGGACAAACATCAGCCTAAGGTGGTTGAATTCGGCCTTTTTCAGCCTCATTTGACCTAAGATGGTCAGATTGATTCTTGCGATCATAATTGAACATTAATAGTGAAGTTGGTCTAGGACGACCAATAATAGTCTAAAATAGTTGAATTCAGCCTCTTCGGCCTCATTCGACCTAATATGGTCAAGTTGATCTCTTATGATCATAATTGACCATTAACGATCAAGTTGGTTTACGCTAACCAACATTATCCTAAAATGACTGAATTCGTCCCTTTTTGGCCTCATTTGACCTTAGGTGGTTAAATCGTACGATCAGAATTGACCATTAACAATCATGTTGGTCTACGATGACCAACATTATCTGAAGACAGATGAACTCAACCCTCTTCGACCTCATTTGACCTAAAATGATCAAATTAATCTCTCACGGTCATAATTGACCATTAATGATCAAGGTGGTCTACGACGACCAACATTAGCCTAAAATAGCTAAATTCAGCCTTTTCAACCTCATTTGACCTAAGATGGTCAAATGCATCCCTTACGATCATAATCGACCATTAATGGTCAAGTTAGTCTATGATGACCAACATTAGCCTAAGATGGCTGAATTTGTCCCTCTTCAGCCCCATTTGACTTAAGATGATCAAATTCATCTCTTACAATCATAATCAACCATTAGCGATCAAGTTGGTTTATGATGATCAATATTAGCCTAAGACGAATGAATTTGTCCTCTTCAGACTCATTTGACCTAAGATGGTCAAATTAATCTCTTACAATCATAATCAACCATTAATGGTGAAGTTTGTCTACGATGACTGACATTAGCCAAAGATGATTGAATTCGTCCCTCTTCATCCTCATTTATCCTAATATAGTCAAATTGATCTCTCATGATCATAATCGACCATTAATAGTCAAGTTGGTCTACGACGAAAAACATTAACCTAAGACTGCTGAAGTCGGTCTCTTCAACCTTATTCGACCTAAGATTATCAAATTAAGCTCTTACAATCATAATCGGCCATTAATGGTGAAGTTGGTTTATGATATATAACATTATCCAAACATGGTTGAATTGTTTCCTCTTCATCCTCATTTGACATAATATGGTCAAATTGATCTCGTGCGATCATAGTCCACCGTTAATGGTCAATTTAGTATATGATGACCAACATTAGCCTAAGACGAGTGAATTCGACCCTCTTCAGCCTTATTTGACTTAATATGGTCAAATTTTTATCTTAGGATCATAATTGACCATTAACGGTAAAGTTCGTCTACGATGACCAATATTAGTATAAGACGACTGAATTCAACCCTCTTTGACCTCATTTTACCTAACATATTCAAATTATTCTCTTATGATCATAATCGACCATAGATGGTCAAGTTGGTATACGACAACCACCATTAGCATAAGACTATTGAATTTGTCCATATTTGGCCTCATTTGACGTAAAATAGTCAAATTGATATCTTACGGTCATAAGCGACTACCAACGGTTAAATTAATTTACGACGACCAACGTTAGCTTAAGATGACTGAATTCGAACCTCTTTGTCCTCATTAGACCTAAGATGGTCAAATTGATCTCTATCGATCACAATCGCCCATTAATAGTCAAGTTGGTCTATGATGATCAACATGAGCCTAAGATGGCTAAATTTTGACTCATTCGACCTAAGATGGTCCAATTAATCTCTTCCAATCATAATCGACCATTAAAGTTCAAGTTGATTTACGATGACCAACATTATCCTTATTCGTCTAAATTCGGCCTCATTCGACCAAAAATGGTCAAATTATTCTCCTACGATCATAATTGACCATTAACAGTCAATTTAGTCTACGATGACCAACATTAGGCCTACTTCAGCATCGTTCTACCTAAGATTGTCAAATTGACCTCTCATTATCAAAATTGTCTGTTAACGATCAAATTGGTAAATGACGACCAACATTAGCATAAGATGACTGAATTCGACCAGCAACAACCTTATTTGACCTAAGTTTGTCGAATTGACCTCTTACGATTAAAATTAGGCTCAAATGGTCAAGAAAGTCCAAGACGACTAATATTAGCCATCAACAGACTTATTTGATCTTAGAAGATCAAAATGATCTTTGACGATGAAAGTTAACCTAAATCGATCAAATTAGTATATGATGACCAATGTTATCCTCGAATTGTCCCTATGAGTGTATGATAACCAAGATGATATATTATTGACCTTATACGGTACAATCAGTCTATAGTCAATATCACCGATCAATGAACAATCTAAATGATGCACGAACAAATTACGGTGAATATAATGCCCCGACATGTTTCAGGGTCACCATTGGGTCGACCTGCACCGAGTCAAAGAGTTAAAAGGGGAGGGAGAAAGTCCAATTTTATTATTAAAAAAACCTTTAATTGCACCATTTTATAAGGATCAAATTAACGATTTTAATTTGAGATATAATGATCACTTTATGTAGTTAGGTTGATTAGCATGGTTTATTTATGAAAATCCATTTAATCCAACAATGCTTAATAAATAGGAAATAAATTATGATTGCCCCTGTATTATTACAATGCTTGTCCCAAGGCCGGAATAAAATGGCATAGAATATCCCAAATCAAATGTTTTCAAAAAAGACAAGTTTTAAACATAATTGTAGAGCTTTCAACGATGATTGTTGCCCTCAAGGGCCTTACCGATTGTAATACCCCGTACTTTTAGAGATATTTAAATTAATTAAGTGGGCATAATTTGATAATTAAAGGAATTTATATGAATAGTAATTTGGGATTAATGAGCATTAGATTATTATCGATGTTTGTTACATTTACTTTTACGACTAATTAAATGAATTGGAATATTTTTATGTCATGTCATAGTGGGGTAAAGCCACGGGTAATATTTCACTTTGAAGAAAATGCGTATGGAGAAGTGAGGCCGAATAGTGAATTTTAGTTAAGTAACTCAGATGGATATTTTGAGTGCACTATTGGTTTCGAAATGTCCGAGATAGTCAGAATAGAGTATCCGGGGGTAGTGTTAAGCTTTCGGGGACTTTTGGAGTAGTAGGGACTCGCAATTGAGTCTATGAGTCAAACTGGATTTTATAAGGGATAAACCCGTATCTCCCTATTATAAGACCTAAGAGAGAGAAAGAGAAGAAAGAAAAGATAGAAAATAAGAAAGGAAGGAAAGGAAGAGAGAAAATGGGATTTCCGGCAAAACTCCGCGGGATTCAACTCGAGGTCGTCGGATTTTATCCACGAGGCAAGTGTTTACTTACTTTATTCATTTGAGTGTGTGTATCTCATATTATAATTGGTAACTAGATAATTTTGGGTTAGAACCCTTTAAATAAATTTGGGAAAATTGGATTGAGAGTTAACAAATTGATGTGTTGTTAACTCTTTATGAATTCTAGTGTTAAAACCATGCTAATGGTGTAAATCTTGTTGAGAAATTGGAAGAAATGAAAATGACGGGTTAATTAAGAAAGGGGTTTAATTTCTTGATTTATAGGTTGAATCCCATAAATATATTGATGTGTTGGTTATATAATTATGTATGGATGATTATTTTGTTAGTTACTGAGGTAGAAATCGTGGGATTGGAGTTGGGACTGTGTTGGATTAAAGAGAAAATTGGAGAAGATGATGGATAGTAACTCAGCGTCCTTTCCTAATCGATTTGGATAGGAAACGAATCGATTAGGCTCTTTGTCTAGAAATAAAATTTCTAGATCTTTTCAATACGAACGCGTGGGTGCCAACCGCATATTTTTCTCATTTTTTTGAATTAGTTATGATTTTTCTACGGAAGGGTGTCTGAGATCGAAATCGTTAGAAATCAAACCTGATATTGGGGGAATTAAGCTAGAATTATTTGGAGCTAAATATTAGGGGTTCCTAAATAAAGTTTTAGGACTTCAAAATGACTTGAGGAGATATAAAAATCTTGGGTTCGTAGAATTAAATTCGAGTTATATTTTATATAAATGTTTAGGTCGAGTAACATTTGAGAGAAATCTCGATAAGTGTGTTTATATATTTATGCGTAGAGAATAAATACGGGCCGATTACATTTGAGTAGAACCTAGGATGTGATAGGATGGAATTTAGGATATGGGCTAAAGAGGATTGAGCGGCTATTAGGTTTGTCTATTGACAACTATTGTTATAGGTGATGTGATACCTATGGAATTAAAATAGGTTGATAGTATACTTATTTAAATATTACGAATTGGTATATTCGGGTTTATGTAAAATCCTTAAAAGTGACTAAAGTGTAATTTAAACCTTAAGTAATAGAATGCTTATAGGTTTAATATGTTAAGTGTATGAATACTTATACTATTACGAATGGGAACATTCGGGATATTGGCTATCTCTATAAGATCTCGGCAAGCATATAGAGGAATGATATATATTATACATACATGAGTAGTTACAGTATGTATATATATGATATGATATGAATATAAATATATATGTGTGTGATTGGTGTATTTGTATTTCAGAGGTTGGTTCCACGGGCATAGGGATCGACAACCATATTATATATATCTCTAGTGCTATCCAGGGAGGTTGCGCGATGTGGGTGAATCCCCTAGCTTGAGGAGCAGGGAGAGTATATTCCTAGGTCATATCGTCCTGCATAAGGGTGCGATGATGATTCCACTTTCAGGAGGAAATATGACAGGCTCCACCATTTAGTTTTTCTACCATGATCATGAGTGAGTCTGACTTGGTACCTGGGTTAATTTGAGCATGCCTGGGTGTTGATAGCACTTTGAGACTGCATCCTCGAGTTATAGCTCGGTGGGATGGTTATTATACTTATGATTGTAATGTATGTATATATATACTTGTTGAGTATAATACATTGCTTGTATATGAAAATGAGATATCATATGACTTTGACTGGTGTAAATTGTAAAATGAATAAGAGGTTATTCCTCTTCCGGTAGAGTTATATCCGGACAAATAAAAATGTGAATCGTAGGTTCAAGTGAGAACTATACATAAGGGATAGTATATGTTAAAGTGAAAGTTACGTAACATGAATGGTATAGTTATATATAGAATGAGAACTATATGTATATATTATATTTATGCTTATTAACTTAAAGCCTATGCGATATCTTGCGGTATAACTTATATTATATCATGTAGGGTAGGTGATAGTTATGAGTATTAAGAGGATAGGTGAAAGATTTTAGTTAGGCAGGGTAGCATAACTAGTTTGTCTAAAATGTATACGATGCGTGTGCACTATTAGAAGATGGGTGAGGTGTATCTCATGAGGGTATACCAGTTTAAATATGAGAGATTTCATATTTTAAAAATATGGCATTTGAGCACTTGCTAAATATTTTCAAAACTCGAGCTCTGATCCGTTTCTCTATTTTCCCCTCTCTTGCTATATATGTATATGTGGTGACAATTATATTCAACACAAATAAATGAGAAAAGCGCAATCACCAAGTAAAATAAAGAACATAAAATGCCAATCCCACAACACAGTATGTACGTGGTTCATCATGAATGCCTACGTCCATGGTGGTGCAGTCAATATTATTTCTATATACTCCGGGGAGCGTTTACAGAGAATACAGTGCATGCCTCTTACCCCAGGCTTAGGGTTTATTATATACATGTTTATTTTCGGGAGTGGGGGTGTTGGACTCCCCCACGTCCATCTTTTTCTCCTGAAATATCTCTAAATGAGATCCTAGGATAAGACTAAGTCATAACGGAATTTAGTTAAGGTGCGAGGGGTCCGAACTTTTGGTAATTTTAATTAGGCTACTCGTCCGGGTCCATGATGGCAAATTCGAGTACCCACAATTGCCCCTAAAGTTATTGGGCCACAATTTGGGCTCAATAAATTTAAATGATTTATCATAATGGCTCTTTTGTAAATCGTGTAACTCTTCCTGAAGACGAGAACTGATTTAGGCGGCAGTTGCTTCGTGTCCTGTGCGTGATGATTAGGAGCATTTAAAAGTTATTTGGAGCAGGGTTCCATAGTTGTCGTTTCAAACTTCTTTATGTTCCTTCATCTTCTATGAGTTTTAGATGGTGTGTCCTCTTCTCCAGACCTTCATTTTATTCACTTTCAATCTCTCTCGTCATCTGGGCTTGTGATCTTGCATCGTCCAAGTCAAACTTTCATCTCGTAAGTCCTCTTTGCTCTCTCTTTGTGCTTTCTCTGTTGAGTTTTCTCTGAATTTTCGATTTAGGGTTTAGAAATGTCAAAGATAGGTAATAGATCAGTGTATGAGTTCAGGAAGTCTTATAATATCCCAGAATGGGTAGAGATTGAGTGTGCCTCTCTCCCTAAGAATGTTAAAGAGATAGAGGGCGCTCATTAGATTCATGTCCTGTTGCTTTCTCAAGGGGGCTTACTTTTCCTCCAAACAATTTGTTCCTGCATTTCTTTGGTTATTTCAACATTATCCCTGCACAGTGTTCGCCCAACGTCTGGAAGATAATCAATGATGTCCATAGAATAAATCAATTTTATGGCACTAACTTAGGGCTCATTGAAGTTTGTTTTTGTTATTCCTTCTCTCTAACTAGATCTAGTCTTCTTTATCTCAAGGTCAGGAGTCCTGACAGGGTATTGGTAGTAAATTTACCTGATTCCCACAAGGACTACTAGCAAGATGGCTTTCTTTCTAGGAATTGGCAGTTCTCCCCCCAGACCGAGGGGGCGAGGTCTGATAGATTCACTGTTCCCTTTTATGGGGAAGAGTACATAGGTATTCTTCGCTCTGCTCTTTTGATCTAATTGTTAATGTGTGATTTTTCTGACACTTTCTTATTTTCTTTTCATCGAGGATAAAGAACTTGGAACCTGCCCTTAGTGAGGTTCAAGCTGCCGAGCTGATTAAAGCTTGGAATATCAGGGAATCTTTGGATGATGGTGAATATCCCCGATCTGTTGCTTTCCTGCTCGAGTATAAGAACATCAGGTCCAATTTTATTGCAAGGCCTGTGGATAGCATTATTGACTTAGATACTTCTGAAGAAGCTGATGCCGATCCTATTCAATTGAACGAGGAAGAGAGCAGTTCTGAGAGTGATATCAGAGGAGGTGCTAAAGGTGGTTCTGGTGAGGAAAGCTCCAGTAGTGACAGTTCTTCCAGCTCAGAAGGGGTTTCTGAAGCCCAAGAGTCTTCAAGTACGTCCAGCAGTTCTAGAAAGGAAATGGTTCCCCAAGGAGAAACTTGATCCATGATGATTATGATGATGATGTGCTTCTCGATCAGAGGTTGAAGAAGCAGAAATCCAGCAGTGGGGCTATTGCCACTAGTTCTCAATCTGCTGCTCAGGAGCAGGAGAAGAAGAGATAATAAGAAGAGCAGTTGAGAGAGAGAGATAGAAAAAGGGAAGAGGAGAGGAAGAAGACTGAAGAGAAAAAGAAGGTTGAGGAGAGGAAGAGGGTAGAGAAGGAGAGGGAGGAGGAGAGGAGGAGAACAGAAGCGAGGATGAAGGTTGGGTAGGCCTTAGTGCCTGTGTCTGCATTGTCAGAGGGAGCATCGATTGCCATTTATCCTCAACTGGCCCCTGTGCTGCTCGAGAGAGCAGTCCTTCCTCTTGATTGGCAAAGGGCAATGGGGACTGACCAGCTAGCCTTACAAGGGAGTCAGAGGCTAGCCTTGGTAAGTCTGTTTCTCTTTTCTAATGCTTGTCAAATTCTGTTTTTTTTTTCTAATGTCTCCTTTTACTTGCAGTTCGTGATTGACTTTGTCATGCTCTATCACTCTCGCGACGAGCTGATGAATAAGAATGGTGAGCTGGAGAAGCAGAACGCTGCTTTGAAAGTGAAGAGTGTTGAGCTCGAGGCCAGCTTGAAGGCTGCTGATGTTGCTTGGACATCTTCTGATTTGGCCCTTGTTAAAGTCAATCAAGCGAGGGAGGCAACGGTCAAAGAACTGAACGAACTGCGGTAGACCTATGATTTGGTCTTCTCGAGGCTAAGGAGAATAAGGTACTAGTGGAGAAGCTGAAGGAGAAGAAGTCTAAGGCAGCCACCACTAAGGAAGATTCATATAATTCCAGGTGGGCTACCGCATATGAAGATGTTGAGGTTCAAATAGGCTACATCAACCCTCTGAATTTCAAGAAGGGCTAGAACAAGGCCCTCTTGGCTGCCGGGTTGGATGTTATTTCCCCCTTGTTTGATGAGCATAATCCAGGCTTGAAACCTGTCATAGATGAAGCTCTTGCCCCAGCCGTTGAAGGTGTTTACCCTGCTTCCCAGTCAGTTCCTATTTATGCCCTTCCTGCTCGGGAAACAGAAGCTGTCCCTACTGAGGGAGATGCTCCTACTGTTGTTGATAAGGGGAAGCAGCCAGCTTCTTTTGAATAAACCGAGGTCGCCATCTAATCGGCTCTTAGGGTTGCTTTTATATTTTTATTTGTAATGTCCCTTTACAATTCTCAATGTACTCTGATCCTTTATATATGAATGAAATGAAAAGACTTTTTCCCTTAGTGTACTGATTCATTTTATCCTTTACTGCTCTTTTATGGCCTGAAGTCGATTGATGTAGATGAATATATACCAACCACTTCTCAACTGGAAAGAATGCTTGGTCCTGATGTGAGTCCTCAAGTTCGTCATACCTTCGTAAGAATTTAGATGTCGCTGCGATTGAGGAATAAGCGTTTCATAGAGCAGACGGAGCTCGTTGTTAAACTGAAAGACAGGCTTCAGGAGATGGAAGAAGTTAGAGCTTTTATTTAAGAGGAAGTGAATACTCTGAGAGCAAGACTCCTCGATGCTACTGAGATTAACTAAGTCGGAGAAGTTCTGCAACAGAAAAATGAGTCCTTGAGGAGGGAAGTGTTGCGCTTCAGGGAGCATGCGCCGAGCACTACGCCTCCTGTTTTAAGGGGTTTATCCTCATCACGAGCTGGCACAGGACCAAGCGATGTTCCTCCGGTGCTGCAAGGTTCTACCCCATCGATTGTTTTATGATCTGCTACAAACGTAAGAAGACCATCTAGGGAAATGGATGAGCTTCATGAAGATGTCTGTCAAGCATACGTGATTGCTGCTGGGCTTCAAAAGGATGTCACACGGCTAAGGCATCTGTTTAAGAGAGGAACTCGATGAGTATGGGTTGATGGTTACGACCAAGGTTGGGTACATGCTCCGATGAGGCTGGAAGAGTTTGAAGAGCTTGCCTTTATCAGGGGATGGTTGAGTGCCCTAAGGGAGCTGCAAGTTCTAAAGAACTCAATACTCTAGTATCATCATGAGATCTCTCCTTCTACTTTAAGGCCTAACCCCTTCAGGAGGGATAGTTAATGGATCCCTATCGATGTCATCCCTCGACATCTATTGGAGTCAGATGCGAATGAGGTCGAGGAGGAATTAGCTCCTCATTCAGATGACGATTGAAGAGCACAAGTGGCTGATTATCTTGTTCAGAGGCCTCAGCCTCATTAAGATTTTACCAGTTGTAACTCTGTATACATATGTAATGAAGTAATGTAATATTGATGTTTTGGGCAATCTCGCAGATTAAACATGGGTTGTACGTTCTTGTTGTAAATGTGATGAAGTAATATAAAATTTATGTTTTGGGCAAACTCGCCGACTAAACAAATACATCATTTATTCTTCGCTTAATAATCTTGGTACTCTCGTGGACGACTAGATTGGTAAGTTTGAATTTGTTGAGTCAGTGTCCCTCCATTCTAATATGCTTATGAGATACCATTCTGTCTTACTTAACCTTTTAGGTCGTTTCGTTACACTCCCTTAGGCCTAAATGTGGCAATTGGCGAGGACACACCTGGTGTTGGATGCTCCATCCGATCAGGGTTTGATTAACCAAACATTATTTGGCGACCAATTTGACTTGGCCGAATCGCCTAAGGATCTCCTGTAGGGCTTCATATATTGCCAGGGGCAATGCTAAGAGGTTGTTCACGCTTTATAACGAAAACCTGAGGAGGGTGTTTTTCTTGCTATCGTGTACTAAGTAGTATGTCTATCACTTGGAAAGGGTGTACAAGTTATAAAGTCCATATATTAGTTATCTGACACCTCACAGAATGCAACTGCCAAACAAATTTTATTAATCACAAGTAAATGAGCTGCTAGTTTCATAAATCTGGTAAAAGACAAAAGAAAAAACTAGAAATAGAATCTCTTAAGATTGGTTGCATTCCATGCTCGGGGTATCTCTCTGCCCTCCAGCGTTTCTAAGTGATAGGCTCCTTGCAGTTCATCTCTTGTTATCTTGAATGGTCCTTCCCAGTTTGGCCCCAACTTGTTGGCTGATGGTTTTACTGCGCTACCAAGGACTTTCCTTAGGATATAGTCTCCAACTCGGAATGCCCTTGGATTGACCTTCTTGTTATAGTGTTTGGTGAGCTGTTGTTGATAGCTCGCTAGCTTCACTAAGGCAAGTTCTCTGTGTTTATCGGCTAGGTCGAGTTCAGCGAGCAATGCTGTATCATTCTGGCCCTGGTTGATAAGGGTAGATTTCATATTTAGTAGGCTTGCTTCCAATGGGATGACCGCTTCCATTCCATAAGTTAGTGAGAATGATGTTTCCCCCGTTGCCCGACGTGGTGTAGTGCGGTAATCCCATAGAATATGCGGTAGTTCATTCACCCATGCGCCTTTGGCTCGCTCTAATCGTCTCTTTAACCCATCGATCACTATTTTATTGGAAGCTTTGGTTTAATCATTGCTCTGAGGATATGCCACCGAGCTGAAATAGTGTCTGATCCCGTGTTCATTGCAGAAGTTTTGGAAAGGGCCATGTAATACCCCGTATTTTCATGGCTTTTAAATTATGGGATTTATTAAATTTAATTGAGATAAATTAATTTAATTTTAATCCGAAATATTGTTTTAAATATTTACTAGCGTGACAAGAGTTAGTAATTATTGAGAATATATTATTTGTTGCATATTACTGGATGAGTATAGTAATATATGAGATTTATTTTTATAATATTGTCACGTGTGAATAAAATGACAATTGTGGAAATTTAAGTCGGGACGCGCCTGTGTCGTGTCGGGACTAAATGTGGATTAATAAAAGTGAATATTTTATAAGTTGTTCGTATGGTCGTTTTGAGTGTACCAACGCGTCCGGAAGGGCAAGATAGTCAGAAAAGTGTACCCGGGGGCCTAGTTTGGGTCTCGGGGCGTTTTTAGGCCTAATTAGTACCCCGGGAGGGCATTTTAGTCATTTTGTATTTTTGGGTAATTAAACCCACGAAAATTAAAGGGGTTATATCAGATGTTTACGTTATCTCCTGGGGTTAGATAACTCAAAACACTAGAACGGCCATTGGAGAGGAGAGGATAGAGCTCTCAAGGCATTCCAAGGCTCAAAACTCAATCGTTTGCACCACCGCCAACGCGTAGATCGCGAGACGGGGAACGCAACCACACCAAATTCAACACCAAACCAGATTTCTGAAAATCCCAGGCAAGTGTTTATCTTGCTTATTTCGTTGATGCATCATCCATAGGAGTTATATGAGTACTTAATATATATATGAAATTCTGAAATCTGGAACTGCCTACTGTGATTTGATATGTAGGACATGGTTGTTGACTCAAATTATAAATAATTGTTTTGAGAAAGTATAATATGACACTGGAAAAATTTATTGATTAATAAAGTTAAAAGGGGAACCTTGGTTACAAATTGAAATCTTACGTTTTAAATACTTGTGTTGTTCAGTTGTAAATCCTGCGAATAACCAAAGATAAGATGAATCATTGGGAAAAGATAGTGTGGTATATGACTAGATAGACCATTGGGAAGGTTAGTGCGATAGGTGTGCACATTAGAAGAGAGGTGAGAATATCTCAAGAGAGTGTCGCACTAATATGTTGTTGCATTAGCCTGTAATCAATTTAATACTTGCTAAACGAATTTTTAAATCATATACACTATCGGGCTCTGACCCGTTTCTATTTCCTTTTCTCTCTTGTATATATATGTATGTATTACAGGTGCCCAGCCACTGGGGCGTCTTACTTAGGATACTTTGGAAGGAACGTGTTGCATCTTAGGTGGGAGTTGCAGGCCTGTTGTTTAGACGACTTCATCCATTTGATTCTACTCCTAGTTCAGTTTTATCCAGCAGGGGCATGTGTTGCCCTCTTTCTATTATTTAGTTGGTATTGTCAGAGATTGAAATTTTTACTTTCAGTACCTTTATTTCGGGATTATTACTGTCAGGATGTTTTCCTTTAGTGTTGTAAATGTTGGGATTTATTATTGATGATTATATTCGTGTATGTTCAATTCTATTTTTATTCTTAATGTGTGACTCTTTAGATGTTAATGGTTTAAGGTTTTATAACCGGATTTAATAAAATGAGAATAAGGTTTTAAATGGTTTTGACACTTAGCTTAATTATTTAGTGTGTTTAAATTGGAAAAGTATTTTTTCGACAGTGATGCTAAGAATGAACCAACTGTTCACCTTGATTTTAATTTAATAAAGGAGTGATCGCCCGGTATTTAATTAGGCGGGGTGTCACAGGTGGTATCAGAGCCAGGTTCCAGTGTCCTTAGGATTTGTACGGCTTATTATGCTTCCAGCGTTGCTTTGTTTGTTATAGAGCCCTATGTTTAGGATTGTCGATTCCTTTGACGAGATTTCGTTCTCCTACTATAATGTGTATACACTAGTGAATTCTAATTTCGTTCGGATGAGTGCGTGTGCCGAGCGATGACGGATGTCAGAAGAGGACCGTTAAGCGTACATCAGGAGGCAGGGCTCAGTTGAGATTATGAAATATATCCGAGGATGATGACCGTAGTCGAGGTCACCTCCATTATGGCACGAGAAGCCACGACTAGAAAGGCGACTAAGGTGCATCAATGATTTTCAAATGTTGTTATAGTCAAATGAGGTGCGAGGGTAAACTTACCCAACGTATTACAAAAACGTGTAGAGACTGTCAGCGGGAAATTTTAGAAACGCGAAAATTATATGTGTTTACCAAAGGAGGTAAAGTATCCAAAGGCTTAAATATAGGACGGAGTGTGGCAAACTGAAAGTGAAAATTTAGAGAAAATTTTATTGGCTTTCGGGATGAAATTATAATGGTTGGAGTCAACCACCAATTTTAGAAGTGGAATGCTATGCCTATAGGAGAACCTTAGGTATAGTGTTGACCGTATGTTCCTTCCTCAACTGTTCAGGATGAGAAGCAAACGTGGTTCTGAACTCATCGCAGGAGGGCATGACAGAAGTCCAATTGTGGATATGAATCCTAATCGTTAGCAAATTTTGTATCGAAAGAGGTAGATACTAGTGGAGGAAACGACTCCAAGTGGGAGACCAACTTGTAATAATAGTTGATAATACTCGAGGAGGAAATTCTGATGGACGACCGATTCAGAGGTTGACAATGTCATATTTTGTCAATATAGATGATAACGCTTCTTTGTGGGGGAAGTTAAAGGAATAGAAGAATTTAGTCGAGAATAAGACTGAATACAACGGTGGTGGTATAGCACCACAAAAGGATGTGGATACACATCAGGAAAACCATTTAAATGCTTCAGATAGTTAAATTCTTACCAAGTGATGGTAAATTCAGTAAGTACTATTATAGATAGTAACATGATCTTTATGGCCTAAAAAGCTAAGGGAACAATCGGGATGGCTAACAGGAATCGAGTCTACTAAAGTCCGAGAGAAGGACAATCCTAACCTGGTTAGTAGGACAGGTGATAAGTGGATTATGTGTTGAGGTATTTTGGTGCGCAGTGAAATTGCTCGCGATAATATGTTCCAAAGTGAGAAAAAGGGACAAGAATACGGTGCCTAGTAAAGGACGACGATTAAAAATAATTTTGGTTTGGTTTGGGCAGACGTGTTACGTCCGAAAACCATTTGTGTAGTCAAGACGATTTCCAGGATGGAAGTATAAGTTATATCCTTAGAGGATGCGACGTGTTTATGTGACACGAGCGAGTCACCATATTTTGTTCATTTCTAGATTAGCATGTGAGACGAGTTTAATGCATATCATTATAAATGTTACAATTATGTGAATATTTTTCCTTATTATAGCGGGATTTTTCTTTGGTGCTATCCGCGGGGGATGAATGAGTATATTAACAGTGTTTTATACTTTAATGAGGTTACTCGTTGTAGTGATGCGATACACGAGTATGATATTATCTTTGTTAAAATGTTATAGAAATGGGTAGTATGATAGTGGGCATTTATTGCAAGGCTATCGGAGTAGTTACATTAGTGCAACACGTTTTGTTTTGGCGAGGCTTTACCTGTAAGAAGGTTGGACTCGCACTTATATTATCTATCCTAGAGACTTCGGAGGAGATAGTGGGCTCGAGATATTCGATATCAATGTATGTATAGACTTTGTCAGTATGATTCAGTATGTACCGGGATTTACCGTTGAGCGAAAAGACTTGACTCGGTATTATGTTTAGCACTCCGAACTTAGTGATAGGAAGAGTGCAGTGTTATATTTATCCTTAAGAGATGTGGGAGTTAAGAGTTATACCCCTAATGTTAGAAAAAGGAAATTTAGAGAATTTCGATCGTATGTATCCGAGGTTTATAGAATGTAATTACCATCAACCAATACGGGATGATAGTGAAATTGGTGAAACGTTCTTTGTTAAGCATAATT
Source organism: Sambucus nigra (assembly GCA_949130495.1). Classification (NCBI taxonomy): domain Eukaryota; kingdom Viridiplantae; phylum Streptophyta; class Magnoliopsida; order Dipsacales; family Adoxaceae; genus Sambucus; species Sambucus nigra. The sequence goes on along the minus strand of OX422219.1, from coordinate 349,899,954 downwards.
ACGGGAGAAATTGTAACTTTTCTATCAAGGGACGGAATAAAGGGGTATATACTATGGACGGAGGACCTAACGGATTTCGATAACCGACAATGCTAGGTAGTAGTGTATCGGGGGGGTTCCTTGTTTGAATTTCGCTTTGCGAGACATCCTACGCATGAAACTTAGCGTAAGGATGGAAATAGGGAGACGTTTGGTCACTATTCCATGAGTTCGGTACCCTGGTCGAAATGGGATCAAGTAATTATGTATGTAAGTTGGAAGTTGAATTTTGTCTTCAAGCTATTGGAAGTGGATCTTGTGGTAAGAAAGCATTGAAAGTTACCCCACGAGTTAAGGGTGGAACGATGATAAGGAGAATTTAAGAATTTTGATTCCTAGGGTGATTGAGAGTACCCAAATGTCGTAACCGCGTTCAAAACACGAGGCGAATAAAGAGTTAGAATGATTTTTAGCATGGATTATCTGGAAAGAAATTTATTATACAAAAGAGATGACTTGAAATTATTTTGATGAATAGAGCATTAGTGATTTATTTTGGTTGTTGTACCTATTTGGGAAAATTATTGTACTTATCTAAGGAAGGTTGAGAATTATTATTCCTCTTTTATTGTCATGGAATTTGAATGCCCTATTCCTTCTATTCCGTTGAATTTAGTTAGTCCTATAGATGAGTAGCACGCCGTTCGCTCTCCCAGGGCGGTCGGAGTGTTGCAAAAATGTGGGCATCTTGGTTAATTGCAGTTAAAATAGTCCTAGTCGAAGGGACGTGGTAACAAAAGTGTGAAATATATGTTTGTGGGACTAGTATAAGGAAGTGGAAGTGATAGAGTGGATTAAACGTCACATGAGGGGCGATAATCCATACATAAGTGTGCAATTAGAATATCACGCCCTAACTTGATTGGAAGGCTGTGGGAAGCCATTTAAGAATTGGTATTCCTTGAATAGAGTAGAATTTAATTGTTATGAAGCACACCCAAAGCGGAGTTGTTATTAGTCAAGTGTGAGAGCGACTTGCGCATACAAAGAGTAATGATGTTAGTATAGTATAAGAGATCTAGAAGTGCGCTTCATGGAGAGAAGAGCATAGGTCGGAACTTTCGGCATACTCCAAGGAAGGAAGGGGAGTATTACGTGTCACTTAATGTGAGACATTTCAAGGGAAGAATCGATGTTTAGCGAGACATAGCGAGTAGTCTCTACATGCACTGCCCATAGGTAAGGTTTGGTTGAAAGAGGAGAATCAACCAAAGAATTTTGTGTTTATCGAAAATTCCTGAAATTGGAAGAGGTTGGTAAAGTCGGTAAAGTTCTTGGATGGGTTTCCATCCTCAAAACAAGATCAAGGGTTTATCCCGAATATATGAATTAAGTCACCGAGAAGGAAGTGATTGATATTCCTTTGGGCTGGCTTACAATATTAACTAGTATGCCCCAGACTTCCTTTGAAAGGAAGGATCGCGCCAGTGCATGTTCCGGCGCAGTATAAATTTCTGAATCAGGATGAGATTGGTGAATCCCACCTTTGATATGGGATTTCAGGAATCAGTGGAGATAAGATTTCGTTTCAAGTAGGATGTATCACCCGTAGCTAGGGAATGGGCGCACGGTGATTAAAGATTTGTGGAGCCACGTGAAGGAGATTTTGGAATCTTGGTACGATGATTTCAAGAATGCTCTGTAGAAGCACTCGTACCTCTTTGTCGCGTACGAGGTACTTATTAAGGTTTTGTTATAGAAGAACCTCGACTATTCTCCTTCCGTATGTTTAGAGGAGAGTAGATAATCAGAACTTTTGGGTCGGTCGAGAAAATATCCGATAACTATGGTGGAATTCCACGACTGTTTTAGGCAGTCAAGAGTGGTCAAATATTCGTATGATCTTCTCAGAATGGGAATTTTGTTTATGAAAAAATCCGAGTAGTTGTCATGTAGTGAGGTGCAGCCTCCTAATGATAGTGACATAATGGAATTTATAACGTATAGACGTAACCTATTCAAATGTTGTTAGTTGGGAGTGCAATGTGAAGTGTCTCCAATGAGAATGTAAAACAATGTTGTTGTGAGGAAAAAGCTATAGTGATTGAGCGCCGTACTATGTAGATAGTTTGCGTACTGACAAGGATATCCAGAATTGTGCTACCTGGTAGGCCTTATTTTTCTGAATTTCGGGACGAAATTCCGTTATTAGGGGGGAAGTATGTAATACCCCGTATTTTCATGGCTTTTAAATTATGGGATTTATTAAATTTAATTGAGATAAATTAATTTAATTTTAATCCGAAATGTTATTTTAAATATTTACTAGAGTGACAAGAGTTAGTAATTATTGGGAATATATTATTTTTTGCATATTACTGGATGAGTATAGTAATATATGAGATTTATTTTTATAATATTGTCACGTGTGAATAAAATGACAATTATGAAAATTTAAGTCGGGACGCGCCTGTGTCGTGTGAGGACTAAATGTGGATTAATAAAAGTGAATTTTTTATAGGTTATTCGTATGGTCGTTTTGAGTGTGCCAACGCGTTCGAAAGGGCGATATAGTCAGAAAAGTGTACTCAGGGGCCTAGTTTGGGTCTCGGGGCGTTTTTAGGCCTAATTAGTACCCCGGGAGGGCGTTTTAGTCATTTTGTATTTTTGGGTAATTAAACCCACAAAAATTAAAGGGGTTATATCAGATGTTTACGTTATCTCCTAGAGTTAGATAACTCAAAACACTAGAACGGCCATTGGAGAGGAGAGGATAGAGCTCTCAAGGCATTCCAAGGCTCAAAACTCAACCGTTTGCACCACCGCCAACGCGTAGATAGCGAGACAGGGAACGCAACCACACCAAATTCAACACCAAACCAGATTTCTGAAAATCCCAGGCAAGTGTTTATCTTGCTTATTTCGTTGATGCATCATCCATAGGAGTTATTAGGATGATATTTATGGAAGAAAAACCCAATTTGAGATGGGAAATTTTCATGTAGTGATGATTTATATGATATTCTGGAAACCCTTTGTCATGTAAAGGATTAAGAGTTTGATTAAGAAAAGAGTTCTAATCAGGTACAAACACTAAAAAATTATTTCGGATGATCGGACCATTGGAATCGCTTGAAATTTTAGTATGTTGTAGCGAACGGCGAGACAGGACTGCTGACAAAAATTCAGCTTGATCAGACGGTCGGATTTCTAAAACTATTATTTTTACTAGAAAGTTTTATGTTTTGAGGACTCTTAGAGAGTTTTATATTTTGAGGACTCTTCTAAGTAATAAAAAAAAATTCAATTAAAATTCCATTTTAATTCCGATTTCGAAACCGTTTGAAATTCTCATCTTTGAAAATAAAAATTCAAAATCCTTTAATGTAAGGCGAAATCTATATTTTTGGGATATTTTGCATAAGGGATAATGTAAGTATATATTAAAGGGGAGAGACACGTAAGAGAGAGTTATGTTGGAACATAAATGGATATCTACTGAATTGTACATTTGGAAGAATAGAGTCCATGAGGGTTACATAGTAAGTTGAAAAAATCCTTCGAATTAAAGTTAGAAACGAACCATTATACTTGATAAATAATAATGGGAAAATAAGGATAAATGTTATGAATGTGGGTTATTGGATAAACCTAAACTGATATAATAAAAGTGGTATATTTACATGATTGTGTATGCATATATTATATACTTGTGAGAATCATGCCCGCGCTACTTGCTATCCCTGAGGTTACCGCGCTGGGACGATCTTATCTCGTGTGCCTTATGGGGGATATTGACTCGTACCCTAGAAGATAGGAATCCTAGGTAGAGGCTATCGAATCGGTAGTCACGGTCCTAAGAGACGTGAGGGTATGTACTGACCTCTTGGACTTGGAAACTATGCTTCGCCTCAATGTTGTTTGTGTATGTATTTATACAGTTCGAGAGTGATTCCAAACTTGTATTCCCTTTAGTACGATTGATACGGGGATTGGATAGCAGAGTATGCCCGCACCATAGTTTTTATGTGGGGTGCTGTTATGATATATATATTATATGAGTACTTAATATATATATGAAATTCTGAAATCTGGAACTGCCTACTGTGATTTGATATGTAGGACATGGTTGTTGACTCAAATTATAAATAATTGTTTTGAGAAAGTATAATATGACACTGGAAAAATTTATTGATTAATAAAGTTAAAAGGGGAACCTTGGTTACAAATTGAAATCTTACGTTTTAAATACTTGTGTTGTTCAGTTGTAAATCCTGCGAATAACCTAAGATAAGATGAATCATTGGGAAAAGATAGTGTGGTATATGACTAGATAGACCATTGGGAAGGTTAGTGCGATAGGTGTGCACATTAGAAGAGAGGTGAGAATTTCTCAAGAGAGTGTCGCACTAATATGTTGTTGCATTAGCCTGTAATCAATTTAAATACTTGCTAAACGAATTTTTAAATTATATACACTATCGGGCTCTGACCCGTTTCAATTTCCTTTTCTCTCTTGTATATATATGTATGTATTACAGGTGCCCAGTCACAGGGGCGTCTTACTTAGGATCCTTTGGAAGGAACGTGCTGCAGCTTAGGTGGGAGTTGCAGGCCTGTTGTTTAGACGACTTCATCCATTTGATTTTACTCCTAGTTCAGTTTTATCCAGCAGGGGCATGTGTCGCCCTCTTTCTATTATTTAGTTGGTATTGTCAGAGATTGAAATTTTTACTTTCAGTACCTTTATTTCGGGATTATTACTGTCAGGATGTTTTCCTTTAGTGTTGTAAATGTTGGGATTTATTATTGATGATTAAATTCGTGTATGTTCAATTCTATTTTTATTCTTAATGTGTGACTTTTTAGATGTTAATGGTTTAAGGTTTTATAACCGGATTTAATAAAATGAGAATAAGGTTTTAAATGGTTTTGACACTTAGCTTAATTATATAGGGTGTTTAAATTGGAAAAGTATTTTTTCGACAGTGATGCTAAGAATGAACCAACTGTTCACCTTGATTTTAATTTAATAAAGGAGTGATCGCCAGGTATTTAATTAGGCGGGGTGTCACAGGCCACTCTCGAACTGTGTTCTGTTACCAATGATGATGGTTCTGGGGATTCTAAAATGGGTAATTATATTTTTCCATATGAATCTCATCATATCTGCATCTCGGATGTTTGCCAGTGGTTCTGCCTCGATCCATTTGGTGAAGTAATCCGTTGCGACCAATAGATACTTGCGATTGCCGACGACGATAGGAAGTGGTCCTACGATGTCCATTCCCCATTGGGCGAAAGGCCAGGGGCTGGTGAGTGAACTTAGGTCGCTGGTAGGTTGGTGAACCATAGGAGCATGTAGTTGACATTTTTTTGCATTTTCGAGCGTACACTACCGAATCTTTTTGCATATATGGACACCGGTAGCCTTCCTTCATAGCTCGAAAGGCTAGTGATCTTCCTCCATTATGGCTTCCACAGATTCCTTCGTGAAGCTCGTGTAGAATTTTCGCGACATCCCTTGGGTGAACACATTGTAGGTAAGGGCCTGAGAACGATCTCTTATACAGCTTGCCCTCAGGAGATAAGTGAAAGCGAGCATCTTTGACTCTTATCTGATGAGCAGTTTTCCTATCGCTTGGAAGTGCGCCATCCTTCAAATATTCCCTTAAAGGATCCATCCAACTGGGTGCTGACTCAATCTGGAGCACATTATTTAGGCCCGGCTGCTCATCGCTCTGGTTGATTCTCGAATGAGTGAGGAAGTGGATGGGGATCGTTCTTTTCAAGCAGGAATTAATTATCGAACTCAGGGTTGCCAGGGCATCAGCATGACTATTCTGTTCTCTGGGAAATTGCTGGACACTGACTTCCTTGAAGTTGGCCATTAGCCCTTTTGTCAATACGAGGTAGGCCGCTATTCTCTCATCTTTTGCGTTGTAGTCCCCACTTATCTGATTAGAGATTAATTATGAGTCACCGAACACCTGTAACTGCTTTGCCCCTAAAGTGTGTGCCTTCTGGAGACCGGCTATAAAAGCCTCATACTCTTCCTCATTGTTGGAGGCTTCAAATCCAAGCCTGATTCCTTGTTCGAGGATTGTATCTTCTGGAGTAACAAGCACAATGCCCACTCCTTCCCCCTTTGAGTTGGAGGATCCATCAACAAATAATTCCCAAACTCCCTCTGTTGCGTGGTTCTCTCTTTGCTTCATGGGTTGAAGTTCGGGTAGAGGATGCTCGCTTATGAATTCAGCTATGAAATCAGCAAGGACTTATCCCTTGATTTCATTCCTTGGTTGAAATTGGATGTCAAATCGTCCAAGCTCGACCGACTATTTAGTCAGTTTGCCCGATAAATTCGCTTTCCTCAGGATTGATTTAAGGGGGTTCGATGTAAGGATGCTGATGGTGTGAGCTTAAAAGTATTTTTTAAACTTCCTTGAAGCTACTACAAGTGCAAAAGCGAGCTTCTCTAGTGGTAGGTACCGCTGCTTAGCCTCTAATAAAGTCTTTCTCGCGTAGTAAACTTGGTGCTGGATTCCTTTTTTCTCTCACACCAGCGCAGAACTAACGGCGTAGTTGGAAACGGTGAGGTATAAATACAAGGAATCTTTTTCTTGAGGTATGATGAGCATGGGTGGTGATATAAGGTAAGCCTTAAGCTCGTTCAATGCTTACGAGCAATCTTGATTACTGTTTTGTTTCCCTTCAAGAGCTCGAAGAATGGTTTTCATTTCTCAGAGGATTTCGAGATGAAATGATTCAAGGCAGCGAGCATGTCGGTGAGCTTCTGTACATCCCGTATCGTGCGAGGGGGTTGTACCCTATTGATTACATCAATCTGGTCCGGATTAGCCTCGATGCCTCTCTTACTGACCAAGTACCTAAGAAATTTTCCTGACTGGACACGAAAGAACACTTGCTCGCATTGAGCTTCATTCGGTATTTCCTGAGGATTTCGAAGGTTCTCGATAGGTCTGAGAGGTGGTCTTCTTTATTCCTGCTCTTGACGAGCATATCATCGATGTAGACCTCCATAGTATCTCCCATTTAGTCTTTGAACATCTTGGTGACCAGCCGCTGGTAGGTTGCCCCTGCGTTTTTCAGCCCGAAAGGCATGACTTTGTAACAGTATAATCCGACAGTGGTGATAAATGCATTCTTGTCCTAGTCTGGTGTATACAGAGGGATCTGGTGATACCCCGAATATGCATCTAGAAAACTCATTCTTTCGTGAGCTGCTGTAGCGTCCACCAATTGATCGATTTTTGGGAGAGGGAAACTGTCCTTAGGGCAGACCCTATTAAGGTCAGTGAAGTCAATGCAGACTCTCTATTTCTCATTATTCTTTAGAACTACTACTGGGTTGGACAACCATTTAGGGAATTGGACCTCCCGTATGGATCCTGCATCCAACAATTTTTTAACTTATTTTTCTATGGCTTTTGCCTTCTCGGGCGTAGTTCACCGTGCCTTCTGTGTGATAGGTTTGAAAGTGGGGTCGACATGCAACCGATGACAAATCACACTGGAATCAATTCCTAGTAGCTCATATGGTTCCCACACGAAAATGTCTACGTTGCTTCTCAACAGAATCGCCAATTCCTTCTTTTCTTGATCTGTGAGAGAAGCTCTAATCAGGAATATCCTGTCCTTATCGCTATCACTAGCTGTAACTTTCTCCAGGTTTTCCACGACTCGCTCATAGGGTAGGAGCCTGGTCTCATCCACTCTGGGTCTTTCGTACCTTAACTGCTATTTTGAAGGTATCAGACCTTCTTATTCCTCGACCTTGTCATTGGGCTTCTCGGCCTTCTTCTCTGGTCTAGGGCGGATGGCCACTATAAAGCACCTTCTTACCATCGCTTGATCACCATGGATCTCCATTACTCTTCGCTCAGTCACATATTTGAGTTTCTGATGGTAAGTCGAGGATACTGCCTTCATCGCATGTAGCCATCCTCTGCCAAGGATAGCTTGGTATGGTGAGTCAATGTCAACTACCAGAAACTCAATCATCTTGGAGATATTTCCTGCCCTTACTGGTAACACAATCTTTCCCAATGGAATAGTCACTCTTCCAGTGAAGCCAACTAGAGGGACAGTGACTTCCTTCAGGTCGACGATGCTTAACTTTAACATTTTGAACAGGTCGAGATACATTACCTCGGATGAGCATCCTTGGTCGACGAGCAACTTGTCGACATCATAGTTAGTTATCCTGAGTGTAATGATCAAGGCGTCAAGATGTGGGGTTCTCATTCCCACCAGATCCTCATCTGTGAACATGATATATTTGCTATAGTCGACGTCATCTGCTCGCCGGCGTTTTACTAATTGGGTCTTTGCTGGATCGATCTGAAAAGCTTGCATTACTGCTGTAAGCTTTTTTACCTCCATCCGAACTGAATTCTCCTGAATCTGCCTCCTATCAGATGCCCCATGAAATACAATGAATTCATGGCCAGCATCATCTTTGAGTATGTTTTTGAGTCTTGCTTTTCCATTGGCAGCAACTTTCTCTGTCTTCTTCTCTACAAACTCATTCAGGTGCCCAGACTGGGCCAGCTCTTCGAGGTGGGACTTAAGAGCTTTGCAGTGCTCAGTCTTATGTCCTCCCCCTTTATGAAAAGTGGATCTCATCGCGTTATTTCTATTTGAGGGATCTCCTCCCATCTTTCTGGGCCACTTAATAAATGGCTCGTCTTTGATCTTCGCTAGAATCTTATAATTTGGTTCTTTGAAGACAGTGTTGACTGCCTGAAATGCTTTTGAAACATCGTTCTTGCCTCCGTTCTTGGATCCATTCTTGCCCCTATTCTTGCCTCCTTTCTTCTGGTTCTCAACTTTGTCGTTGCCTTTGGCAGCGATCTTAGTTTGACCGTTCTTCCTTGTGCTGAGGCGGGTCACATCCTCCACATTGGCGTACTTCTCGATGCGAGCCATCAGATCGTCAATGGTCGTGGTATCTTTCTTCGTCAGGGATTGGTGCAGAAGGCAAGAGATGGGTAGCCCAATTTTAAAAGAGTCTACTACCACCTGCTCCGAGTAGTCCTCAATCTTATTGAATAACTCCCAGTACCTTTTCGCATAGTCTCGGAGGCTCTCCTGAGGTGTCTTTTTCATTGTTAGTAAAGCATCCATCCTTTTGGGATGGGAGTTACTAGTAATGAAGCGGGCCATAAAGAGCTCGGTTAGGGACTTAAAGCTTCTGATAGACCTGTGAGGGAGCCTTTCGAACCATTTCTGCACCACATCATGCAGGCTCGAGGGAAAAATCTGGCACATCAGTGTATCCCGGTGGTTCCAGAGAGTTATGGCTTGCCTGTACTGCCTAACGTGATCAATGGGGTCAGTTTTTCTGGCATAAATCTTGAATCTCGAAATAGAAAACTTCTTAGGGGCTTCCTCTTCTTCTATTTCCCTTGAGAAAGGGGATTTCATCTGGGTCTTGAGAGCTCGTCTAGCAAGCTCCCTGGTCGATCTTGCGTCGTGATGTGCTGGGTGTTAGTCCATCTCCCTTCGGACCAAATTTCGTATGTTCTCATTGCTGCGAGCTGGGCTCCTGTAAGGACTAGCCGATCGCTGGTGCTCAAAAGTGTTATCGCCTGACTCGTGCTTCTCACTCTTTTGGGATACATGCCTAGGGCTCCTTCCTCGGTTGTGAGACTTGCTCGCCTGAGGGATAGGAGTGCGGTATGGTCATCGCCTAGTGCTGCGATGGATCTCTTTCTCCATCCTTTATAATTTCCTTTTGAGGCGAGCATTCTCAGCCTCTTGCTTGCGAGCGGACTCCCTTTGCTCTTGGAGCCTTGCCTCATAGGCATTAATCAGTTTGGAGATTTATGTGGACCTTGCTGGTCCTTAGCTTTCCTCTGAGGCTGGCCTCTCTGGGCGAGCCCTCTGATCTGAACGTCGAAATTCAGATCTGATCCTGCGAGGAGCAGGTTGTTCTTGGATATCTCCTGCCTGAGGGGCGATACTGCTGTGACTAGACATTTCAAACTTCTTTGTTAGTGTGGGCTTTCTCAGGGAAGACAAACGTTTCCCACAGACGGCGCCAATTATGGTGACAATTATATTTAACACAAATAAATGAGAAAATCACAATCACCAAGGAAAATAAAGAACATAAAATGCCAATCCCACAACACAGTATGTCCCTGGTTCAGCATGAATGCCTACGTCCACGGTGGTGCAGTCAGTATTATTTCTATATACTCCGAGGAGCGTTTACAGATAATACAGTGTGTGCCTCTTGCCCTAGGCTTAGGGTTTATTATATACATGTTTATCTTCGGGGAGTGGGGGTGTTTGACTCCCCCACGTCCATATTTTTCTCCTATAATATCTCTAAACGAGATCCTAGGAGAAGACTAAGTCATAACGGAATTTAGTTAAGGTGCGAGGGGTCCGGACTTTGGGCCGTTTTTATTAGGCTACTCGTCTGGGCCCATGATGTCAAATTCGGGTACCGATAGTATATATATTAGGTGTTCGGGCATAAGGACGCCTGGATGATGATTATTTCAAGTCAGATGTCTGTTGTAGCAGCTGTGGATGCAAGCAGGTTTATTGTAGGCGTTTCTATCCTTGAGATTTAGATAGGATGTATAATAGAAATATTCGGGCTAATGCCCCAACTATATTCATTTATTCTTTTACCGCATTTTATCTTGCGGCATTTCGATTTGGTTGTATTATTTTGTACCGAGAGTTCGGTTATGTTATTTCATCTCAGTTGTTGTATATAAACTATTGTGATTGTTTCACTTGGTTGGTTTGATTAAAAAGATTAGTTAAATAAAATTTTAACACCAGTTGAATAAGTTATTAGTAATTAAATTGGTTTTCGACAATGATGTTGAGAATGAACCATATGACATTCCTGTTTCAATCTGGTAAAGGATTGATCACCCAATATTGTATTAGGAGGGGTGTCATGGATTCTATCAGAGCATCAGGTTCTCGTGTCCTTAGGAATCGGTGCGGACGTACTATGCGTTCAGTGTTGCTTTCTATTTGATATAGAGTCTTATCATTAGGATTGTTGATTCTTATTGTGAGATTTCGTTCTCCTGCTATTATGTAAGATTATAGTAAATCTTTGTAATACCCCGTAATTTTAATGACTTTTAAAATTAGTTAAATTAAACGTTAATGGGATTAATTGGAATTAATTATAAATTAATTAATTGGGATTAATTGGGATTAATCCGGATTTTATATTACTTGTGGATATTGAAATATATGATTCTGAACATTACTTAGTGATATTTAAATAATATATGAATACGATGTTATTTATATTTCCGTGAGTTACTAATATGGTAATTATGAAAGTTAAGTTGGGACGCGGTATGGGACGTGACAGGAGTAATTTAAATAAATAAAATAAAAACATTATTTTATATCAACCTTATGGTCATTTCGAGTGCGACATTGCATCCGAAAGGGTCAAAATAGTTAGAAAAGTCTATTCGGGTGTTGGATTTGGATCTCGGGTCACTTTGGAGATAAAAGGGCATCCCGAAGGGGAATTTAGTCATTTTATTTGGAAGGTGAATAGTAATTTTGGGATTTGTCTTATTATAAAGGTGATAGATTAGAGGAACGTAGGTTCATTTTATTTTATCATAAAACACTTGAGAGGTATTAGTGTGAGAGAAAGTGAACAGTTTTTTGGGAGGGGAAGAGGTTGCTTAGGAAGGAGGAGAGACTTTTGGGGCAAGCCAAAGGGGATTAACCACCTTCTACCACAAGCACCACCACCGACAATTCGCCGAAAAATGAGGAAAGGATTCTACACCATCATCACCAAAGGTTGAGACCTACATAATTAAGGCAAGTGTAATTCTTGCTTTATTTTATTGCTTACAATATCCATGCTAGATAGGTTAAGTAAGTAGCATGAATTTGCATGATTTAAGGATGAATTATAGAGTTTTTGGAATTTTTTCTTGATATGAAAATTAGATAGAATAAATGACTTTCTGTTTAAATGATTTAATCCACGAATATTGGGTTTCAAATGATAGAAGAAGTCTGGGTTAATATGATTTTTGGAGAAATAAGAACCTAGGAGATTTCTGGGAGTAATAGGATTTAATCCAAACTATTTGATGATTTTAGTTTGTTTGATTATTAGAAACTGATCATATATCTTGCTATATCAATTGAGATTAATTCGGAGAAGTTTTGGATTGATTTGTGTTGGTTTTGATGAGAAAGAAAATGGATAAAACGCATGAAAAAATTTATTGAAAAGGACAAACATTGTATGATAATTTTAGGACTGTTTTAAGAGGAAATTGGTAGTGTGCTGGGGAATTTTGGTATAAAATCACGTTCTGCTCAACTTTGCAGTTTTAAGTTTTTTCAAAATCGGAGCAGAAAAGCCTCAAAATTGTAATTTTATACTTTTGGCAAAAAGTACAATTATCGAAAGAGAAAAAATTGGAAAATGGTAATTTGTCCCATAGTGAGATTTTATTAATTTTGGTACATTAACAAGGAGTGAGGGACTTGGATTAATTTTGAAAAATTATTTGGATTTGAGGATTAAATTTTTGTGAGAGATATCTACATAATTATATTACAATTTAGAGGAGAATAATCGTTATATCAAGTAAGGGTAATATTTATGATATATTTACGGGTACTTTATCACAAAAAAAATAGGGGAAAGTGATCTTAGGTCCCTCACAAACAAATTTTAAACACAAAAGGAATTTGGAAAATTTTAAACACTTAGGTCCACTGATTCGCTTCTTCTACAAGTCCACGCTAGTGGCATAATAAGTGGACCTAATAGGAAATTGTCCTTAAACGTTTAAAAATTGTTACCAAGGGACCTATCTGTAAATTGCCCAAAAAAATATGATGATAATCATGATTACAAGTGTGGGTAGTGTTCAATAAATACGATGGGTACTTGTGATAGGATGAGTTCCTAATCTAATATAGGTTGTGTAAGTACCTAATTTTATATAAGTAGATGATAGTGCCTATTTAATTGATTGATAATTTATGTGTATGACATACCTAGCTTACTTGTTATCGACGTGAGGTTTGCGCGTGAGGGCAGTCTTATCCTGATGAATATATGGGGCTTTCGACTTATCGCTCGAGAACATAGAACCTAGGTACGGTCTATCATTGCGAATGATAGTGATGACGATTATATGGGTGCGTAGGTATGTGCGTAGCCCATAGGCTTGGAACAATGTTTGCCTCCAATATTTGTGTTTGATATTTGTGGTTCGAGGAATCTTTACCGAACCTATAGACCCCTATACAGAGATAAGCTACATTGGGACAAGATAGCAGAGTAATGCATGCACCGTAGCTATGTCTCGGGGTGCCATATTGTATTATATATATGAATATATATAATGAATTGAATGAAATGTATATACTGGTTTGATCTATCTTCTGTGTGAATTAAGTAGAATTGAAATATAATAGTATTAATTAAGTATGATAATGCTTAATTATGTTGAATAATTAAAAGGCTTATCCATGTTGAATCTTATTGAATATATGTATAAATTATTATATGAGAAAATATGTGGGATAGATATGGGCTATGATTAGTTGATACAATTATGAACTAGTTAGCATGGAGAATAGTAACTAGTATGATTTAGAGGTACGTCAGGTGTGCACTCTAGATGAGAGGTGAGAATCTCAAGAGAGTCCGATAATCTAACAAGTATATTATAAGTGATAAATATTACAATTATTCACTTGCTATTTTCAAAACTATTTTTACCATTGGGCTCTATCCCATTTCCTTGCATATTCTCTTTTTTCTCTTGCATCTTTTATACCAGGTGTCCATCCATAGGGACACCAAACATAGAGGATTATGATGGTTGACGAGTTATGGAGCCATGGCGTATTGTTTAGACGAGTTCATTTATTTGATTTATACTCTCTAGGGATCTTTTATTTAGGGCATGTCGAGCAAGAGGATTTTAGATATTTCTCTTCTACCTGAGTCAGGATTTATACTCGTGTCGTTGTGTTACATTTACTATTGTTGGGATTTATGTATTGAGATATATTTACTGGAAATGTTTTATTCCAGTTGCATTTAAATTCTATTATGATATCTATTCAGTTATGTTGTTATGGAATGGAATGTGTGGAATTGTTCGAAATGGTAAAATGAAATTTTATTAAATTAAAATTGGAAATTTTTTAACACCAGCTTAATTGAGTATTAGGTGATAGGAAAATGTTTTCGACAGTGATGCTAAGAATGAACCAAATGTATATTATGATTTATTTGGATATGGGACTAATCACCCGGTATTTAATTAGGCGGGGTGTTATAGGTGGTATGAGAGCATCAGGTTCTAGTGTCCTTTAATGTCTGTACTGCTTACTATGCTTTCAGCTTAGCGTTCTTTGATGTAGAGCCCTATCATTAGGATTGTTGCATTTCTATGAGACTGCAGAAAAAAACATTTTGAGGATTTATTTGTTTTAGATATGTCCGAGTATGATGTTATTATCGGTATGGATTAACATGTTGTATATGAGGTTAAGATTGACTATTATAGTCAGCGTATAGTCTGTGACAAGAGAGTAAAAACGTAGACTTTTATATAAATAAATAAAACCTGTTGGGAAGTTATATACTATAGACTAAAGACCTGAGGAGTTTTGATGACCGACTAGGTTGGATAGTAGTGTATCGGGGGGGTTCCTTGTTTGGATTTCGCTCTGCGAGACACCCCATGAATAAAACTAACAAACGTTCGGAGTCAAAGTAATTGGGTCTTTAGGATATGAGTTTATAATTTTTTCTATTATATGTATATACATATATATATATATATATTAATAAGAGAGTTGTGAGTCATAGCATGATTTGAGGCTAATGGAGTCGCCAAATGTGAATGTGAAAATCATGATGATATGGATTATATTATAACTAGTCGATTAATTAAAGGTAACCTTACAGAGGAATCACATTCATTTAGATATTATGGTGGAATGTACACACATAGGGTGTATGGGCGCCCTGGATGGTTGGATTTTAGTATTTTCCATAATTGTGACACAGTAAGTATTCTTGAGGTTAATGAAAGCAGAAGTTGTGACTTCAGGATTTAGTTGTTTGATGATTTAGGATCGCTACTCCCCAAATTTGCCACGAGGATGGTATAAGAAGGATTGGGTAAAGTTGAACTCGAGATTGTTGAAACTAAATGGTAAGGCTTGGTGTATAACATTAGTGGGGGAATTCAGTAATGTACCGTATGGGCGGTACGACTGAGATTGCATGAGATGTGAGATTAATCACCGGAGTTGTCCTTACCAGTTATGCTTATTTTTCGAATTTCGGGACAAAATTTTGTTATAAGGGGGGAAGTAGGCCTGTCAACGGGTCGTAGACGGGTCGGGTTTAAGGAGATCCAGATCCGTGTAATCGGGTCTTCATCGAGTTCGGGTTCTGGTCCGGGTCTTCATTGGGTCTATAATGTTGGATCCAGACCCGGATCTGTTCGGGTCTTCGGGTCTCGGGTTCGGGTCCGGGTCTGGCCAAATATATACATTTATTTTATATTATTTTTATTTTAACCCCCTTTATTTTTTTAATCTTAAATTAAAATATTTGTAATGTATTATAGCATATTATTAGTATAAATAAAACATATATTACTTATATTTATTATATACATAAATATATATATATATATATATATATATATATATATATATATATATATATATATATATATATATATATATATATATATATATATAATACTTACATGATATATATTTAAAAAATAATAATGTACAATTCGGGTCGGGTCTTCGGGTCCGGGTCTTGTATAAGATCCAGACCCTACCCGTTTAATAAACGGGTCTTCCGGTATTCGGGTCTTCGGGTCTCGGGTCCAAAAAAATATGCTCAGACCTTATTATACAGATTGGGTTCGGGTCCGGTCCGGGTCCAGACCCGACCCATTGACAGGCCTAGGGGGAAGTATGTAACACACTGTAATTTTAATGACTTTTAAAATGAGTTAAATTAAAAGTTGATGGGATTAATTGGAATTAATTATAAATTAATTAATTGGGATTAATTCGAATTTTATATTACTTATGGATATTGTAATATATGATTCTGAATATTACTTAGTGATATTTCAGTAATATATGAATATGATGTTATTTATATTTCCGTGAGTTACCAATACAGTAATTATGAAACTTAAGTTGGGACACAGTATGGGACGTGTCGGGACTAATTTGTGACACCCCGACTAATTAAATACCGGGTAGCTACTCCTTCATTAAATTAATACAAAATGCCAAGTTGGTTCAGTTCATAGTATCACTGTCGAAAACGTTTTATTAATTACTAGCCACCTAATATTTAAAAACTGAGTTGTCAATTTTAATTAAATCCGATTAACATGCAATACTTAAATTATGAAATGCTAACATAACCACCACAACATAATGACAATAGAATAACCATAAAATAGTAATGAGTCTGGAGGGATACACCTCACAACAATCCAAATATAGGAATAAACAAATACTAAGTCTGCATCACTAAATTAATTACAACCCAAAAATCTAATATAACTGGATAAATAAAGTGTCTAAAAGAAATGGGGCGACATGCCCAACAGATGATAAAAATCTAGTAACACAGAGTCAAGATCGAAAGTGGAGGCGTCTACTGTCAAAGTCATGTAACTTCCACGGCAGCTACAGTTCGTCACCTGAATGGAACTTGTAAGGACATTTTTGTCCAACATACTTGTATATGACATTAGACGTAACACCGTTGCAAATATTCAAAGTCCATTCATCATCAACGGAATCCGAAGATAAAAAGAAAGGAAGAATTCAGAAATCCAGTCAGCCGGACCGGTCCGCCTGAAATTAAAACGAACCGATCCGCCTCTGACTACCCGGACCGGTCCGCCTTTATATAAAAAGAACCGATCCGCCCAGGACCGGACCGAACCGCCTTGCACTTTGAAGCCAGTGAGCCTCGAACCGAATGCGAACCGAATCAACTTCAAATTAAAAGAACCGGTCCGCTATCGGACCGATCCGCCTAAGGCTCGGACCGGTCCGCCTTGGATAAACTCTGCCTGATCGTGTTGCAGATTTTTTAGGGTTTTGGCTTCCTATTTAAACCACGTTTGGAGGTTGGTTTTCTTAAGACTTTTCAACGATTTTCAGAGCATATCAACCCTAAAGTCTTCACCTATTGAGTCCTATGATTCTAGGTTTTTAGATTCACACATCTTCCATATCTATGTGAATCAAGTTTGGTAACCCAAGAACACCATTGCTGTTGTTCAACCCTTGTGAAGTGGACCGCTCCTTCCTCTTCATTGCAGCCCTACTGGAAAGGGATAATTCCAGCCGCGACTACAGAATCCGATGCCTGCGGGTAATTCTTAGTCAAAAACTTGTATTTCAGTGTAATCCGATTGTAAGCCGCTTCTCTTACAAATTATAGTGAATATACAAATGGTTTTGCCCCTTTGGGGGATTTTTCCTTAACTTTGTGTGTTGAATAATTCGTGCATGATTTCATATTGTTTCAATCACACCTAGTTGCATGCTTAGGGTTAATTTGGGTTAAAAATGGTATTTATTATATTATTTCTTAATTGAACGCAAGCGCCAACTCTTTCAGAACTCCTATGCATGGTGTCCTTGTGGCTGGGAACCTAAAAGGTATTTACAAAAATATAATTGAAAGCAAACAGGTCAGAGCCCGATTGTGGAAAACAGTTTAAAATATAGCAAGTGTTTTAATGACATTAAAACAATGAATGCAAAATACATGTTAGGATGTGCTCTCACATGAAATACTCGCCTCTCGACTATCTGTGCACTCCTAACGTACCCGTACCCATTCTAGTTATTCCCATATCTAACTAGTCCAAAATAAAATCTAACATTACTATACGATTCACGATTTAATTTCGGCATCTTCAGTTAAATAGAGATCTTTTCATTTATTCTCGATTTCCCGTATTAGTAATACTACTTACTAGAAATCTTTCATCTCATCTTTACATAACGTTGCAATTATTTATATTCACATATATATATGGCAGCTCATTTCAATTAACAGTGTATTATTCTCATCATAAATATACAATACTAGCACCCCGAGACTAAGATGCGGTGCACACATACTCTGCTATCCAATCCCGATACATCATGTACATAAGGACCACGTATTCCGAATCTCTCAGGAATCGTTTTAGATAAACAACAATCACAAACAATGGAGGCGAACATAGTTCACATCACATGGGTCACACACATACCTACGCTCCCATGATCAGCAGACTTATTAACTTCTCAATAAGTCCTTCTCTGACCTATGTCCTCGAGGTACCAATCTAAATCCCCCCATAGGCACACAAAGATTAGATGGCCCTGATCGAACGTCAACCTCCCGTGATAGCAAGTACGGTAGGTATGTTATACACAGATAACTACATATACTAAGCATTCGCACAACTTAGATATCTCAATATATTAGTAGAGGTATACTTCTCGTTCTTGTATTACCATTTAAATTCCATACTCTTATAAGTCCCCAATTCATATACATTAAAGTTGTCAACTCTTCTCACGTCGTAATTAAGTGCTCATTTCCAAATCCACAATTGTCCCCCGATTTACTCCGAGATTCTAAGTTTTACTCCTCAACGTACCCTAATCTCACAACAATACCCACTAATTAATAAGGGAAGGTTATCTCTCCATTTAAATAAGTCTACGGAACATTTGAAATAAAAATAGGCCAAAAAGGCCATTCTGTCAACTCGTTAGAAGTCTCGTTCGAATGACCTCGTTCGAACGAAAGGCTTCGAATGAACTACCAACTCGTTAGAAGGGATACTGTCATCTCGTTAGAAGATCGTTCGAACGATGTCGTTCGAACGACCTGGGCAGGTCTTCTAACGAGATGGCAGAACTCACCCAGAAATCTGCAAATCCGTTTTTCTTCCTTTTTCTCTTTTCTAAATCCATATTATGATCATCCAAACTAAGTTTTAATTTGTTTAAACTACACTAAGTCCTCCTAGGTCACTCTCTAACATATACATGGGGTCAATTACTCCAAATCAACACACAATTTACATAAATTCCCAATTATTGTCCCAAACCCTATAAACATGAACCCAGAATTTAATGTCTACAACTATTCCTTATAAATCCATTTTTAAATCATCAATAGGTATATTTTGGATCTTAAATTCATCATTAACTATTCTACATGCGATTCTCATATAATATTTCGATTTTCTATCTCCAATTTCATGGGTTTTCATCAAACTTTCAATACGAGACATATATTCAATTCTAAGCATGGAATAAACATTCGCTTGAATTTATGTAATTAAACCACTTGCCTTAGATTTTCTGATTTGATGTTGAAGGATGAAGGATGATTCTCCTCTCTCTCTACAGATTTCTCCCAAAGATGGTGACGGTGGCTAGGGGTTTCTTTTGGAACCTCTTAAGACTCTCCCTATAACTCCCGTAGCCCACTTCTTGTTAAATGCTGAATTATGGACTTAGTGGTTTTATTTCTAATATAAAATTAACCTCTAAAATTCGTGGGTTTTAATTCCCCTATTTTTAAAATTACCAAAATACCCTTCTAGGTTGCCGGTATGGCCTAAAAATGCCCCGGGGCCCAAACTAAACGCCCGGCTAGTGTTTTCTTACTATTTCGACCTTTTCGAACACGTTGGCGCACTCAAAATGATCATTCGGTTGATAAAAATATAATTCACTTTTTAATTCCAATAATTACATTCCTGACGCGACTGACACGCACGTCCCAATTAAATTTCCAAATTGTCGTATTTCTGTCTCGCGACAATTTTAACATTTTCAATACATGAAATTATCAATTTTAACACCATAATTAAATACCAACTCACATCTCGCTAGTATTTGTACCCGGATTAATTCCCAATTAATTCTCATTTAATTTAACTAATCCCTTAAATAAAAATTAGTAAAATTACGCGGTATTACATACTTCCCCCCTAATAACAGAATTTCGTCCCGAAATTCGGAACTAAAGAGTACCTGGTAAAAATAACTCCGGATATCGCTCGCGCATTTCATCCTCGCGCTCCCATGTGGACTCCTCGGCATTATGATACCTCCACTACACACGTACTAACGATACTATCTTCGACCTAATTTTTCGCTCGCTTCGGTCCAAAATAGCAATCGGCCCCTCCTCGTAGGAACTATCGGCCTGGAGATCGATGTCCTCCAAAGCAATGAGAGTGTGGGCCAAATCGTCCCTAAGATATTTATTTAGCGAAGAAATATTGAACACATCATGAATCCTATGCAAGTGCTCCGGTAACCCCAGTCTATACACAACTGGCCCAATACGCTCGATGATAGGAAATGGCCCCACATACCTTGGTGCCAGTTTCTCCTTCTTCCCAAAACGCATTATCCCCTTCATAGGAGATACTCTCAGTAACACCTGGTCCCCCACCTTGAATTCTCTTAAGAATCTTTTTGCATCAGCATAGTTCTTCCACCGGTCCTGAGCTACCCGAATGCGGCTCCGTATCATCTCTATCCTTGCCGAAGTGTCCTGAATCACTTCCGGCCCAAGGAGTTTGTTATCCCCCACCTCTAACCAACATAATGGGGAACGACAAGGTCTACCGTACAACGCCTCAAATGGATCCATGCCAATGGTAAACTGATAGGAGTTATTATAAGCAAACTCCACCAGTGGAAGGTACTGCTCCCATCCACCTCCAAAGTCTAGGATGCACATACGCAACATGTCCTCCAACATCTTATTTGTCCGCTCTGTTTGCCCATCCATCTGCGGGTGATAAGTCATACTCAACCGCAACTCCGTGCCCATGGCCTCTTGGAAACTCTCCCAAAATCGTGAAACAAATATCTTGTCTCGGTCAGACACGATATTTAGAGGTACCCCATGAAGTCTCACTATTTTCACAATGAAAAGTTGGGCATACTGTCCCGTAGTGTAGTCGGTCCTCACGGGCAGAAAATGAGAAACTTTGGTCAACCTATCCACAATTACCCAAATGGATTCGTGACCTCTCTGTGACGTAGGTAACCCCGTGATAAAGTCCATGGAGATGCTCTCCCATATCCACGTCGAAACCTCTAATGGTTGTAGAAGTCCTGTCGGTTTCTGATGGTCCACCTTTACTAGATGACAAGTGGCACATTTAGAAATAAACACGATGATATCTCTCTTCATCCCGCTCCACCAATACTGTCGTCTCATGTCTTTGTACATCTTATCCCCACTAGGGTGTACCGCAAACCGTGAGCCGTGTGACTCCATCATTACCTCGTGTCGCAAGTCCTCCCCTTCCGGAACGACCAGTCTCCCATTGAAGCGTAATCCCCCGTCTGAGCCAACGATATAGGACTCAACTCCCTCTGCTAGTAATTGAACTATCTTCTCCTGACAGAACGAGTCATTTGCCTGGGCCTTTAACACCCTCGTAACAATCTGAGGTGTAATAGTCATCACAGACATGAACGATCGGGCCACTGCATCCTGGTGTCCCAACTCCTTCCACTTAGCTTTCCACACCTCGGCCACCTCATCTACCGGCCGACAGCTCAACGCGTCTGCTACCACGTTAGCCTTCCCTGGGTGATACTGGATATCGAACTGATAATCCTTCACAAACTCAAGCCACCGACGTTGACGCATATTCATCTCCTTCTGCGTGAAGAGGTATTGTAGAGACTTGTGGTCTGTGAACAACCGAAATTTGTCCCCCAAGAGATAGTGCCTCTAAATCCGAAGAGCGAATACGATTATCACTAATTCCAAGTCGTGGGTGGGGTAATTCCTCTCGTGAGGCTTAAGCTTACGGGAAGTATAAGCTATGGCCCGACTCTCCTATTGCAGCACACCTCCAAGTCCTTGTAAGGACGCATCGGTGTAAACTAAATACTCAACTCTCGACCTAGGCAATGCTAACACAAGCGCTGAGGTCAATTTGTCCTTCAACTCATCGAATGCCAACTGACAGGCATCGCTCCCGATGAATGGTACACCTTTGCGAGTCAGATGTGTCAAAGGACCCGCTATCTTTGAGAAACCCCGAATAAACCTCCTGTAGTATCCTGTTAGGCCCAAGAAACTATGGATATCAGTCGGTGTCGTGGGCTGTCCCCATTCCCTTACCGCGGATACCTTCCCCGGATCAAAAGATATCCCCCGGTCTGAAATGATATGCCCCAAAAACTGAACCTCCTTCAACCAGAACCCACACTTCTCATACTTTGCATAAAGCTCGTTCTGACGCAACGTCTGCAAAACCTGTCTCAATTGGTCGGTGTGCTCCTCTTCTGTCTGGGAGTAAACCAGAATGTCATCAATAAAGACAATGACGAACTGGTCTAGGAACTCTCTGAACACCCTATTCATCAAGTCCATAAACACGGCTAGAGCGTTGGTCAAGCCAAAAGGCATAACCCAAAATTCATAGGAACCATATCTCGTCAAGAAAGCAGTCTTCGAGACGTCCTGTTCCCTGATACGCGACTAATGGCATCCCAATCGCAAATCAATCTTTGAGAAGAAGCAAGTTCCCCTCAACTGGTCAAATAAGTCATCGATTCGGGGTAACGGATACTTATTTCGTATCGTGACTTTATTCAACTCCCGGTAATCTACACATAATCTCAACGATCCATCCCTATTCTTTACAAACAACACAGGGGCACCCCATGGCGAAGTACTCCTCCGAATAAACCCCTGACCCAACAACTGCTCTATCTGATCCCTTAGCTCTCTTATCTTCGCTGGAGCCATACGGTACGGTGCGCGGGCAATGGCCCGTGTGCCCGACGTCAAATCAATAACAAAATCTATCTCTCTACTAGGAGGTAATCCAGGTATATCTTGGAATACATCATCAAACTCCCTCATGACTGGAATCGAATCAAGTGGTATCACCACTTCCTTAGAAGTCTCATCCTCTATATAGTACAAATGAGTGGACGATCCTCCCTTAGGGTGAGGCATCGCCACTAAAAACATCTCCTGCCTGGGAATGGAAAATATGATACTCCTACAGAAACAATCAATCATGGCTCGATATGCAACTAGCCAATCCATACCAACAATCGCATCATACTCAGTCATCTCTAATACTAACATATTAGCGGGTAAATTAAACCTCCCGATCTCTATACCCACACCTCTACAAATAAGAGAAATTACAGAACCCCTACTCAACGGTGAATCTACACAAGTAATCGTGCTCTCTGCAGTGTCTAACAACCCAATAGTGCGTGCAAATCTCATCGTAATGAAATAATGTGTGTCCCCCGTATCAAATAAAATACGCCCCATAGTCCCCTGAATAGAGAACATACCCTCAATAGCAGGTGGATCCAGTGGGACGGCGGCCTGCTGGAGCTGATACACTCTCCCATACTGAAGTTGTCCCTACTAAACTGGGACCGCTGGAATGGGTGGTAATGCTGCCATCTGTGGTGGTGCTGGGAGGGCAGCGGGAAAAATAGGCATATGTGGCTCGTGTCGAGCACCTTGCTGCTGTTGTGGGGCCCTGCCCCTATCAGGACAATCCTGGCGTTTGTGGCCCATCTTTCCACACATGAAGCACTTCCTCGAGAAATTTCCTCTTCGCTGTCCCTGCTGCCCTCGGCCCTGATGGCCGTTACCATTCCTACCTTGACCATGCTGGCCCTGCTAAAACTGTTGCTGCTGACTAGTCTGGCCCTGCTGGCCCTGATGGACATTCTGACCCTGATGGCCATGTTTGAAACCTCCCTGACCATTCCTGAAACCCCCAGATCTGAATCTCTTAGGATCCCCCTATTGGGAACCCTGTTCACCCTGCCTGTGCTGACCCTGAACAGATTGTGCCCCGCTGGTACCATTTCCCCCTGTCTTGTCCTGATGGATGGACTCTCCTGATCTCTTACTCTCGGACATGTGAAAGCGCTGATCCTGGTAGTGAAGCAGTGCCGCGTTAACCAAGTCAAAGTAAGTGGCCAATGAAAGATTTCCCAACAAGTGATGTCGGATCCTCCAAGTCAATCCGTCCATAAATAACTGAATCTTCTTCTCCTCAGTCGGAATCTCATCAGGAATAATATTCAAGAGATTTATGAATTTGGCCTCATACTCGGCCGCGATCTTTCCCTCTTGCTTGAGGTTCATTAACTTCCTCCTCATCTCAGTGTGAACAGCTGATGGAAAATATTTGCGATCGATCCGCACCCAGAACTCCTGAATAGAAAGGGAGTCCCTCTCCTCCGCGGTGGTAATAGATTCCCACCACTGTAATGCTGATCCTACTAGCTTAAAAGTAGCTAGTATCTACTTCTGAACATCCGTGCACTCGTACATCCTTAAGTGCCTCTGAATATCCTTCCTCCACTAACTGGACACTACAACGTCGGAGCTAACTGCAAACTCCTGAGGGTGTGCTTTCTGAAAAGCATCACGAACGCGTTCCCAAGAAGATAAGAATGCATGAGCCTGAATTGGCGCAACTACCGGTGCCTGGGGTGGTGCCTGATGTACAACCGCTAGGGCGGCATTCACCGCTTGGGCTACAATAGCTGCAACCTCGGCGGCATTCAGGGTGCCCTGAACTAGTGCAAGCTGTGGCTCGGGTTGTGCATCCCTAGGAACTCACTGTGCACGTCATGGAGGCATATAAAATGAGAGTAAAGTCTAATAACTTCGCATTTATTATCTCAAAATAGCTGAAGAGCGAAAAATATACAAAAGAATACAACAGTCCTAAAATATAGGGCTCTACATTAAAGAAAGCTCAACGGAAACATAATAAGTCGTACAGATCCTAAGGACACTAGAACCTGATGCTCTGATACCACCTGTGACACCCCGACTAATTAAATACTGGGTAGCTACGCCTTTATTAAATTAATACAAAATGCCAAGTTGGTTCAGTTCATAGCATCACTGTCGAAAACGTTTTATTAATTACTAGCCACCTAATATTTAAAAACTGAGTTGTCAATTTTAATTAAATCCGATTAACATGCAATACTTAAATTATGAAATGCTAACATAACCACCACAACATAATGACAATAGAATAACCATAAAATAGTAATGAGTCTGGAGGGATACACCTCACAACAATCCAAATACAGGAATAAACAAATTCTAAGTCTGCATCACTAAATTAATTACAACCCAAAAATCTGATATAACTGGATAAATAAAGTGTCTAAAAGAAATGGGGCGACATGCCCAACAGATGATAAAAATATAGTAACATAGAGTCAAGATCGAAAGTGGAGGCGTCTACTGTCAAAGTCATGTAACTTCCACGGCAGCCACAGTTCGTCACCTGAATGGAACTCCTATGCATGGTGTCCTTGTGGCTGGGAACCTAAAAGGTATTTACAAAAATATAATTGAAAGCAAACGGGTCAGAGCCCGATTGTGGAAAACAGTTTAAAATATAGCAAGTGTTTTAATGACATTAAAACAATGAATGCAAAATACATGTTAGGATGTGATCTCACATGAAATACTCACCTCTCGACTATCTGTGCACTCCTAACGTACCCGTACCCATTCTAGTTATTCCCATATCTAACTAGTCCAAAATAAAATCTAACATTACTATACGATTCACGATTTAATTCCGGCATCTTCAGTTAAACAGAGATCTTTTCATTTATTCTCGGTTTCCCGTATTAGTAATACTACTTACTAGAAATCTTTCATCTCATCTTTACATAACGTTGCAATTATTTATATTCACATATATACATGGCAGCTCATTTCAATTAACAGTATATTATTCTCATCATAAATATACAATACTAGCACCCCGAGACTAAGCTGCGGTGCACACATACTCTACTATCCAATCCCGGTACATCACGTACATAAGGACCACGTATTCTGAATCTCTCAGGAATCGTTTTCGATAAACAACAATCACAAACAATGGAGGCGAACATAGTTCACATCACATGGGTCACACACATACCTACTCTCCCATGATCAGCAGACTTATTAACTTCTCAATAAGTCCTTCTCTGACCTATGTCCTCGAGGTACCAATCTAAATCCCCCCATAGGCACACAAAGATTAGATGGCCCTGATCGAACGCCGACCTCCCATGATAGCAAGTACGGTAGGTATGTTATACACAGATAACTACATATACTAAGCATTCGCACAACTTAGATATCTCAATATATTAGTAGAGGTATACTTCTCGTTCTTGTATTACCATTTAAATTCCATACTCTTATAAGTCCCCAATTCATATACATTAAAGTTTTCAACTCTTCTCACGTCGTAATTAAGTGCTCGTTTCCAAATCCACAATTGTCCCCCGATTTACTCCGAGATACTAAGTTTTACTCCTCAACGTACCTTAATCTCACAACAATACCCACTAATTAATAAGGGAAGGTTATCTCTCCATTTAAATAAGTCTACGGAACATTTGAAATAAAAACAGGCCAAAAAGGCCATTCTGTCAACTCGTTAGAAGTCTCGTTCGAACGACCTCGTTCGAACGAGTGTCGTTCGAACGAAAGGTTTCGAACGAACTACCAACTCGTTAGAAGGGATACTGGCATCTCGTTAGAAGATCGTTCGAATGACCTGGGCAGGTCTTCTAATGAGATGGCAGAACTCACCCAGAAATCTGCAAATCCATTTTTCTTCCTTTTTCTCTTTTCTAAATCCATCTTATGATCATCCAAACTAAGTCTTAATGTGTTTAAACTACACTAAGTCCTCCTAGGTCACTCTCTAACATATACATGGGGTCAATTACTCCAAATCAACACACAATTTACATAAATTCCCAATTATTGTCCCAAACCCTATAAACACGAACCCAAAATTTAATGTCTACAACTATTCCTTATAAATCCATTTTAAATTATCAATAGGTATATTTTGGATCTGAAATTCATCATTAACTATTCAACATGCGATTCTCATATAATATTTCGATTTTCTATCTCCAATTTCATGGGTTTTCATCAAACTTTTAATACGAGACATATATTCAATTCTAAGCATGGAAGAAACATTCGCTTGAATTTATGTAATTAAACCACTTGCCTTAGATTTTCTTATTTGATGTTGAAGGATGAAGGCTGATTCTCCTCTCTCTCTACAGATTTCTCCCAAAGATGGTGATGGTGGCTAAGGGTTTCTTTTGGAACCTCTTAAGACTCTCCCTATAACTCCCGTAGCCCACTTCTTGTTAAATGCTGAATTATGGAATTAGTGGGTTTATTTCTAATATAAAATTAACCTCTAAAATTCATGGGTTTTAATTCTCCTATTTTTAAAATTACCAAAATACCCTTCTAGGTTGCCGGTATGGCCCAAAAATGCCCCGGGACCCAAACTAAACCCCCGGCTAGTGTTTTCTGACTATTTTGACCTTTTCGAACACGTTGGCGCACTCAAAATTACCATTTGGTTGATAAAAATATAATTCACTTTTTAATTCCAATAATTACATTCCTGACGCGACTGACACGCGCGTCCCAATTAAATTTCCAAATTATCGTATTTCTGTCTCGCGACAATTTTAACATTTTCAATACATACAGTTATCAATTTTAACACCATAATTAAATACCAACCCGCATCTCGCTAGTATTTGTACCCGGATTAATTCCCAATTAATTCTCATTTAATTTAATTAATCCCTTAAATAAAAATCAGTAAAATTACGGGGTATTACATAATTTAAATAAATAAAAAGGAAAAATTATTTTATATCAACCTTATGGTCGTTTCGAGTGTGCCATTGCATCTGAAAGGGTCAAAATAATTAGAAAAGTCTATTCGGATGATGAATTTGTCTCTCGGGTCACTTGGGAGATGAAAGGACACCCCGAAGGGGCATTTTAGTCATTTTATTTGGAAAGTGAATAGTAATTTTGGGATTTGTCTTATTATAAAGGTGATGGATTAGAGGAACATAGTTTCATTTCATTTTATCACAAAACACTTGAGAGATATTAGTGTGAGAGAAAGTGAAGAGTTTCTTGGGAGGGAAAGAGGTTGCTTACGAAGGAGGAGAGACTTTTGGGG
This sequence comes from Sambucus nigra, assembly GCA_949130495.1. NCBI lineage: Eukaryota > Viridiplantae > Streptophyta > Magnoliopsida > Dipsacales > Adoxaceae > Sambucus > Sambucus nigra. Next base: position 349,871,830 of record OX422219.1, on the reverse strand, counting down.
CAAGCCAAAGGGGATTAACCACCTTCTACCACCATCACCACCACCGAAAAGTCTCCAAAAAATGAGGAAAGGATTCTACACCATCATCACCACAGATTCAGACCTACATTATTAAGGCAAGTGTAATTCTTGCTTTATTTTATTGCTTACAATATCCATGCTAGATAGGTTAAGTAAGAAGCATGAACTTGCATGATTTAAGGAAAAACTATAGAGTTTTTAGAATTTGTTCTTGATATGAAAATTAGATAGAATAAATGTCTTTCTGTTTAAATGATTTAATCCACGAATTGTGGGTTTCAAATGATAGAAGAAGTCTGAGTTAATATGATTTTTGGAGAAATAAGAACCTATGAGAATTCTGGGAATAATAGGATTTAATCCAAACTATTTGATGATTTTAATTTTTTTACTTTTAAAAACTATCATATATCTTGCTATATCAATTGAGATTAATTTGGAGAAGTTTTGGATTGATTTATGTTGGTTTTGATGAGAAAGAAAATGGATAACACGCATGAAAAAAATTGTTAAAAAGGACGAACATTGTATGATAATTTTAGGACTTTGCACAACTTTGAAGTTTTAAGTTTTTTCAAAATCGGAGCAGAAAAGCCTCAAAATTGTAATTTTATATTTCTGGCAGTATGTACCTTTATTGGAAGAAAAAAAATTGGAAAATGGTGTAAGGACATAAATTTCCAATTGAGTCCCTGTATTGTTTTGACTTAATTCTGTGAACAAAACTATGTTTGTAATATGTCATAGGGAGAATTTTATTTTGTCACGATCCCACTTGGTCTATGACGTATTGAAGAAATTGAAGGCGTTGCGGCAAAGCTTTAAAGAATTAAATCATGCCGAATTTTAATTGGTGCATGTTTAATCGTATTCAAAGTTAATTTCATTCTGAGATCACGCAGGTATGAATGCGTATAATTAATGGTGCTCGGAATTATTTTATAAAAGATAAGGATGTAATTTTTATAAAGAAAAATATTTTCAAACATTTTAAAAATGTTTTAAAGGTTTAAACTACATTTTATGATGATAAGCTCGTAAAAGAGTTTGACATTTTTGGATCTCTCTTTGGAAGAGAAGTTTTAATCAAAAAGTCAAACTTTCGCGCTGTCATTCAAATGACATCCAATCTCGTTCGAACGAGATGGGATGTCGCTCGAACTAGTTCCTCATGTCGTTCGAATGACACGTTTTTTTAGGCGGCATTTAAATCCTATTTAAACAGTGTTTTTATCATAATTTCGTAAGTGTGTTTTCTGGAAAAGAGTTTTACAAACCAGAACCTTGTTTGCACATGTTTTCTAAGGTTTAAAAGTCTTAAACACATCCTTAGAGTTTGCAAAGATCCGAGTTATCATTCTTATATGTTTACGTGATATTGTTGCACCAAAGTTGTTTGTTCTACACATTGAACATCAAAGGGTTTTGCGATGAAGAAAAGAGAAGGACTTCTTGTTCGACATCGTAGACGAATCAAAGCCATATCGGTGGACACCGAGACATACGTGAACGCGTGTGTTGTGGACAGTTATAGTAGAAGATGGAATTTCTGCGTGGGCACTATTGAAGAACGGTTGAAGATCAGAAGGAGCGTCAAGACCCGTGGGAATCGAGTCTTAGTGTAAGGCTAATCTGTCTTTGTAAAACCATTATTCATAGTGATTGTCTGGCTTGGGCCGTCCGAGGTTGTTTCACCGTTTTGGATTTTTTCCTCGTACATCCGACGTTGTGAGTATTCTTTAATTTATTTTACTTGCTTTAATCACTAGATGCATGTTTAGGATTAATCAAGTTATAACTGGTTTAAAGTAAGAATTGGGTTTTCACAACTTGGTTTGGTGCATAATTAAAAGTTCGATCTTTTTAGGAGAAAAATTGGTGTTGTTTAAAACACACATATTGGGCACTCTTCAAATGGTAATTTGGCCCATGGTGAGATTTTATTAATTTTGGTACATTAACAAGGAGTGAGGGACTTGGATTAATGTTGGAAAATTATTTGGATTTGAGGATTAAATTTTTATGAGATATATCTACATAATTATATTACGATTTAGAGGAGAATGATCGTTATATCAAGTAAGGGTAATATTGATGATATATTTACGGGTATTTGGGTCGGATTAAATATTATGTGAGTGGTAACTACATAAAAAAAATATGATGATAATTATGATTATAAGTGTGGGTAGTATTCAATAAATACGACGGGTACTTGTGATAGGATGAATTCCTAATGTGATATAGGTAGTGTAAGTACCTAATTTTATATAGGTAGATGATAATGCCTATTTTATTGATTGATAATTTATGTGTATGACATACCTAGCTTACTTTCTATCGATGTGAGGTTTGCACGTGAGGCCAGTCTTATCCTGATGAATATATGGGACCTTCGACTTATCACTCGAGAACATAGAACTTAGGTACGGGCTATCATTGAGAATGATAGTGATGACGGTTATATGGGTGCTTAGGTATGCGCGTAGCCCATAGGCTTGGAACTATGTTTGCCTCCAATATTTGTGGTTGATATTTGTCGTTCGAGGAATCTTTACCGAACCTATAGACCACTATATGGCGATAAGCTATAGTAGGACATGATAGCAGAGTAATGCATGTACCGTAGTTGTGTCTCGAGGTGTCGTATTATATTATATATATGAATATATATATATATATATATATTGAATTGAATGAATATGTATATACTGGTTAGATCTATCTTCTGTGTGAGTTATGTAGAATTGAAATATAATAGTATGTAATTAATTAAGTATGATAATGCTTAATTATGTTAAATAATTAAAAGTCTTATCTATGTTGAATCTTTTTGAATATATGTAGAAATTATTGAATGAGAAAATATGCGGGATAGATATGGGCTATGATTAGTTGATACAATTATGAACTAGTTAGCATGGAGAATAGTAACTAGTATGATTTATAGGTACGTTAGGTGTGCACTCTATATGAGAGGTGAGAATCTCAAGAGAGAGTCCCATAATATAACATGTATATTATAAGTGATAAATATTCCAATTATTCACTTGCTGTTTTCAAAACAATTTTCACCAACGGGCTTTGACTCGTTTCCTTTCATATTTTCTTCTCTCTTGTATCTTCTATATCAGGTGTCCAGCAGTAGGAACACCAGCCATAGAGGATTGTGATGGTTGATGAGATATGGAACTATGGAGTATTGTTTAGACGCCTTCATTTATTTGATTCATACTCTATAGTGATCTTTTATTTAGGGCATGTCGCCCAAGAGGATTTTAGATATTTCTCTTCTACCTGAGTTAGGATTTTATACTCGTGTCGTTCATTTACTATTGTTGGGATTTATGTATTGAGATATATTTACTAGAAAAGTTTTCTTCTAGTTGCATTTAAATTCTATTGTGATATTTATTCAGTTATGTTGTTGTGGAATGGAATGTGTGGAATTGTTCGAAATGGTAAAATGAAATTTTATTAAATTAAAATTGGAAAGTTTTTAACACGAGCTTAATTGAGTATTAGGTGATAGGAAAATGTTTTCGACAGTGATGCTAAGAATTAACCAACTGTATATTCTCATTTAATTGGGTATGGGACTGATCACCTGGTATTTAATTAGGTGGAGTGTTACAATCTTTTGCACACTCTGGTGAGATTCGTTAGCGGAGCGACGAAGGGCGACCAGTGAAGGCCGTTGAGAGGGCGACAGGAGGCGGGGCTTAGTTGGAGCTATAAGTTGATGTTGGTAATGAGGACCGAGTAGAGGTCACTCCCCTTGTGGCATTGTCAAGGATTAATGTAACGACTACTAAAGTATAGTAGTTATAATTATACACTTACTGCTATAGTAGAGAGTGGTGCTAAACTTGATTTACCCAGTGAAGTTAAAAGGGGAAAAAGTTTGAAAGGTCTTCGATAAGGACCATACGTTAAAGTTTAAGTTATGCGAAGGAGGTGTAGCATTATCCAACCGAAGTAGGAGGATCGAAAGCTTTGGCTTAGAGCAGGGTATAGAAATACCTCGATGTGAAAATTTGGGAAAAATATTTCACTCGTCGAAGCAATGCTGAAATGGTGGTAACGGTGGTCACCATATTTGGGGGAGTAGGATGTTTTGCTCATAGAGGAAACTTATTGGTAGTTTTAACTATGAGTTCCTTTGGTTTATCATAAAAGAGGAGAACACATTTTTTAAATTATTCACATGAGGGTCGGTCATTGGCCGATAAGAAATAAAGAGTTACATGGATAAGGGAACTTTGTAATGAATTAAAGTAGGTACAATGAAGAAAGAGTCCTTTAAGGGAATGATAGGCTCACTCGTAAGTATTGCTAATGCTTATGGAGATTTTACCCGGACTTCTTGTATGTGTGAAGGCACTATCGTACCTCTTACACAGGGAATGTTAATTGCTTCTATGAGAGTGGAGATGGAGGAGTTGAAGAATTATGTCCCAGGGTAAAGATTGAAATTATTAGTATTCGTGAAACCCCACAGGTGGAAATCTGCCTAGGGATGCATTGAAATAGGATTGTTGAGGCCGGTAGTGTAGTTTCCTTTTGACAAAGAAGTTAAGGGAACTATGAAGGCAATTGTTAGGATCGATGCTATAGAGCCCGAGATACTGATAACCTTAACATGGTCAGGGTGGCCAGAAATGGGGAATGTTGTAATGTGGAGGGTACAACCACACACTTTGATCTTGGCCGGTATGATTTAATGGACAAGAGTAGGGTGCCTAGACGGGTCATTGATTAAGAAATGTTTGGTTCGCTTGGCTTTGGAGATTTCACCCAATCTGTCTTCCAAACATTGGATGGAACCTTTCCAAGCATCACTGCTAGCGCCATAAATGGCAGCTCTTTTATGCTAACCAACAGATCGTGTTGAACTTTCTTCCTGTGAACCTTCTCTCTAATTGGACCTATCAGTTCGTCGAGTTTTTTATCTGGATTGGGCTGAACCTTCCCTTAAATTGCTTGGTCGTCGAGTATCTCTTGATGCAACCCATAGGCCATTTCCCTGGGGTCCCAAACGATCAAAAAGAGAGCCCTACTTAGACTTTCTAAGGCACTAAATCTTTTCTGGGATGAGGGATTGTCCATTAGTGGAATTAGTGATCCGTTAGTGGAATTAGTGATCCGAATGGAAGAAGTTTCTCCACGTAGGTATAAATTATCCCTAGAATTTCTGTAATGGCTATGCCCAATAATCCTTGTTGGAGGTGGTGGCATACTCCTTTGATTAACTTGTGCCGGCACTCCAGCTTGCAGAGTTTATTCCAACTGTCGTATAGTATCCTGCATAGCTTCATGACCCTTGGCCAATCTAGCCAAAATTCCTATTAAATCATTGTTATATGGAGGGATAGAGGGAGTAGGCAGAATTCCCTCGTTTATGGTACTTGATTCTACAATTTCAGCCATGGATAATGAATGTTTAATGAGTAAAAATGTCTAGCAATATGTTCTCACAGACGACGCCAATCTGTTGATGCAAAAACCAAGACTAACCCTAATTAATTGATCACAGATAAAATAAGTAAAACAAACAAGACAGAAGAAATTTTTAAAGTGGTTCGGCTTAATAAAATAGCCTAAGTCCACTGTTATGTATTGACTGCCTTGAGTTATTTTTTTGGTCCCTTGAAATGAGGGTGATACAATGTATTTATAGCCCAAGGGGGGGTCTTGATCCTTTCCATGTGAAAGGATGTAATGCCTTTATTTGTTAGGTATTCACATCGATACATAATGATAATTAATTATATGAACGTTTTCGCTTCACAGGCAATATATGATGCAAGACTGCTAGCGCTTAGTTGGCTGTATATAATGGCTTTTTGGCTATTGGTCAGGCTTCCCAGTTGGTCAGATGACCACGTTGGTCAGGCTTACCAGTTGGTCGGATAACCATATTGGTCAGGCTTCCTTGTTGTTCGGATAACCATGTTAGTCGGGCTTCCTTATTGGTCAGATAACCATGTTGGTCAGGCTTTTCTATCACGCTGACTTGAACTTATCCTACATAGGATGACACCTGATGGCTTGTAATTGGTTCATGTTCGATGGTAAATTTTGGTATCAACAGTGAGTTGTAATACTCAAAAGGATAAATGTACTCTTAATGAGCTCATTTCACATTCTGTGCAAGAAGAGGAAAGGCTGAAGCGAGAAAAGAAAACTGAAATTGCTCATATTAAATCTACCTCAAGGAACATAAAGAGGAAAAGGACTAATGATAAGGGTACTGCAGTTGTAACATCACAACCAAAACCTAAAGTTCAATAAAAGCAATAAGTTCAGGATTCAAAATTTGCTTGTTTCTTTTCCATAAACTTAGGCATGTGAAGAAGGATTGTTCTAATTATGCCACATGGCGTGTAAAGAAAGGTACACTTCTCACTTTGGTTTGTTCTGAAGTTAATTTTGCTCTTGTACCTAGCCATACTTGGTGGGTAGATTTGGTTGCTAGTACTCATGTAAGTATGTCAATGAATGGTTGCCTGTGTAGTCGACCGCCAAATGATGCTGAAGATTCATTTATGTGGGCGATGGCAAAATAGTTGGAGTTGAAGTAATTGAGACCTTTTGATTATCTTTTGAAACTGGTCATTTTATTAAATTAAGAGAGACTTATTTATGACCTTTTGATTATCTTTTGAAACAGGTAATTTTATTAAATTAAGAGAGACCTATATAGTACCTTAATGAAGATAGAATTTGGTTTCTATTTCTGTTTTGGAAAAATACGTCCATTCTTGTTCACTTGGAAATAATAAAGTTACTCTCTTTCTTAATTCTACTTTGGTTGCGAGTGGTTCTTTAATTGATAAATTATATTTAGCAAATACCATTGCTTCATTTAATGAATCCTTGCAAAATTAAAATTAACTGATGAGAAATATGTTGCTTTGTGGCACAAGTGTTTAGGTCATATCTTCAAAAGTAAAATAGAGAGACTTGTGTCAGATGGAATACTTCAACCCCTTAATTCCACAAACTTGTGTCCATTTTTTTTAATTTATGAGAAGTCTCAAAATCTCAACGTGTTAAGGCTTTCAAAGACGAAGATGAAAATCAACTAGGCAAGAAGATTTAAGCTGTCAAATCTGACTGTGGTGGTGCATACTATGGTAGATATGATAGATTGTGTGAACAACTTCCAGAAACTTTTTCCAAATTCCTAGAGACGAAACAAAACATTTAAGGACGTGGTAAGAAGTATGATTCGTCATTCTTATTTGCTAGAATTACTCTAGGTAAAGGCACTTACAACTGCAGTATATATTCTAAATAGAGTACTTTTTACAGTGGTATCTAAAGCCACTTATAAACTATAGATAGGCTGAAAACCTGTCATTTATACATTTGGGGGTGTCCAGTTGAGGCAAAGGCCTTATAGGCCAATTGAAAAGAAACTGGACTCAAGAACTATTAACTGTTATTTTGATGGGTACATTGAACAGCCAAAGGGTTTCAAGTTTTATGATTCCTCAACTAAGTCCTTTTTCGAGACTGGAAATGCGAGATTTCTTGAGGATGTTGAGTTTTATGGGGGGAGATACAGTTAGGAATAAGAATGTTGTCTTTAAAGAGGATTCAATTCCTTTTCCAAACATTGTTCAGTCTGCTGACAGCGTTCAAGAAGACAATAATGAGGACTTCCCTACTCAAAATCTAAGAGTTGTTCCAGAAGAGCAAACTCAACAACCTCATGAGCGGCTCTAGATCATTTTGATATAGAGCTGCATCATTAGATGGATGTTAAGATGGCTTTTCTCAATGGTAACATTGAGGAAACCATGTATACGGTGCAACCTGAAATCGAAATGACCCAGATGATCCCAGTTGATCTAGAGTCTATGGTTTTTAAACTCAAGAAATCCATATATGGTCTCAAATAAGATTCTCGTAAATGGTATCACAAGTTTTATAAAGTTATTATCTTATATGATTTTGAGGTTAATGAAGTAGATGACTGTGTATATCATAAGTTAGTGGGAATAAGTGACCAGACTAAGAATGTGTCTCTAAAGTTCATTCTCTATAGGTTCAAGTCAAAGATAGTCACATTAGTAATAAATGCAGTAAGTAGGGATCGTCTCCACAGGGAAATAGGACGAGAAAATCATGATGACAGAAGGATAGATGGTCAACTTAAATTCAACTCTGAGAAGAACGAAAAGATGATTGATTTTCAATTAATCCTACTCTAGAGAAGGAAACTATATTAAGACTACGGAACTAACGAATTAAGCAAGGATTAATAACTAAGAATGAAGTAATAAGTATGAAGAGAGAAGAAGGTTGGGAATACAATCCCTCATCCCTAGTGTATTGCTGGTATAAAAGTAATCGTAAAATTAAGTGATTAATCAGACCCAATCTTTAGTACTCCAAAGCACTACGTATATGATGTTCAAGCCCACACCATACGTAATTAGAAGATGAGTAAAGCGGTAACGCGATAGCTACACTCGCATTGCATTCTAAAGAATCTCGGTTACCCTGAAGCAAACGAGATCCAAAGATATACAATGGTTGTGTTCACTACGCAATACGATCGAATAAATCCTTAATTTTAGAGGATTAATTTTATTCACATGCAACTTTCACATCGGGTTGAGTTCATGCATCCCAACCCTAAAAAATCTACCCGGACATGTTGAACCTAACTATGCATAAATTAACTACGTTGCATATGAAAGAATTCATCATAAAACTATACTAAAACATGCAAGAACAATAATAAAGAGAATGAAAATTAAATTAAAACTTGCAATCAAACCCTAGAATAGTTAATCTTGAAGCACCAAATCAAAGTTATGTTCCTAGAGTAATCTCCTACTTTTACCTCTATCAAAAACTACTAAAACTATATTTTCTAAGTCAATACAAAGATACAAATACGTTTTAGAAGAGTTTGTAACATAATAGGACTCTTTGGACCAATCAGCTTTGAAATTGAATTTCACGCATCAGGCACCTCTAATATGTTCACAGGTACCCCGAACCGGTTTACACTATGGTTCGAGAAATCTTGCTAGTTTGGAGCCTTCTTTGCTTCATTTTCACACTTCGAAAATTTTCATGTTTTCTTCCTTTCTTTCTTGAATTTTTCTTCAACTTCAAAAGGTCATAAATCTTTCACCGTAGCTCGGATTTGGGTGCCGTTTTTTCCAGTGTTATTGTTGTTTTGAAATATTTAACTTTGCAGCTGGCCCTACCTCAAAGATTAGGCAAAAGAATTACAAAAATTCCCTTGAACTTGCCTTCCTAGCCTTTCCTTCATTGTTTCGATTTCTCTTTCGCACCGCTTGCATAATTTACCTGTAAAACACATAAGAGAAACAAAAAACACGAAATAATTGCCAAAGAAGGTTAGTAGAATAATTAGGAGTTAAATCCATATTAACTGCGTTGCTTGGGTTCACAAAGATACTGAAATTAAGGGGATAAATATACGATATTTATGCCTAATCAACCCCCCCCCCCCCTAACTTAGAACTTTGCGTGTCCCAAGCAATGGAAATGAAAAAGAATAATGTCACAACTCTTCTAAACACTTTATTGGGATAGAATACCTTTGTCGCAGACAAGCGATTGCATTTAGCGTATGCAACAAGTCGTTAAACCCCTAGGTTACCCTAGTAGGACGAGTGTTGTCTCGTTAGGGTTTGTAGTGAATATACCTAAAAAATTCGACTCAAAGAAAATTCAAAATATGTAAAAATCGTATAATTCTAACTTTTGCAGAAAATAGTCATCATCAATTCATGTTCAAGAGTCTCAAATCATAGTGCGTGTGTGTGGAGCCAGAAATTTAACCGCGAATTTCCATCGATTGATCATTATGTTACTTATCCGAAAATTCGTTTTGATTTCAAAATGTCACGGGATGCGCTCACAAACGAATTTCTTGGAAGGGTGGCTATTTTATCTCGATATGCGTGATTTATAAGAGTAAATGTATTGGAACCAAATTCACGTACACAAATAGAAAGACAAAAATTTTATGGTAAACGGATGTCATCATTAGATTACGGTTATATAAAAAAATGAAAACATTGCCTCTAATTCATATTTATGGTTTATTTTATTATCTTTTTGTGTTTTAGCTCTCCACGCGGTAACCAATTTCACATAAAGGACTCGGTTAGGAGTTTATTGGGTTGGAGGTATATTGGGTAAAATGGGGGTGATTGAGAATTTTCGAATTGGAAAATTTTCTTATGATGTCCATCAGTGCTTTTTTCGGGCTTGTGCTCATTTTTTCTGATTTTCGATTTTTTTTTTCACACTTTTCTTTCTTGCTATATTTTTTGAGCATATTTATTCTTTTCTTGCCCCTTTTTATGCACTTTTCGGACTTATTTTCTGAAATTATCCATTTTTACATTTTCGGGCCAATTGGGGTTTCTCGGGTTGTCAAACGAAAGGGAAAATTTTATTCGGCTCAATTTTGGTTTACAAAAGGGATAATTTTTTTCTACTTTTTCTGGACAATATTTTTTGGTGACAAACGAGGTCCTACTTCATTGTCCGAAATATTGATTGCGTTACCATATGCGTCTCGAGATTACTTTAATTTAGAGACCTATTTAGCACGTTTTTCAAGAAAATATCACACACATTTTCCATAACCGATCAAAGTGAACGGATTGAGATCCTCAACGACTTATTAGAACGCTAAAAGGAACTTTGAGTTAACATCTAACTCGGATTGATTTATACATTCACAATCATGAAAGGCTGGAATCTCACCGGGTTTGTTAATCTCCATATTTATTCGCTAAGTCGTCAAATTTCGCACAATTTCCATCGTTGGCCAATTTCGGCTTAGTGCAATTATGTTTTTACAATTTGAGACTTTAAACCATCTTTTAATGATATTTTCAAAAAAATTGAATTCTAATTTTTATTTATTTTGCAGAAAAATATTTTTGGCTTTTTCAAAAAAATTTAATTTTTTGTTTTTAAATTTCTGGGCATTTTTGAAAATTTGTGAAGTTTTAGAAAGACGCACTTGTGACCCCCCCTAACTTAGACTTTTGCATTGTCCTCAAGAAAAAAAGGACTAAAATCTAACTCAAAGCTAATTAATAGTGCGAGAAAATAAAATGAACAAATAAAACATAAATGTAGGATTTTTTTTATAGATACTGAGAGCCTGTGTTACACGGGTGATGGGAGAAGTACACAATCAACATTTTTAAATAGCTAAACACGTCACAACCAACAAAAACAAACATCAACAGCAGATAAGGGCTTCACTGAGGAGGTGGATTGGAGGGACCGGGTGCGTTGAGATCATACGGGTCATAGAAGAAAGTTGGAGGGGGTCCATCGAAGTTGAGCTCGTATAAATGGGCTTGGAGATGATGCATCATGCTCGTATACCTTCAGTAGGCCTCTTGATCCCGTTGATAGGTCACTTGGTCTCGATTGTATTGGGTGAGGAAACCGTCAAAACGGTTTTCCACCGCCGAAAGGCATCTATCAAAATCTACACCCGGGGGCTCAAAATCTGAGTCGTCATCCTTGTCTTCATCATACTCTTCTTCTTCCCCCACATCCATCATTAGGGCATCATGTCCTTCCTCCCCCGCACCCTCATCGAGAATAGGACAGTCGGGGTGGGCCACCCTCATTTGACGTTCACTACGGGTGGTGGAACTGCCTCCAATTGGGCGGGGGAGTCGGACTTTCTGCCACGAATCGTCCACCCCGGCATCAATCAGAATTTAAGTGATAAGGTGGGCGTATGGGAGCGCGGATTTTCCCCACTTGTCATAGGTTGCACGGAGGATGTCCTCATAGAAAAGTTTGGCCAGATTAATCGTGCTCTCGGGGTCGAGGAAATGGTATAAGAAGTTGGCGTGACACAGCCTGACCACCGAATCGTTGGTGGTTTGGTGGATTGCTCCACATGCAATGAGGTGCGTGAATCGCACTGTGTCCGAAAGGCTTCCTATCAGAAATGAGTTGCGCAACCATTCCTCCCCGGTTGCTATTCGGGTGACACATTCGGCTTTGGTGCGGGGGGAACCATTGGTGGGATACATTAAGGGCACGCGGAGGACAATCCTTTTTTCTCGCATTTTGTGCGCAATGATGGCGGCGGAGAAAGGAATTTGAATTCCATCAAGATATACATCATGAAAGGGTGGAGTATTTTCGCACGAGTGTCACGTAGAATTGGCGAATTGCAGGTCCGAAAACTTTATTGCTCGTAGGGGAGAGAAACGAACACCACCATCGACGGTGAAAAAGGGCGGTGACTTCACCGAGAAGCTGCTCTTAATTAACAACTCGCTCAATATGAATGGTGCAAGTGGCCAAGAAATAGTGCTCGGCCCAATAATGTTCTTGGACGGACTGAAATACTCCCCCACCCTCGTCATTGAGGATGGTAGTGTCATTATATTTTTGAGGATGAAACTTTGCTTGGTGGGGGTGCGGCATGGTGAGAGAGAGATAGTTAGATATATATGTGAAATGGTGTAGAATAGAGGGAGAGTGAAATGAAGTGTGAGAAATGGAGAGGGGTGTGAATTTATAGGTGTGGGGGGGTGACTTTTGGTGGGAAATGGGAATAAGTATAGAGGGAGATGAAGGAGGGAGTGAATTTGGAGTGTAAATTGGTAGGGGGAAGTTTTAGAGGCTGAAATTTCGTAGGAGAAATGAATGGAGGGAAGGGGAAAGATAATGAATTTGGAAAAGAGGGGGGGAGGAATCTGCCAAGACCCCCGAAACGGTTCGCACTGTACCCTAAACTGGTTTGCTCTCCGAATCGGTTCACCCTGCGGTTCGGGGTACCTTGCTGGTCTGGAAGCTTAGTTTCTCTCATATCTCAAAATCTAAGTGTTCTCTCGTGCCTCATCACTTGCTTATGGCCCCTTAAGCTATCCTAGACCCTCGGGTTCCCTAAAAACCCTCTACCAAGCCCTCGAAATGCGTGAAATCTCTCTAAAAAAGTATTCTACTTCGATCCCTATCATGACCCGTGATTTCGGACTCATAAATATCTTAACTTAAACACTACTATTGTACATAAGAACTCACCCCATATGCATCAGGGGTGCGATGACCTCTCATTTTTAGCTCACTCGACCCCATAAATGAGGTCCGATAACCAAATGGTGTCGATCTCTTCTACGTACGCCTCAACATATAAATTTAGGCTTTGTCCATTGACTTTGAATGCGTCCCCTCCTTTGGTATCTTCCAATGTTACTACTCCGTGAGGGAATATGCTCTTCACAACGAATGGGCCAGTCCATTGAGACCGTAATTTACCCGGAAATAGATGAAGTCGGGAGTTATAAAGGAGAACTTTTTGTCCTTGTTGAAACTCATTTCATCGAATAATCTTATCATGTGCTAGTTTCATCCGAGCTTTTGCAATCTTGGAATTCTCATACGCGTCATTGCATATCGCCTCTAACTCATTAAGTTGAAGCTTGTGAGCTTCACCGGCTTTGTCCATATCATAACTTAATCTCTTAATGGCCCAATAAGCCTTGTGCTCTAACTCGAATGGAAGATGGCAAGGTTTTTCGTACACAAAACGGAATGGGGACATGCCGAGTGGATTTTTATAAGCGGTACGATAGGCCCATAGTGAATCATTCAATTGAAGTGACCAATATTTCCGATCGGGATTGACGATCTTCTCGAGGATGTGCTTGATTTCCCCATTTGCTAATTCGAACTGTCCATTCATCTGTGGGTGATATGTCGTTCCAACCTTGTGAATGACACCATAGTTTCCCATGAGCTTCTCGAATGGCCTGTTGCAAAAGTGCATGCTATTATCACTAATTATCGCTTTCGGAGCACCGAAGCGGAACAGTATATGTTCCTGTAGGAACCTATTCACCACTTTGTTGTCATTTGTCTTGGTAGATATGGCTTCCACCCATTTAGAAACTTAGTTTATCGCGACAAAGATGTATAAGAAACCAAAAGACAGGGGAAAAGGGCCCATGAAGTATATACCCCAGCAGTCAAAGATCTCAATAATGAGTATCGAGATTAATGGCATCATGTCTCGTCGGGTTATCACTCCCATCCTTTGACATCTATCATAAAATTTGCAATAACTGCTCACATCTCGAAATATTATGGGCCAATAAAAACCGCTTTGAAGAATCTTAGCGGCCATCTTTTTCATTGAAAAGTGACCTCCACAAGCTTCTGAATGACATAATTGGATGACTTTCGGTATCTCGTCATCCGGTACGCACCGTCGGATGATTTGGTTAGTGAAATATTTAAAAAGGAAGGGATCGTCATAGAAAAACATGTGCAGCCAAGTAATGAACCGCTTCTTATCTTGCGGTGTCCACTCAGGTGGGATGGCTCCCGTGACAAGATAATTCACTATATCTGCAAACCAGGGCAAAGAAGAGGTAGCAAAGAGTTGCTCATCCAGAAAATATTCGTCTATGGGTATCGATCGCTAGGTACGTCGGACAAAAGCCGAGATAGATGATCGGCGATGACGCTTTCTACTCCTTTTTTTATCTCTAATGGAGAGATTAAACTCTTGTAGGAGTAGGATCCACCTAATGAGGCGCGGCTTTACGTCCTTCTTTGCAAGTATATACTTGAGAGTCGCGTGGTCGGTGAAACAAGTGATGGGGACCTAATAAGATAGGATCAAAATTTTTCTAGATCAAATACTACGACTAGAAATTCCTTCTACATAGTTAAGTAATTGAGTTATGGTCCGGTAAGAGTCTGGCTAGAGTAGTAGATGACATGAGCCTTTTTATCTTTCTGTTGGCCCAAAACAGCCCCTATTGGAAAATCACTTGCATCACACATGAGCTTGAATGGTAAGGACCAATTCGTCATTTGCATGATGGGAGCGGAAACAAGCATTCTTTTTAATTTTTTAAAAGAACTTTGTCATGATTCACTCCACTCGAATGAGGTATCCTTTAGAAGGAGGTTGCTTAAGGGCCTAGTGATGGCGCTAAAGTCTTTAATGAACCTTCGATAAAACCCCGCGTGGCCCAAGAAGGAGAACACGTCTTTGAGAAATTTTGGTGTGGGTAGATCGGCTATAACATCTATCTTATCTCTATCAACTTCAATCCCTTTGGATGAAACTATGTGGCCAAGAACTATTCCCTCGGTGACCATAAAATGGCATTTCTCCTAATTTAGCACTAAGTTCTTCTCCACACACCGGGTAAGTACTTTTTCTATATTCACCGGACAACGATCGAAAGAGGTGCCAAAAATGCTAAATTCGTCCATGAACACTTCGAGTCCTCTCTAAATCATGTGGCTAAATAGATTCAACATGCACCTTTGAAAGGTCTCGGGTGTATTACACAAGTCGAATGGCATACATTTGTAGGCTAATGTACCAAAGGGACAAGTGAAGGTCATTTTCTCCTGGTCAAGTATATCTACCTCAATTTGGTTATATTCGGAGTAACCATCAAGGAAGCAGTGGTAAGGGTGCCCCGCTACTCTCTCAAGCATCTGATAAATAAATGGCAAGGGTAAATGGTCTTTCATAGTTCTTGCATTAAGTTTCCGGTAATCAATGCAAACGCGCCACCCGATGGTGGTACATTGGGGAACTAGCTCTCCCTTAGAATTTTCAATCACTGTCATGCCCGACTTCTTTGGGACAACTTGAATAGGGCTCACCCACTTGATATTCGATATTGGGTAGATAATCCCGACATCCAATAACTTAATGATTTCGGTCCTCACCACTTCTTTCATATTAGGGTTTAGCCTTCTTTGCATTTCTCTCGAGGGCTTTACATCCTTCTCGAGGTAGATCTTGTGGGTGAAAATTAAAGGACTTATCCCCTTCAAATCAGTAATACACCAACCAAAATCACTTTGGTGCTTCCTCAGAATCTCTAATAGCTTACCCTCATGTTCTTCATCTAAGCTAGAGGAGACAACAACAGAAAATGTCTCGTCCTTTCCTAGATATGCATATTTAATATGGGAGGGGAGTTTATTTAATTCGAGGGTTGGAAATTTGTCACTGGAGGGGACCATACGTGCCTCCCTCGGCGATAACTCCTCGAATCGAGAAACCCAACTTATATCTCTCGCCTCCTCATCTGACGCTCTCTCATCAAGTAAATCACTCAACTCCCCAACTTTCTTCTCGAATTCAATATACCCTCACTCTCGTGACTCGACACTAAGCAGGTCCCTAGGGCATCTCCATAATATTTTTCCTCAAAGTACTCCTCTACGATCTCGTTGATTAAGCTCACCACGTGAAGATCATCTATTTCCCCTGTATATTGGGCTCTATGGAAGATGTTAGTCTCTAAGGTCATATTCCCAAAGGTGAGTTGCATCTGCCCATTTCGAGTAATTATTATTGCGTTAGCCATAGATAATAATGGGCACCTGAGAATGATGGGAACATGATTGTTCTAGGCGAAGGAGGGCTTCGTGTCCCAAATGACAAAATCTATTGAAATGTAAAAAGTGTCAACTTGGACGATCCCGTCCTCAACTATATCTCTTGGGATCTTCACAGTTCGATCCTCTAATTGGAGAGTGATCTTTGTGGGCTTGAGATCGCCCAGATCAAGTTGCCTATAGATGGCGTAAGGGAGGATATTGACACTTGCTCCCAAGTCAAGTAAGGTTATTTCAATTTTATTTTCTCCAATAATGCAGGAAATGGTGGGTGCACCGGGATCTTTGAATTTTTGTGGGAGATCATTAAGTAGAATAGAGCTCACGTTCTGTGCTAGAAATACGTTTCTTTACCTTCATCCTCCTCTTTACTGTTAACAAGTCCTTGATGACTTTTGCATAAGTTGGAATCTGCTTAATGGCATCGAGGAAAGGTAAGTTTAACTTTACTTGCTTTAGCACATCTAGCACTTCATCACGTGGATTTCCTTTGTGGGAAGGAACTAGCCTTTGAGTAAACGGTGTCGCGGAGGGTGGTTTCACTAATACCTCAGGCTCACCAGTGTCTTCTTTATCACTCTCTTTCAAGGGGAAATCTTCGGCCTCTTTCGTGTCGGGCAAAATCTCCTTATCTTTGGTTGCGTCGTGTGGAGGAGGTGATAAATCAACGACTCTCCCACTATGAAGAGTGGTCACATCTTGACATTGCTCCTGATGTTCTGTAGAGGTGGAGATAACACTAGTTTGACCTTAGGGAGGTCTTTGGCCCTGGGAAGGAAACTTGCCCTTCTCTTGGATACTCAACGATGGTTGCATCTTTGAAATAATCGCATTTATGTCATTGATCATGCGCTCATGTATATCAGTGGTTGCATTATGGGAAGTGATAAATTAGTTTATCATATCCTCGAGATTTCTCCGTAGTGGAGTGATAGATGGCCCTGGAGGTGGTGGTGCTGCACATGTCCCTGCATATGAGGTGCTTGTTGAAACAGTGAAGGTGGGGGAGGGGCAACATGTGAATTACGATTCATCATAGCATTTTGTTGCCCATAGCTAAAACTAGGGTGATTTTTCCATGAAGGGTTATAAAAATTCCCATGCGGCGCATCGAAGTTACCCTTAAATCCTCCTACACCACTCACTTAATCTTGAAGCATAACTTTATAGGTGGGTATCGTCGGGCATTCCTCTGTTGAATGGACCACCTCACAAATAGCACACGCCCTCTCAATGGGGTTCGGGATGGAGCCAGTTGGTCTTCTTGCACATATCTCAAGTACTTCTCGTATTCTTTTCTCAAGTAGATCGAGCCGACTGGTCGTTATAGTATCCTTTTTTACGTGAAATAGGCTGATCTGCCGCCGATGAAGTGGTGATCATTTGGCGCGTTTGATTATGAGCATTAGAGTCAGATGTATCCCATGCTTGGGTAGTCTCGGCATTATACCTCAGGTGAAGCTCAGCATCGTTGGCGTCTAGGTCGATAAAGGGACCATCACACATGGTTTCAACGAATTGTTTGGAATTTATATTCAGCCCATAATGGTGTAACAACCCATATTTTAGAGGATATATAAATTAATTTAATTAGTGAGTTGGATTTATTTAATTTGGAGAAATTCATTTAATTTGGTGATTTAAATTTAATTTATTTAAATTGGAGAAATTATTGAATTTCGAGATTTAAATTTAATTTAATTTATTATTTAAATTTGCGGATTTAGAAATTCAAAGTAATTCGGGTTATTGAAAATTTTCACATGTGTCGCATTTTGAGGTTGAAATTGGAAAATTTTATAAAGTATCTCGGATGACAAATCTGAGTGCACAATTGAGTCCGGAAGGTTCGAGATAGTCGAAAAAGAGTACCCAGGGGTAGTAAATGGGTCTCGGGGCATTTTTAGACATGACCGAGCCCATACGGGGGCATTTAAGTCATTTTTAATTGGCCAATAGGCCCAATTACGGGATTGAGGAATTTTAACCTAGGTTTAAGTGTGTTGGGCAGCCATGAGTCATTCCAAAACACAAAGGGTTGAGAGAGGAGAGAAAGGAGAAAGAAGAAGAAGGAAAGAAGGATGACAAGAGCAATTTGGGCAAGAATTTCGACATGGGATCGTCGGATTTAATCCCCCAAGGCAAGTGTTTTCTTGCTTTAATTTGAGTTGTAGTTAATGATGTAAATAGTTGTAATTATGTCAATTAATTCTGGAAATTTGGAAGTAGGAATTTGAATTGAAATTTGTGGGTTTATGGTGAAGAAGATGAAGAATAACCATTAATGGGGGATTTTTAACTTTGTGATAAATTGGGTTAATAGTGAGATTATAACTTAATTTGGGAAGTGAATAACATGATTAGATCTTGGTTTTTGGATCTCCATTAGTGGTATTGTTGGAAGAAATTGTTAATGATGAAGTTCGGGTGGATTTAGGATGAATCTTGGGAGGTTTTTAGGGTAAAAGATCTGGGTATAATCGAAGGTTTTGGAGCTTTAATGGCGATTCTGTTCGCCTGGCCCTGTAGAAAATCGCGTTTTCTACATTTTGTTGTCTCACGCGCTTCCTCTAAAACTTCTCCAAAATGCCTCAAAACATCAATTTATTAATCTGGGCAGAATGTGGGAAAACTTTTTAAGAAAGGTTTTTTTTTTAATCTTCTTTGAGGTGAATCTTTATGATGCCCTAACTTTTGGCATACGGACTCGGATTAGTGTGCCGTTCACGGCCACACATAGATAGCGAAGAGTATTACGCTGTCCTGGGAATGTTTTTAATTAGACACAAAAATTGAAAGGTCTAAAATACCCTTGAAGACGGAATGGGTTATTTGATTTTTAGCACAACTTTAAATGAGCATAACTTTGTCATACGAATTCGGATTTACGTGTCGTTTGTGGCCACGCATAGCAAATGGAGAGTAGTACGCAGTACTAGGAATTTCATTACTGAGGCTTATATTGGGAAATGTCTAAAATACCCTTGGAGTTTTAATTAGTGACGAAACTTTCCCGAATTGAAACTAAAAATTGTTGGGAACTTTGTGAGGCTAATATGAACTTAATCAAGTATATATGAGGTGAGATATATAATTATATAAATTATATTAAATAGTGGGATGTAGCTATTTTTGTATTGGATCGTATTTAATACGAGCGAACTAGTAATAATTGGAATATATGTATATATATATATATATATGAATGTGTGAATTTTATATAAATATGGGAATACATAATCCAATAGAAAAATGATAATAGGTTACGGGAATACCTAAAACAATGATAGGTTGTGTGAATACGTAAAACAATGAAAGGTTGTGTGAATACCTAATATTTTAATAGGGTGCGTGAATACCTATTTGATTGTTTTATTATGTGTATGACATACCTAGCTGCTTGCTATCGCGGGGGGTTGGGTAGAGACGGTCTTATCCTGAGTGACCTTCGGGGGGATATTTGACTTGTATCTCAGAACATAGGATTGTGAAAGACTTATTTGTGAGTTGATAAGTCCGCTGACTATGGGAGCGTAGGTATGTGCGTGACCCATAGGTATGTGAACTATGTTCACCGCCAATATGTGTGATTTATTTATATGGTTCGTGGGACATTTCCGAACAAATAGTCCTTGTTTGAGTACGAGACGTACCGGGACATGATATCAGAGTATGCGATGCGTTATAGGTGTATCCTTAGGGTGTTGTGTTAGTATATATATATAATGGTGGTGGATATATATGTATACTTGTGTTATACGTACAATGTGATAATTGTAGGCTATTAAGATTGTATTAATACATATATATAATAGTGAGGGATATATATGTATGCTTATGGTATATCTACAATGAGATAATTACAGACTATTAATATTGTGAAATCTTATATAAACGTAAATAGTAAATACTTTACTTTAGTGTGATAAAGCTTATTTAAAAATGATAATTGTTGAGATCAAATATGATATACTACTACGATGGGTAACTAGAAGGATAAGCCTTTTTCCTAGTTAGAAGTGTGTCAGATGGCTAGGCGGAATAAATGAATGCGATAGGTGTGCACTATAGAAGAGAGGTGAGATTGTCCTCAAGAGAGTGGGACCGTAAAAGCAATTATGAACATTATATACTACGCATTTCATTTATTGCAATAAAATGCTTGCTAAACATTTTTATAAATCGGGCTCTGGCCCGTTTCTTGTACTTCTTCTCTCTTGTCTATGTATATGTATATTAACAGGTGTCCAGCCACAGGGATGCCATAGTTGACTTATCTATTCCAGGGTTACGCAGTTGCAACATTGTGGATGGTTGCAGGATTTGATTTAGACGTATCATTTCTTTATTCCTAGAGTAGTATTCTTATCTCAGTTGCAGATTGATTCAGGTCATGTTTCCCCTTTTACTTTTAGACTCAGTATTTGGTTTATGTATTCATTTATTGAATTATTATTATTGGGATTTTGAGCCGATTATTTATTTGGCAGGTCATTTAGTCATTTAGTACTATTTTAGACTCATGATTTGGATGTATGGTTTATTTGTTATTCAGCATGCATATTTAATTGTTTAATAAAAAGATAAAATTTGGCATCAGTCTTTTTGAATACTAGGTGGTTAGTAAAGTTTTAAAAAGTTTTCGACAGTGATGCTAAGAATGAACCCCTGAGATTCATGTTTTAAATTTGATATAGGACTGATCACCCGATATTTATTTGGACAGGGTGTCACAGGTGGTATCAGAGCATCAGGTTCTAGTGTCCTTAGGATATGTATGGCTTTTCACTTTTCAGTTTAGCGTTCTTTGATGTAGAGCCTTATGATAGGATTGTCGAATTCATCTACGTATGTGATTTCGTTCTCTTGCTATCAATTATAGTTAATGTGATTTATGTACGAGTTCGGTTAGGTTTCGAACACCGAACATTATAGGATAATCAACGGGGACCGTTAGAAGGAATGCAGGAGGAAGGCGACAGAAACAATAGAGTAATCTGAAAATAGTAATGGCGATAGAAGGCACCATAATTGTTGTTTAGAAAATTGATGATAGGAAAATCTCGGGGATAGTAGTTTCCCCTAGCACAGTTAAGGATGACAATGGTGAAAATCTTACACTCACCCAGCGTAGTCAGCAAGGGGTGGGGAAAGTCGAAAGGACTATTTCGAGGAGCCATCGATAAGAATCCAGAAAAAAAGAGGAAGTGTGATAAACCAATGGAAGGAGAAATCCAATGACAACTATGTAGGGTAGAGTGCAACGATACTTGGTAGGTCATTATATATAAGAAGAATATGGGATTAAATTAAAATTTTGAGTACAATTTAATCGTTAGATTTTCGATCTGTCGTTCGGACAGGGGTGCGAATGAAGTTTCGAAACTTATCACAAGTGAGCAAGATAGAAACTGATCGCGAGAGAGAACTTAACTTGGTTAGTGAACTGCGTACCCGACGAAGGGGATACGAAGTATATGAAGGGTACATAAGTTATTAATGGGCTCGTGAGTAGAATACAAAAGCGTGAGTGTAAAATCTGAATAAGATGACTAGTGTCGACATCATCAAGGTTGTGCGTTACAAGTTTATATCAACGCTTCCATGGGAAGTGAACCTTGAGAATTGAAAATTGAGCTGAAAAGAAAGACTGAATTTAACGGTGTTAGTGAAGCACCACATGAGGGTATACCCAGTAGGGACCCAGTTAAATGTTTCGATTAAATTGAATTTCTACCAAGTAATGGTGGATTCAGTCAGGGCCATTGAGGACAACAACAAGTCCAAGAGGGCCAGTGAAGCCAAATGGACAACGGGGGTAGCAATCGGGGACCCGATGATCAGGCAAGGAAGATAATATGGAGAGGTGTCCTATGTGTAAAGAGTAAGAACACATGTGTATACCGTGTTTATCGCGAATCGGGGATAGCAATGGGATGCCCAGTAGGGGTAACAGTTATAAGAAGTTTTGGTTCGGTTAGGATGAGGGCGTTATGTCCCAGAACCATTTGAACCGCCACTCGAGGTGATTGAGATATGTTATGTGTGACAGTAGTTTGTTAATACTAAATTCACATGTGAAATGGGTTTAGTAGAGATGTCATGAATATTAAAATAGTGTACATATCTTTGTCGTCGCGTAACAGGGCTCTCGTTAGTTCCATCTGCAGGGGAGCAGGTGAGGACACTAGGAGGGGGTCGTATATTATGTGATAGATTTTTTTTCTCCTTTTGAGGGATATGAAAGGGAGCATATTTTTATCTTGCATAGTGACTGTATACTGAGGGTTGGAGCAATAGTAGACTGCATGCGAAGTCTATGGTGCTCGCTGTGCCAGGGTAAGACATCCTACTTCATGAATTATCACCCGAAGGAGGGTCGAGTCAATATATATATATATATATATATATATATATATATATATATATATATATATATATATATATATATTGTATTATACCATAGACTTTGACGAGTATAGTTGTCTCCTTATGTTTAAATCCTAGTGAGTGGGGACTTTTACCGATGTAATTCAAGGTATATCAGGCAACCGTTGAGCTTAAAGATTTAGATCATTATTGTTTATGTGCTGAGAATTAAGTGATAGCTAGAACACCGTATTATGTGATGCCTTGAGAAACGTGGGCATAAGAAAATTAAATTATGTGTCGAGAGACAGGATTCGTGATATCTAAGTTATGTGCTTTGGACCTACGAATTTTGTTGAAAATGCTAGCGAATAGTGCATTGAGAAATTTCTTTGAACTTAGTTGCAGGATGTTACACGTAGGGACCTTAATTTATGTCCGCGGTGACGAGACGTAGTTGGATGCTAATGCATCGGTTTTAAAATTTTAATTACTGAACGTGTAGAGAAAACACCTTAAGTTGAGAGCTATTAAAAATATAGGGCCAGTGGATGAATATATATATATTATAGTGTGCATATACGTGTATATATTTGATACTGTGTTTCATAATAGACATATGAGAATATGTTGGCATTGTTATATGTAATCCCGATGAGTAGGGACATTTACTGATGTGATTCAAGGTATACTAACTTATTATTGAGCGGAGAGATATAGCTCGTGATTTATTCGCGCTAAGAAACTGGTGATAGTAAAAGAACTGTAATATATATTGTCTTGTGTAACATGGAAGTGAACGAATATACTTTTATGTTAAGAGACAGGGATTTGGGGGGTATGTGCTATGGACTGAGGGTCTAACAAATCTCAACGACCAAGAATGTTAGGTAGTAGTATATCGGGAGGGTTCCTTGTTTGGATTTCGCTTTGCGAGACATCCCACGCATGAAACATAGCGCAACGTTGGAAGTGGGGAGTTGTTTGTCCATAGGACATAGGTTTGGTACCGTGGTTATTATACATATATAGTTATAACTATGAGTTGATAATTATACTACGACTTAAGGCCGATAGAGCCGTATAGTGTTGATGTGAGAAAACTTTGTGGAACACTTTCACCACGAGTAGATCGGTGGGATAACCTAAATGATAATTAAGTTGCAATTGGTAGGGTAGTTTAGTATAACCTCACCGTATAATCAGCTCAAATATGAAAAGCCTAATTATAGCAAGTTTATTACGTTAAGTTGAATTGGGCAGTTATGTGCAGCATATAGGGTGTATGGGCACCCTAGATAGTTAAATTTTATTATATTATCCGTGGTCGATAGATGTAGAAATAGATGTGCCAAAAGAGTAAACGAATAAGGGAGTTATCGCAGGGGGATGCTGGAGTATTCCCCAGTAAAGGAAGTATTATAGCCGTTAGTGGTTAGGCTCATAGTAGTGTCAGAAGTTGGAAGCTTCAAAGTGTTGTGTAGGCAGCAATGTCAGATGATATATTATATGATGGAACATTTTAATATAAGATGACTAAAGAAAATTGGCCACAGGATTGAACAGTAGTGTAGGTACCGTTGGACTAAGGGGTAGCGCTAGGAGAAGTGTAATGAGAAGATCATAACGATTTAGATTGTGTGGGAAAGGATGAAGGTGTACGAGATTATAACTGAAGCTTTGAGTACTAGTCTTATCCGAATTTCGAGGACGAAATTCCATTGTAAGGGGAGAAGTATGTAACACCCCATATTTTAGAGGATATATAAATTTATTAAATTAGTGAGTTGGATTTATTTAATTTGGAGAAATTCATTTAATTTGGTGATTTAAATTTAATTTATTTAAATTGGAGAAATTATAGAATTTCGAGATTAAAATTTAATTTAATTTATTATTTAAATTTGGGGATTTAGAAATTCAAATTAATTCGGGTTATTGAAAATCTTCACGTGTCGCATTTTGAGATTGAAATTGGAAAATTTTATAAAGTATCTCAGATGACAATTCTGAGTGCACGATTGAGTCCGGAAGGTTCGAGATAGTCGGAAAAGAGTACTCGGGGGTAGTAAATGGGTCTCGGGACATTTTTAAACATGACTGAGCCCATACGGGGGCATTTAAGTCATTTTCAATTGGCCAATAGGCTTAATTACGGGATTGAGGAATTTTAACCTAGGTTTAAGTGTGTTGGGCAGCCATCAGTCATTCCAAAACACAAAGGGTTGAGAGAGGAGAGAAAGGAGAAAGAAGAAGAATGAAAGAAGGATGACAAGAGCAATTCGGGAAAGAATTTCGACATGGGATCGTCGGATTTAATCCCCCAAGGCAAGTGTTTTCTTGCTTTAATTTGAGTTGTAGTTAATGATGTAAATAGTTGTAATTATGTCAATTAATTCTGGAAATTTGGAAGTAGGAATTTGAATTGAAATTTGTGGGTTTATGGTGAAGAAGATGAAGAATAACCATTAATGGGGGATTTTTAACTTTGTGATAAATTGGGTTAATAGTGAGATTATAACTTAATTTGAGAAGTGAATGACATGATCAGATCTTGGTTTTTGAATCTCCATTAGTGGTATTGTTGGAAGAAATTGTTAATGATGAAGTTCGGGTGGATTTAGGATGAATCTTGGGAGGTTTTTAGGGTAAAAGATCTGAGTATAATCGAAGGTTTTGGAGCTTTAATGGCGATTATGTCCGCGTGTCCCTGTAGAAAATCGCGTTTTTTACATTTTGTTGTCTCACGCGCTTCCTCCAAAACTGCTCCAAAATGCCTCAAAACATCAATTTATTAAACTGGGCAGAATGTGAGAAAACTTTTTAAGAAAGGTTTTTTTTTTTAAATCTTCTTTGAGGTGAATCTTTATGATGCCCTAACTTTTGGCATACGGACTCGGATTAGTGTGACGTTCACGGACACACATAGGTAGCGAAGAGTATTACGTTGTCCTGGGAATGTTTTTAATTAGACACAAAAATTGAAAGGTCTAAAATACCCTTGAAGACGGAATGAGTTATTTGATTTTTAGCACAACTTTAAATGAGCATAACTTTGTCATACGAATTCGGATTTACGTGTCGTTTGTGGCCACGCATAGCAGATGGAGAGTAGTACGCAGTACTAGAAATTTCATTACTGAGGCATATATTGGGAAATGTCTAAAATACCCTTGGAGTTTTAATTAGTGACGAAACTTTCCCGAATTGAAACTAAAAATTGTTGGGAACTTTGTGAGACTAATATGAACTTAATCAAGTATATATGAGGTGAGATATATAATTATATAAATTATATTAAATAGTGGGATGTAGCTATTTTTGTATTGGATCGTATTTAATACGAGCGAACTAGTAATAATTGGAATATATGTATATATATATATATATATATATATATATATATATATATATATATATGAATGTGTGAATTATATATATAAATATGGGAATACATAATCCAATAGAAAAATGATAATAGGTTACGGGAATAGCTAAAACAATGAAAGGTTGTGTGAATTCCTAATATTTTAATAGGGTGCGTGAATACTTATTTGATTGTTTTATTATGTGTATGACATACCTAGTTGCTTGCTATCGCGGGGGGTTGTGTAGAGACGGTCTTATCCTGAGTGACCTTCGGGGGGATATTTGACTTGTATCTCAGAACATAGGACTGTGAAAGACTTATTTGTGAGTTGATAAGTCCGCTGACTATGGGAGCATAGGTATGTGCGTGACCCATAGGTATGTGAACTATGTTCGCCGCCAATATGTGTGATTTGTTTATATGGTTCGTGGGATATTTCCGAACCGATAGTCCTTGTTCTAGTACGAGACGTACCGGGACATGATAGCAGAGTATGCAATGCACTATAGGTGTATCCTTAGGGTGCTGTGTTAGTATATATATATAATGGTGGTGGATATATATGTATACTTGTGTTATACTTACAATGTGATAATTGTAGGCTATTAAGATTGTGTTAATACATATATATAATAGTGAGGGATATATATATGTATGCTTATGGTATATCTACAATGAGATATTTACAGACTATTAAGATAGTGAAATCTTATATAAACGTAAATAGTAAATACTTGACTTTAGTTTGATAACACTTATTTAAAAATGATAATTGTTGAGATCAAATGATATACTACTACGAGGGATAACTAGAAGGATAAGCCTTTTTCCTAGTTAGAAGTGTGTCAGATGGCTAGGCGGAATAAATGAATGCGATAGGTCTGCACTATAGAAGAGAGGTGAGATTGTCCTCAAGAGAGTGGGACCGTAAAAGCAATTATGAACATTATATACTACGCATTTCATTTATTGCAATAAAATGCTTGCTAAACATTTTTATAAATCGAGCTCTGACCCGTTTCTTGTACTTCTTCTCTCTTGTCTATGTATATGTATATTAACAGGTGTCCAGCCACAGGGATGCCATAGTTGACTTATCTGTTCCAGGGTTACGCAACTGCAACATTGTGGATGGTTGCAGGATTTGATTTAGATGTATCATTTCTTTATTCTTAGAGTAGGATTCTTATCTCAGTTGTAGATTAATTCAGGTCATGTTTCCTCTTTTACTTTTAGACTCAGTATTTGGTTTATGTATTCATTTATTGAATTATTTTTATTGGGATTTTGAGCCGATTGTTTATTTGGAAGGTCATTTAGTCATTTAGTACTGTTTTAGACTCAGGGTTTGGATGTATGGTTTATTTGTTATTCAGCATGCATATTTAATTGTTTAATAAAAAGATAAAATTTGACATTAGTCTTTTTTAATACTAGGTGGTTAGTAAAGTTTTAAAAAGTTTTCGACAGTGATGCTAAGAATGAACCCTTGAGATTCCTGTTTTAAATTTGATATAGGACTGATCACCCAGTATTTATTTGGGCGGGGTATCACATATGGAATAAGGAAATGATTTACAACTTATCAAATCCATGATGAGGGTACGAAGTGGTTAACTCGTGAAAATGCTCGTAACATCGATCAAACGACCCATTTTCTGATTGTTGGAAGGTTTGAATTTGAGTCTTGATGGTGTTCGTTCGATGTGGAGGAAGTAGTTTCTTAAGGAATTTAGATTGCAAGTCGTTCCATGATGCAATTGAGTTTGGAGGTAAAGACCATAGCCAGGTCTTAGACTTTTCCTTTAGCGATAATGGGAAGAGTTTAAGGCGTATCACATCTTTTGTGCAAGTTTGATCACTGAGAGTCTCGCACGCCTCCTCAAATTCCCAGATATGGAGAAATGGCTTTTCTGATTCCATTCCATGGTAGTTGGTAAGTATCTAGATCATTCCATTCTGAAAGCAAAATTTCCCTGCATTATACGGGAGTAAAATGCATCCCGGAGTGACAGTTTGCTCGGGATATAAGATTTCTCTCAAAGGGCGGTACATGACCTCTTCCTCACCTGCGGCTACACTACCTTGTTTTGACATGGCTCTCTCACTTGATGACTCTATATCCTCACTTGGTATGCTCGGAGCATGCTCTGTAATGTGTCTTAAGAGGGATGTCGGAGTGTAACTTGCAATTGAGTGTGGAGGTGTGGGAGATGGAACCAAGAATTGTGGAGCGTTTGGAGTGTGAGGGCTACCGGTGTCGTACTTAACTATCGAGTTTTCGTGAATGCTGGTTGGATTATTTTGGGTAGTTAGAGTGAGTTCAAGATTTTGCATTAACAAGCTTTTGAGAGATGAAGTATCTTTTTTTGTGCTTTTTAAATTTTTTTTGAATTTTTTTTTTTTTTGGTCGAAGTTTTAGATTAACGGAATCTAACCTACGTCTACCTAAGTCCCCGGCAACGGAGCCAATAACTTGAAGTGACTAAGAATGTGTCTCTAAAGTGCGTTCTCTCTAGGCTCAAGTGCAAGCCTGTCGCGTTAGTAATAAACTCGGTAAGTCGGGATCGTCTCCATAGGGAAATAGGACGAGAAAATCGTGACGACGGAATCAACCTAAATTCAACTCTAAGAAGAACGAAAAGATGATTGATTTGAAATTAATCCTACTCAGGAGAAGCAAACTAGATTAAGATGTAATACCCTGTAATTTTATGGCTTTTAATTATGAGATTAATTAAATGAAATTTCTTTTAATTGTGGGATTAATTAAATTAATTTGGGATAATTAGTTAGAAATTAATTCGGATTTAAATAACTAGTGAGACGGGAGTTAGTATTTAAATATGATGATGATGTTGAATATTAGTGAGTGATTATGGTAATATGTGATTATTGAATTTATTAAAATTGTCGTGAGTTGAAAATGCAGCAGTTTCGGTAATTAAGTTGGAATGCGCGTGTCAGTCGTATCAGGACCAAATTTAATGAATTTAAAAGTATTTTATTTTTATATCATCCATATGATCATTTTGAGTGCTCCAATGTGTCCGAAAGGGTCGAGATAGTTAGAAAACACTAGCCGGAGGTTTAGTTTGGGTCTCGGGGTATTTTTAGGCCTAACCGGCAATCCTGGAGTGTATTTTAGTCATTCCTATTTTTGGTGAATAGTGACGCACGAAAATTAGGAGATATTTATCAACCAACACTTATGGTAACTAGGGCCATTATTTGTTAAACACAAGAGAGAGTAACGTGAGAAGAAAGAAAAGGGTTGCAGGAGAATTCCAAGGGTTTCCTAGGCAAAACAGCCACTACCTTGTGATAGGAAAGCAAGGTTCATCCCCATACCGTCTACTTCATCTGATCAGAATCTTCATTACTAGTCAAGTGATTTAATTGGCAATAATTTAGTGCATATATCATCCATATTAGGTTAGAATTGGAGAATAACCTTGAATAATGATAATTGAATGGATTTAAAGAATTGAAATCATAATCTGGGTAGGTCTTGCATGTAGTTTAACGTTTGAGACAATAAGAGCCACGACATTATGATTCATGGGTAGATAATTAAAATTTTGTAATGAATTATACAGTGTTCTTGAGGAAAAATAGGAGAACTAGGGATTTATATAAAAATTATGTGAACTGATCCAAAAAATTGATTTCCCATTTGGATTTGATGATTTTAAAATGTTAGAAATTATGTATTTATGTTGGTATGATGTTAGGAATGTATATTTGGGAGTTTGGGACAGTATAGTAGAGGATTTGAGGGTTATGTTTGATGAAATCCGTAGGCAAAATTATGCAAATTCACAATACCTGCTTGATCGATAGTGGTATATACCTTATTCAAAATTATACGAGTACGGACGCATATGAATGGGTGTATCGATAGTGGTATATACCTTATTGAAGTTTATCGTTTTTAGTGTTGTGTTATACGAGTATGATGTTATCTTAATTATGGTTTTATAATATGCTTAAACCGATAGTGTGCGGATATTGCAAGTCTATCGGGGTTACTACCTTGGTGTAGAATATTTTGTTATGGCGAGGCCCCATCTGCGAGAGGGTCGGGCTCGCGTTTATATATTTGTATATATGTATATATGTAGTGTTGAGACTTCGAGAAGTATATTGGTCTCGGATATTTGTTTTCTGTATGTGTATGGACCTTATTGATATAAATCGGAGTGTATTTGATTTACTGTTCAGCAGAAAGATTTAGTTGGTTATTATAATTAACGCTCAGGATGTGGTAATAAGAAGAGTGCATTGTTATATCACCTTTTAGAGACGTGGAAGTTAATACTCATAGTTGTATGTCTGGGGCCGGGATTTTGAGAACCCGATTATATTTGCATGATGTTTATGGAATGTGATTACCATCAATTTTATGAGACAGTGTCTTTCGGAAGGAGTTCCTTGTTTAAGCGTAATTGCGGAAAGAGATATAACTTTGTTGTCAAGAGACGGGAATATAGGGGTACATGATATGGACTGAGGGGCTAACAGATTCCGATGACCGACAATTCTAGGAAGTAGTGTATCAGGGGGTTTCTTGTTTGGATTTCGCTTTACGAGACATCCCACGCATGAAACTTAACGTAAGGTTGGTAGTAAGGAGAGGTTTGTCCATTTGTCCATGATTTGAGTACCTCGATCATTATGGAGTTATGTATTTATAACTGGAAGTTAAAGGGGTAAATTATTATATAAGTGTAAGGACATATTTTCATAGGTCCGTTATCAATTTATTATGTCATATACCGCTACATCGTCGAAGAGCATTCAAAAGACATCTACATCAAAGACGGATCCGAATTACTCAAGTTCTTCATCATTCAAGACTCCGCAAAGTTTACTTTGGTAAGGTTATGTTTTAAATACCTTAACTTTTCACTTAGAACTTTTGGGATATTTTTTACAAAATATTTTTCTAAAGATTTTATTTTCGGACTCCTTTCCATAGAAAAATCATAACTAATTCATAAAAAATCAGAATGATACGAAACTGGCGGCCACGCGTTCGTATCGAAATTTTCTATAGGCTTGCATGGAATCTCGCTTGATAGGTCGTTCGGACGACCTGTAATTGTCGTTCAAACGACATAGCATGTCGTTAGATCTCGTTCGAATGACTTTTGTCCTTCGTTTGAGCGACTTACTGATCTCGTTCGAACGAGCTCTATTTTTGAGGCGGCGCGATTTTCCATAAAATCTCATTATTTGGTTCCGTTTTCATTAATAAGTAACAGCGTTTTGATGAACAGAAATACTGCTAAAGTAGTAATCTTTAGGCTTCTTCTTTTAGGGGTTTAATCCCTTTTTGTTTTCAATTCACAAAACTCCCATATGTTTTAGTGAATTATTTTGGTGTTGAAGAACACACCTTGCTATTATTTATCTTTATGGGGAGAACTCTACAATCGGAGAGCTGCGTGCTATTGTGGAGGGAGTCCTTATAAAGATCACACTTGTGGAGAAGTCGTTTCTCTTCTTCATTGCTGACCACCTGGAGTTCCTGCGGGAGATTTCAGCCGAGGCATCGAAACCGACACCTGCGGGTATTTCATATGTCACCCTATTTCATTGTAATCCGTGTAAGCTGTTTTCTTACAAATTATAGTGAAATAAAAGGTTTTTCCCCTTTGGGGAATTTTTCCTGAAATTGTTTGTTTTATCCTGCATGCTTTATTTTATTGGATAAATCATCTAAATGCATGTTTTAGGGTTTAACTAAAATTTGGGATTAATTAAAATTGGATTTTATTTGAGAAGTCGCAATATTTTTGCTGTAGCGATTCTACAATAAGCCCAGTAGAGCTAGTGAGCAAGTGCTGATAATTTTATTTTATTTTGGCCAGTTGAAGGATGAAATGATGTTTAGGAGGATTTAGAATTTCAAATTTGGGGGTGATTGAGAACGCCCAAGTGTTATGGCCACGTTGCAAATGCAGGGACAATAAAGAGTTTGGAGTACTTATGAAGCGTATGTGATGTTTAAACCCGTATACATGGGTTATAAGGGGTGTAGACACCCTGGTTTGCTGATGAGATAATCGCCTGAAGAAGAGACATAGAGATGAGTGAGATTTATACTTGTGAGACTTATATTACAAAATAGTAGAGGTAGAATGGATTAAGAATCATAAGATAAGGATGATAATCATTATACTGATGCGCGATCGGAGTAGCATGTCCGAAATTGGTTGAAGGGCAGTGGGAAGCCATTTAAAAATGGGGTATCCCTTGGGAAGACAAATATTTAACTGTTATGGACAATTTGGAGAGGAGTTCCACCTAATCGTATGTTGAGGATGGCTTAAGCGTAAATAGAGTGAGGATGTTGATAAGGTATAAAGAGTCCAGATGTGCACAACGTGGTGAAAAATGCACGGGTGAGAACTTTTGGTAGACGTCGAGGGAAGAAGAGGGTTATTAAGTATCATTTAACGGGAAGAATTATACATGAAAGTCGGTATTGAAAGGGGTATAATAAGTACTAGATCGGTTGGGGTAAGATGATCAGCCAAATAATTTTATATCAAGCCGATGATTCGAGTGATGGAAGAGTCAAGTTGGTAAATTTCCTTAGGGGTTGCGAACTTATAAATAAGTAACGAGTTCCTTCAAATGTGTGGAACGGGTTTTCAAGAAGGAAAGAAATTGTTATATCTTGGGTGATTTACACTATTAGATAGTGACCACCCCGGTGTGTGGCCTTAACCAGTATTAATCTGAACTAGGATGAGTTACCCGAAACCCACCATCAATATGGAGTATAAGGACGTAGTGGGAAAAGTTTCAATTTGAGAAAGTTGTATCACCTAAATCCCGAGGAATAGGCGCAAGGTGATTGACGACTGGTGGAACTGTATGAAAGTAATTTTGGATTCATTGCGATCATTTGATTTCTAGTAAGTGAAGTATAATATGGTAATGGGGAGAGGATATTACCTAGTAGGAAAGTTGTGAGAAAGCACCCTTACCTATTTATAGTGGACAAGGTGATTATTGAGGTTTGTGTGGATAAACCTTAATATCCTCCCTCTGGATGCTTAGAGGTGAACGGATTATCCGAGTTTTCGCTCAGTCAGAAATTGGTGTCCGATGACTATAATGGGTTAACCACCAACCGTCTGAAGTGGTTTTCCCTTGCGTAAAAGTCATAACGCTGGGAACAGAGATTCAAAGAATGGACAAGAGTAGTCTGATGTTTAATGGTTGCTCCCAAGAGGGGAGTTTTGTGTTTAAATAAACGCGGGAGTTGATACGAAGTGGAGAGCGAACTCACAATAATATTGAGATAATGCGGCCAATGATGTATAGGCCATTATTTAGAAAGAGCACAACATAAGGTGCATTTATTGAAGTGTAACCCTATAACTGATAAAGTGTCAACAGTGTTCAACAAGCTTATTGTGAAGCGAGGGCTATAGTGATTGAGCCTTTCTTTGTATTTTGTTTTGGGTAATGGAGGTTACCAAATTTTTCCAGGTATGCCTACTTTTCTGAATTTCGGGATGAAATTCCGTTATTATGGGGGAAGTATGTAATACCCCATAATTTTATGACTTTTAATTATGAGATTAATTAAATGAAATTGCTTTTAATTATGGGATTAATTAAATTAATTTGGGATATTTAATTGGAAATTAATTCGGATTTAAATAACTAGCGAGACCAGAGTTAGTATTTAAATATGATGATAATGTTGAATATTACTAAGTGATTATGGTCATATGTGATTATTGAATTTATTAAAATTGTGGTGAGTTGAAAAAACGACAGTTTCGGTAATTAAGTTGGGATGCGCGTGTCAGGACCAAATTTAATGGATTTAAAAGTATTTTATTTTTATGTTATCCATATGATCATTTTGAGTGCGTCAACGTGTACGGATGGGTCGAGATAGTCAGAAAACACTAGCCGGGGGTTTAGTTTGGGTCCTGGGACATTTTTAGGCCTAACCGGCAACTCGGGAGGGTATTTTAGTCATTCCTATTTTTGGTGAATAGCGACCGACGAAAATTAGGAGATATTTATTAGCCAACACTTATGGTTATTAGGGCCATTATTTGATAAACACAAGAGAGAGTAACGTGAGAAGAAATAAAAGGGTTGTAGGAGAATTCCAAGGGTTTCCAAGGCAAAATAACCACCACCTTGTGATAGGAAAGGAAGGATCACCTGCATACCGTCTACTTCATCGGATAAGAATCTTCATTACCAGGCAAGTGATTTAACTTGCAATAATTTAGTGCATATATCATCCATGTTAGGTTAGAATTGGAGAATAACCTTGAATAATGATAATTGAATGGATTTGAAGAATTGAAATCGTAATCTGGGTAGGTCTTGCATGTAGTTTAATGTTTGAGATAATAGCAGCCACGAAATTATGATTCATGGGAAGATAATTAAATTTTTTTAATGAATTATATAGTGATCTTGAGGAAAAATAGGAGAACTAGGGATTTATTTGAAAATTATGTGAATTGATCCAAGAAATTGATTTCCCATTTGGATTTGGTGATTTTAAAACGTTAGAAATTATGTATTTATGTTGGTATGATGTTAGGAATAGATATTTGGGAGTTTGGGATAGTATAGTAGAGGATTTGAGGGTTAAGTTTGATGAAACCCGTAGGTAAAATTATGCAGATTCGCAATACCTGCTTGATCGATCGATCGATCGATCGATCCAAGAATGTCGATCGATCGATGATTGATCGATCGATCCTTTTTGTCGATCGATCGATCATTTTTTTCAATCGATCGACCTCTCCTGCTTTTGGCAATTGTTTTCCCTTAAGGTTTAATGAAGATCCCAAGGCCGATGATGATTCTTAGGGTGATTAATTTGATATTGTGGGACTTAGTTAAGGTCAGTAAGGTCTTAGTTGTTGCCCCAAAAAATGGTTTAGCTTATGGAATTAAATGATATTGCTTACGAGGGACTACCGAGTCAGGTACGGCTAGAAATCATTTGAATCGAAACTATAATGGGAATGAAGGCTGATGTAAGGATACGAACAGTAACAGAGGGACTTTAAGTTACTGAGATGACATTAGAAACTAATAGGAGAGCTAGTAACCTTCTGGGATAGGTTTAGGTACTCAAATTGATACGACGGGAGAGTTATCAAGTTAAATATATATTACGTATGATATTCGGGATAAACTTGCTACGTACGAGACTTACTATATGGAATGTGTGAATACCTATATTGAAATATGATTACTTAGGTTGTGTGAATGCCTAGTGTATGGATTTCCTATGTGTATGACATACCTACCATACTTGCTATCCCGGGACGTCAGTTTTTGGGAAAAGGACTATCTTATCCTGTGTAACTTCGGGGGGATTTATATTGGTACCTTAAGAACATAGGATTGTGAATGACTTATTTGTGAGTTGATAAGTCAGCTGACCATGGGAGCGTAGGTATGTGCGTGACCCATGGGTATGTGAACTATGTTCGCCTCCAATATGTGTGATTTGTATTGAGACGGTTCCTGAGTGATTCGAAACACGTGATCCTTACGTACGTGTTGTACATTGATTTGATAGCAGAGTTTGCGTGCACCGCAGCTTAGCCTAGGGGTGAGTTATATGTATATACGTGCTGAGAATGATTTATATATATACTTGTGACTGGTTCACTGTTTCTTAGTAGATGTGAAGAACTAAGATATTTGAATGGGCTAAAAATGTGAGAATTTAATTTACACTTGAGATAAGTAATTTAATGAATGTGAAAATGAGTTATGAATATGAATTGTTTGGGTGTTATGAGTAGATACTCTATGTTCGAATGCGAAAGAAGGAGTGGTACAGACTAGTTAGTTAGTGGTATAACTAGGATGGATTAAGGGAATACATTAGGCGTGCACATTAGTTAAGAGGTGAGAAACTCATGTGAGAGTACGCAACTAACATGTTTATAATATGTGTTGTTTATTGTAATTTAAATACTTGCTAAAGTTTTAAACTGTTTTCACCTCGGGCCCTGACCCATTTTCTTCCAAATCTATTTTTATTTTGTAAAAACATTTTAGGTGCCTAACCACAGGGACGCCAAGCATAAGAGTTCCATTTTGATGACGTACTGTAGATGTTGTGGAAGTTACAGTTACTTGGTATTAGACGCCTCCACATTTATTCTTGATTCCTTCAGGGCCATTCATGTCAGTTAGGGCATGGTGCCCAAATCTAGAGATTGTAGATGCAGACTTTCATTATTTCAGATGTTGGATTATTCAAACTCTTGTATTGGGATTTTATTTACTCTGGTGTTGATAGTGGCGTCAACATCTGGTAATACTATTATTGGAGTGTTTACTCCAGACTCAGTTTATTTTATTTCATTGGTTATTTACATGAGATTGTTTATGCGACTAAAGGTTGTTGATTTAATTACTTGGTTATTGTTAATTTAATTAATAATAATTTGGTATCTCTCTTTTCAAATATTAGGTGGCTAGTAATAAATTAAATATTTTCGACAGTGATGCTACGACTGAACCAATATGATATTCTGTATTAATTTCATAAAGGAGTAGCTACCCGGTATTTAATTAGTCGGGGTGCCACATAAGACTACAGAAATAATGAATTAAGCAAGGATTAATAACTAAGGAGGAATTAATAACTATGAAGAGAGAAGAAGGTTGGGAATACAATCACTCATCCCTAGTGTATTCCTAGTATAAAACTAATCATAAAATTAAGTGATTAATCAGACCCAATCTTTAGTTCTCCCAAGCATTACGTATATGAGGTTCAAGCCCGCATCATACATAATCAGAGGAAGAGGAAAGCGGTAAGGTGATAGCGACACTCGCATTGCATTCTAAAGCATCCCGGTTACCCTGAAGCAAACGAGATCCAAAGATATACAATGGTTGTGTTCGCTACGCAATACGTTTGAATAAATCCTTAATTTTAGAGGATTAATTTTATACACATGCAACGTTCACATTGGGTTAAGTTCATGCATCCCAGCCCTAAAAAATCTAGCCGAACATGTTGAACCTAACTGTGCATAAATTAACTACGTTGCATATGAAAGAATTCATGATAAAACTATACTGAAACATGCAAGAACAATAATAAACAGAATGAAAATTAAATTAAAACTTTCAATCAAACCCGAGAATAGTTAATCTTGAAGCACCAAATCAAAGTTGTGTTCCTAGAGTAATCTCCTACTTTTATCTCTATCAAAAACTACTCAAACTTTGTTTTATAAGTCAATACAAAGATACAAATACGGTTTAGAAGAGTTTGTAACATAACAGGACTCTTTGGACCAATCAGTTTCCAAGTAGAATTTCGCGCATCAAGCACCTCGAACTGGTTCGCAGGTACCCCAAACCGATTCGCCCCCGAACCTATTCACACTGTGGTTCGGGAAATCTTGCTGGGTTAGAGCCTTCTTTGCTTCATTTCCACACTTAGAAAATTTTCATGTTTTCTTCCTTTCTTCCTTGGATTTTTCTTCAACTTCAAAGGGTCATAAATATTTCACCGTAGCTCGGATTTGGCTGCTATTTTTTCCAGTGTTATCGTTGTTCCGAACTCTTTGACTCTCCAGTTGAACCCACCTTCGGGATCAGGTTGCAGAATTATGAAAATTACCTTGAACTTGCCTTCCTATCCTTCTTAGGCTTTCCTTCATTATTTTAATTTCTCTTTCGCACCGCTTGAATAATTTACCTGTAAAACACATAAGAGAAACACAAAACATGAAATACTTGCCAATGAAGGTTAGTATAATAATTACGAGTTAAATCCATATCAATTTCACTGCTCGAGTTCACAAAGGTACCGAAATTAATGGGATAAATATAAGATATTTATGCTTAATCAGTAAGATTATCTTACTTGTGCTCTATGTCGATGACATACTATTCGCTAATAGCGATATAGGCTTATTGAATGAACCTAAGAGATTTCTAACTAAGCATTTTTTAAATGAAAGATCTTGGGGATGCCTCTTTTGCATTGGGAATTAAGATACACCGAGATCATTCTCGGGGTATCCTTGGATTATCCCAAATGATCTATATCGAGAAAGTACTCTCTAGATTTGACATGAAAGATTGTGCACAAGAAGATACTCCTGTTGCTAAGGGAGACAAGTTTAGTCTCTATTAATGCCCCATGAATGAGACTGAAAGTGTAGAAATGAAAAAGGTTCCTTATGCTTTAGCTATTGGGAGACTTTTGTATGATCAAGTATGTACGCGTTCGTATTTAGTGTATATAATGGGTTATGAGGTATTTATAGGGAATAAAAGATTACATGCTCATCTATCGGAAATCAGATAATTTAGAGATCATTGGGTATCTGATGCCGATCTTGCAGGTTGCCAAGACACTAAGAGATCCACTTCTGGCTTTGTATACATGTTATCTGGAGGTG
This sequence comes from Sambucus nigra, assembly GCA_949130495.1. Lineage (NCBI taxonomy): Eukaryota > Viridiplantae > Streptophyta > Magnoliopsida > Dipsacales > Adoxaceae > Sambucus > Sambucus nigra. Next base: position 349,833,205 of record OX422219.1, on the reverse strand, counting down.
CTATTTCCTGGAAGAGTGCTAAGCAGTCACTCATTTCACCTTTCACTATGGAAGCAGAGTTAATATCCTGTTACGAGGCAACAAATCATGCGATATAGCTGATAAATTTTGTCACTGGGCTGTGAATTGTAGATAGCATTGAAAGACCACTAAAGATATATTGTGACAATAATTCAGCAGTTTTATATTCGAATAACAACAGAAGCTTGTCGAAGTCTAAACACATATACATTAAGTTTCTTGTTGTTAATGAAATAGTTCAGAGTAAGATAGTGTCTATTGAACATATAGGAACAAACTCCATGCTCACGGATCCGCTTACTAAAGGCTCAGCACCGAAGGTCTTTCATGAGCACGTTGCTCATATGGGTGTTGTTCAGTTTGATGATATTCAGTTTTAGTGGGTGTTTGTATTTGGTTTAATGTTCCTTCATTTGACACTACTCAGATACTTTATGTATGTTTCAGTTTTTTGCAGAATAAAGTTGATGGTATTTTCAGTTTGTTGTTTAGTCTGAATGTATTGTCTTTTAATTATGGTATAACTTAAGGTTTAAAATACTAAGGTTTTATCTCTCTATGGAATAAAGTCAGGACCAATTGGAAATAGGCATATCTGAGATCACATTGCAAGTAATTTCCTGCCACACATTCATAGTTGATCTATGTCGTTGAATATATATGATGTGGTGATCATTGATGGATCGAGTTACGACACAAATGCAACGAATGTCGCTTTGGTCTCATACTGGTATAGGATATGGACGAGATTGATTTGGGATATGTCTTAAGAATAGAAGGCAATTTGGTGCGCACATAAGGTTATTGGATATAATTACATTCGGAATTATTATGTAGGCCAAGTGGGAGATTGTTGGAATATTTTATATATTCCAAATAATTTGATGTGGGCTCACATATTAAAATAATAATTATATTGAGCTTTAATTTAAAATGGGCAAATGAAGTGATCTAATTAGGTAAGATCGAAAGACATCAACAGTAAGTATAGAATCTAAAATGTGTGGTTACCCAAAAGTCACCTACTAGTTACTCAAGAGTCACCTATTGGTTACTCAAGAGTCACCTAATTAGAATTTATGGGGTTCTAATTAGATGTCTATAAATATAATGAAGAGTTATGGTGCACAAGATTAATGCACTCAAACACTCTCCTCCTCATCCCTATTAATGAGAGATAACTCATAAAGAGAGAGTGATTAGTCTGTGAAAGACCTCCAACCCTCGAATTTTAATCACTACTATGAATTGAGTAGGGGTGTTCACAGTCCGGTCCGGTCCGGTTTTGAGGTATTTTTAGGACCGGACCGCATTAATCGGTCCTAGAAAATTATGGACAGAGACCGGACCGGAATAATTGGTCTCGGTCCTATTCGGTTTTTAGACGGTTCAGGTCGGTCTCGGTCCTATTCGGTCCATAAAGAACTAATATAAAAAAAAGTGCATAATTTATTTAAAAAACAACGCGTTTTTTATAAATAAAAAAAAACAGTGTTTTTTTTTAAGAGCATTTTTTAGTTATAAAAAAAAACGCTTTATACCTCAAAAAAATGATAATAAATCCTATAGTAGAAAATGAAATCTAAGATTCACAAGTGTAAAGTATAAAGATAAAGAGAAAAAATATTAATAATAAAGAGATATTATACCCCTTTACAATCCTAGGGCCAAATATGAGAGAGGAACTGTAATTGCTCAAAAACTGATTTGCAACTGAGGTATTATAATAGCTCAAACAAATTGAGGCATTATATTTTACAACCTTTATACATAAGCAGCTAGTGCTATAAATATTTACACGAGTGGAGTAGAGCAGTCAGATGAAGAGACCCATTTTATATGAGCCAAACCCAAAGAGTGAAAAGAAAGAATGAAAAGGAATCTCAAACCTTCGTATTATACAGTCTAAAAAAAATCAACTGATAATACAATATATTCATGAAAATCTTTATACCTAAAAAAAAGTTTAAGTATTTTACATACCATTATCTTTGGCCGAATCTGAGAGATGAAGAATAGGTGTGGGATGCTCCTGCTCAAGAGATGAAGAACAGAGGGGGGTGGGCGGCGGATGGAATAAGAGAGAGTGAGGGAGGCGTATTGTGTTTAGGGTTGTATATTGTGTATTGTGTTTGGGTTGTATTAAAAGTCTAAAAAAAATCTATGTGTCACGGTGTGTATAATACGTGCGTATTAATTATAAAATATTTTTTTAATATGTAATAAAAGCGGTCCGGTCCGGTCTAAACCCGCTTTTTAAGACCTAGGACCGAGATCGACCCGAATAAAAGCGGTCCTTCACATTTTAAACCGAATTAAGACTGAATTTAAAAAACCCCGCAAAAGTAGGTTCAGTTCGGTTCGGTTCGGTTCGATTTTTTCGGTCCGTTAGGGTTCGTGCACACCCCTAGAATTGAGATACATAGTTTCTACAATTCTTTTATTAAATAATTTCAATAATTTAATATAGAGGTAATTATAATCAAGTCCCATTTATGTGGTCAACATACATATAAGTCCCATTGACTTTCTTATAACCTTTAAAGTCCTCTCCAACAAAAACGTTCGGTTAAACTACAAAGAAATGACTGAAATACCCATCAATTCCCAACCGGAGAACTCGTAACCGAACGGTTTCCTCCTTCCTTCCGATTTCAATGGGAGTTTTCAAATTTCAACTTTCAAATTGCAAACTCATCATGTATGGATTTCCTTACAACCATTCAAGCGTCCAGTTTCAAAACCCTTACCATTTTTCGTTAAACTCTGGATGAAGGTTCATAAAACTCGAATTTGTTTGCTGTTGTCCGTGGTGTGGTAGTTCGTACACTTTCGGTAAGATCCCCTGCTACAATTAAAGAGCAATTTTATTTTGGTTTTTGAAACATTTTTCTTCGGTTTTGTTTTGGCTTTTAAGAGATTCTTCTTTATCTCAATTTTGATGTGTTTCTTTCAAACACTGCTTACTTCTACACAACTCTGTTTTGGTGTTTACATGGTTTTCTTGCATTTGCAGTGGGTATGGTGTATTTACGATGTTGTATATACGGAATTTATTATTTTTTACTCGTTCTGTTATGGTTTTTACAAATTTACGATGTTGGGGAACATTGTTGCAACATACATTAGGAAAATAAAGTAATTTAATTTGTTGACCGGATATTCTTAGAATTTCTAGTGTGGTTAGTAACATTATTTTTTGGGTTTGTACAGTTTATTCCACACAAACACATACTTCTAAGTAGGTCACATATGTGTTTTGATTTGAGGGTATGGTGTGTTTGTTGATAATATTAGATTTGATTGAATACGATTTTCTTGGCATCATCGTTTAATCTCTGTTTTGTGTTTTAGTACTGTTTTATACGGTGTTTTCTGCGTACATGTTGTGTAGCAGTTATAACAGTAAGGTTTACTGTCTAACCTGTTTGAGGTTGTACATGAATAATTGACTTATATACCTCAAACATTAACATATACTGAATGATATATACTATGAAGCAGGTTGAGAGTTCAATACACAATAAAATAATATAAAAACAGTTTAAATGTTTCCATCGTTGTTTATATTCATGCGACATTCAAATTCATATGAATATGCTAATATCAGGTTCTTAACATAAGCACATAGTATGGTGAGGTGATCTTACATAGGTTTTGGCTTACTTTTCATTTTTTGTTGTAGTGATCATGGAAGTGTTTGTCACATTATTCTGCAAGTATATGGATATGACATTTGTCAAGATGTTACAAGATCAAACGACTGTTACGGAGTTGGTTGACAGTATTCGTAGCAGGTGGATTGATTTAACTGATGCCAAAATTGCATTGTCTTATAATTTAGCAGGGCACCCTCAATGTGCACTTGATTTTGATGAGGATATTTCAACAATGTTATCGTATTGTCATAAACACGGCATTGAAATTGTGGATGTCAATATAATGACTCGGGAGGTGGTTCTAAGTGATGGAGAAGGGATTTTCGATGATTGTAATGATGACATTTTAGTCGAAGATGCAGATTTAGAGTGTTTGGATGAGGCATTGCGTGAAGAAAGTCGTATTACAACTAAACGTTTGTTGTCATTTGGTTAGTCGGACGGTATTGCTAAGGTTGGTCAACGATATAGAGGTGGGGTGGCTGAATTCCGTGATGTTCTTTGTAAGTATGCAACAAAAGTTGGATTCGAATTCAATTACATAAAGAATGATTTGAAACGAGTTACCGCTGTGTGTAAGTACAAAATATCGACAGGATGTGGTTGGTATGTTCATGGAAGGGTTGACACGGTTAACGGATTTTTTTCTGTTAAGAAATTTTATGATGAGCACACGTGTGGAGTTGCATATAGAATTCGTAAACATAGCCATTTGTCTTTGGGCATAATTGCTAACGAAATAACAAATCGCATAAGAAAAAATAATACGACTCGCCCCATTGACATTGTCGCATATATTTCAGATGAGTATGAATATGATCTTGAATATAGCACGGCGTGGCGGGCTGTAGAAAAAGCGAAGAGATGTGTGTTCGGCGATGAATCACTTTCATTTGACAAGTTAAGATGGTATGTTGACGCGGCTATGGATTCAAACCCCGGTAGTCATTTGTCGATTGAATACAATTCTGATAGTGGTCGATTCGAAAGGATGTTCGTAGCATTCCATGCATGTATAGAGGGTTTCAAGTACTGTCGACCCCTGATATTCTTGGATGGCACGTTTTTGAAAAGCAGGTACAAAGGAATTCTATTGGCGGCGACGGGAAAAAATGCAAATTAAGGTATTTACATTAGCATTATTCCAATTGTTGATTACTACTTAATAGACTACATGTTTAGTTGTCATATGATGTTCTAGTAATATGTTTTCTGAATTTGACATATTGTAGATAATATGTCAAATATGTTGAAATCATGGTACAGTTTGTACTTCTATTGATGATTACAGTCAACAAACTATGTACGGGTAGTAATTGTTTGGGTGGTGCGTAGTACTTTATGTTGTAAACAATCTGATTGAATGGGTGAGAAATGTAGTTATTTTGTGCATACACGCTGTGCAGCAGGTATAACAGTAAAGTTTATTGTATGACCTGTTACATCTTTTACATGACTAATTGACCTACATATAGCATATAGTGAACTTTCCTGTTAGACATGATGCACAGCGTGCATGGACTACATGACTAGATCAATCATGCAGTATATTTTATCTCATTAAAAAAAAAATCTTTTTGTCTTATTTCATAGGCATGTTTCCTATAGCTTTCTCCATTGTTGACTTGGAGAATGATGATAACTGGGAAATGATGATAATTGGGAATGGTTCATGATTCAGTTTTCGAAGATCATTGACAACTCAATGGTTTACACGTTTATTTCGGAACGTAACAATGGGTTGCTAAAGTCGATTTAAAAAGTATTCCCCGATTCACATCATGGATATTCTTTTCAACACTTGAAATGTAATTTGAGGGACAAGTTAACCGGGATTCATAGAAAAGTGAAGGAAAAAATCATTGAAATATTCGTACTTTGCGCTTATGTACCTGATAAAGAAACGTTCAACAAATGTATGGCTTGGTTGTTGGTTGAAGGAGGAAAAAGAGTTCGTGACTTTTTGTCCACGATATCGAATGAACATTGGTGCAATGCACATTTTGGTGGTCAACGTTATGGTGAAATGTATTCAAATGTGGCTGAGTCCTTTAACTCTTGGATACGTGACGCTCGTCACCTCCCAATCACAGACTTAGTAGATACAATTAGATGTAAGATTATGAAGTTGAGCGCTATTAGGCGAGACGAAGCGAAAGCATGGACCGGTTACCTTTGTCCACGTATGAATCGCCATTTCAGAGAGTCGTTGGAGATAGGTCGTACTTGGGTTGTGAACAAGGCAAGTGAATGCATATTCGAGGTTCGGTCGGATGAAGTTTTTAATGTTAATATGCAGTACAGGATGTGCTCATGTTGTAAATGGCAGCTGAATGGTTTTCCGTGTGATCATGCGTCTATCGTAATTCAGAGATGCGGGTACGAGTTGAAGGATTACATTGATGAGATTTTCTCAGTCGATTTCTTCTTGAAAATGTATGGGTTTTCAATATTACCAATTCCTTCATGTAATAGAGTAAACTTATCTTCTGATGATGCGATAATCAAACCACCAGATGTTAAACGTCCTCCGGGTAGACCGAAGACCAAACGTATTAATTTGAGGGGCGAGGAAATAAAGTCTGTAACATGTAGCAGGTACAAAAAAATTCGGCATCATAACAGGAAGACGTGTGTAGAACCGTTGAATGAGTTATGATGTATTTGCATTTTTTATTCTAGTTTGTTTTTAAATGAATATTTCATTACATTATATAATTTGATGAAGTTTTATTAGTTTTCAACTGCACAGTAAATTTTATTGTATACAATGGTCACATATTTCAAATGAGTAATTGTATTATGATATTTCAACATCAATGTTAATGTGTCGACATCTCAACCATTCATGAATGTAGTAAAATTTACCAGATCAACTTAACATAATTGACAGTACTCAATGACCGTTGAATACACGTCGTTCAGAAGAAAAATATACTTCGTGAGTTTTCTATTCATGTCGTACATGCACGATGTGCAGTAGGTCAATCAGTAAAGTTTACTTTGTGACATACGTAAGTCAATTAGTCATGTGTAAGGCGAAACAGCACATCTGTTAAACTTCGCTGTTAGGCCTGCTGCACAGCGTTCATGCACGACATGACTAAAAACGGCACATCAATGTTATTTGGTCATTCAGAGAATAATTTTTTTTTGGGTTTCGAAGCCCCCTACAGTTCAACACCAATGTGAATTTGACTCAGATCACAAAATGGGCAAATGATTCCCTTTTTCCAATAAACTTGAATTTTGATGAGTCACGAAAGTCCATTCGTCGACATCTAAACCAATAATTATTGAAGAAAAAATTAACAAATCAACTTCAAATAATCATAAATACTCAATGACCGTTGGATAAACGTCACGCAGCAGCAATATAGACTTCGTGAGTTATGTAGATATGTTGTAAATGCACGCCGTGAAGCAGGTCTAACAAGAATGTTTGTTGTATGACATATGTAAGTAAATTAGCCATGGAAAAGTGTAAACAGGTCATACAATAAACTTTACTGTTAGACCTGCTTCATGGCGTGCATGCACGACATGTCTAGATACCGACACTACAATGTTACGTGGTCATTCAGAAAATAAACTTATGCTATGCTAAGTAGAAATATTTGTTTCTACAAAATGCAAGGAAAATATTTTACTTATTTCTACTGTTTTATGCTTGTCTTATTTTATAGGCAATGTTTCGTATCACATTCTTTGTTGTTGATTTTGGAGAATGATGATAAAAGGAAATGTTTCATGATGCATTTTTTGAAGATCATTGACACCTAAATGGTTTACCCGTGTATTTCGGATCATAAAAGTGGGTTGCTGAAGTCGGATGTAAAAGTTTTACCTGATTCACATCATGTATATTGTTTGCAACACATGAAATGTAATTTGTGTGGCAAGTTATCTCGGATACATAGCAAATTGAGTGGAGAAAATCATTGAATTATTCGTACTTTAGCATACACACGTGACAAAGTAACGTTCAACAAACGCATGGCTTGATTTTATCTTAGTGCTTTAATTCTTTTATACGTGACGCTCGTCACCTCCCAATCACAAAATGAGTACATGATTCCCTTCTTCCAATAAACTTGAATTTTCATGAGTCACGCATGACCATTCGTCTACATCTCAACCATTATTGAATGTAAACAAAATTAACAAATCAACTTCACATAATCGTAAATACTCAATGACCGTTGGATACACATCGTGCAACACTACAATATAATGAGTCAGTTATCTAGTCAAGTCATGCACCATGTGCAGCAAGTCTAACAGGAACGTTTGCTGTATGACATATGTAAGTCAATTAGCCATGGAAAAGTTGAAACATGTCATACAGTAAACTTTACTGTTAGACCTGCTTCATGGCGTGCATGCACGACATGTCTAGATACCGACACTACAATATTGCGTGGTCATTCAGAAAATCAACTTATGCTATGCTAAGTAGAAATATTTGTTTCTACAAAACTCAAGGAAAATATTTTACTTATTTCTACTATTTTATGCTTGTCTTATTTTATAGGCAATGTTTCGTATCACATTCTTTGTTGTTAATTTTGGAGAATGATGATAAAAGGAAATGGTTCATGATGCGTTTTTCGAATGTGCACTTGATACCTAAATGGTTTACCGGTGTATTTTGGATCGTAAAAGTGGGTTGCTGTAGTCGGTTCCATAAGTTTTACCCGATTCACATCATGTATATTGTTTGCAACACATGAAATGTAATTTGTGTGGCAAGTTATCTGGGATGTATAGCAAATTGAGTTGAGAAAATCATTGAATTATTCGTACTTTAGCATACACACGTGACGAAGTAACGTTCAACAAACGTATGGCTTGATTGTATCTTAGTGCTTTAATTCTTTTATACGTGACGCTCGTCACCTCCCAATCACAAAATGATTACATGATTCCCTTCTTCCAATAAACTTTAATTTTCACGAGTCACGCATGCCCATTCGTCTACATCTCAACCATTATTGAATGTAAACAAAATTAACAAGTCAAATTCACATAATCGTAAATACTCAATGACCGTTGGATACACATGATGCAGCACTACAATATAATGAGTGGGTTATCTAGTCAAGTCGTGCATGCACCATGTCCAGCAAGTCTAACATGAACATTTGATGTATGACATATGTAAGTCAATTAGCCATGGAAAAGTTGAAACGGGTCATACAGTAAACTTTACTGTTAGACCTGATGCACATCGTGCATGCACGGCCTGTCTAGATACCAAAACTACAATGTTGCGTGGTCATTCACAAAATCAACTTAGAACCTAATTAAAACCAAAAAAAACATCCCAGTACCACATTTTATGGACATCAACGAATTAACACGTATTATGAGTTTGCAATTCCAAATGTGAATGATTCCTGGTCTCTATCAGTCTGTTTTTGGTGGAATATGGTTCAAAATACGCTCGACCAAATGCGCCCTATATTCTCACATAGTCTCTCTGCTCATTTCTGGAGGATTGTCACATGATTTTGAGAGCTTTGACATGTAATAGAAAATTTCAACTCCGCAATCAACCCTGAAAAATATATTGAATAATTAATACAATGATGTTGCGGGAAAACCATTATAAAGATTGGGAATATTACGAAGAAGTATTGCGTTCCCTGGCTTTGTTGCGAACAATCACGAACTTGATACACTGGATGCAAAAAATCTTGTGTCGCCGGATACGGATGTGATATCCCTTGATTGTCGACATTTTCTTTATCTTTGTTCTTAATTTGTACGAGTGTCATTTCCACATGTTCTTTCTGCACGAATGTAATGCGATTATGATAGATTTAAGATTATGAATATGATTTGACACTAACTTCTGTACGTATAAGCAACACAATAATACAAACTTATTTGACGAATAAGTTTTATAAATGTCATAAAATAAACTTGCTCGTGACATTAAAATTTACTGTGTAATATTATCATCATAGACAACATTTGTATGTCAATACAACCTTACTAGGATGCATGTTATTGTGTATGAAAAAAACAAGCAGCTTATTAATGTTACAATCGACAGTTCGTACTAAAAAAATAACGTTACAATGATGCAATGTTTAACAGTAAACTGAAATGTATGACATGTTAGGCTATGTTATCTTATGTATTGAAAATTGAAATGCGTTAATATTACTTACTAATATCTGGGCATCGGATAGGTACAAGTCCTCCATCCCATCCCTAGGTATGAGGGGATTGTAGTGCTTCCAACATCCCTCGTGTGTGTCGAGAACCATAAGATGGAAGTGGTACCCCTCTCTGCTTTCCCGTGACGAGGCAAAAATTATGGGAAAGAAATACCACCACGTCGCCCTTGGAGCTATCTCAAGTTTCATATCGATAAAGAACTTACGCAACCCATCCATTTTGTCACGAATCATGGGCTGCACATTACAGAAAAGAGGGTGTGATAATATGAGATATGTACGTCATTTAACTATGTAGGTCAACTACACAATAAAGTTTAGTGTATGAGATAGGTAATTAACTTATGCATGTACAAAAACAAAACATCTTATACAGTAAACTTCAATGTTTGTGATATGTAAAAATTATAAATGCCATATCACACGTTTAGCTATGCAAGTAAATTACTCATGTATATGACTATAGGCTGTAACAGCTAAAGCAGTAAACTTTTCTGTATGAGATATGTAAAAGTTAGAAATGCATATCATACTTTTAGATATGTAAGTCAACTATGCATAAAAATTCTGAAATAGGTCATACAGTAAACATTACTGTGACACATCCTATTTGAGATATGTTACTCATTTATATATGTAATTCTACTAAACAGTAACGTTTACTGCATGATATATACAATAATTATATTCTAGACATCAATACATACAAATTTGCAAATACAAACTCACCCAACACATGCTAGAGAAGAACACAGAACGATCGAATAAATTATCATCTGGAAGTGTTGATGCATAGGCAACGAGCTCCTTATCCAAAATATCCGTGTATGCATCAACCACCTATAAAAACATATTATCCAAATTAATAGTATATACCTTCATATTATTTTTGTTACATGCTTTTACGAATGTCACCGTATTGTACGGAATGACATAATTGAATAAATAAAAGCTATTCGATTACCCACATTTGTTCCGATACACTTTTCGATTATTACTTCAAAGATATCTTTACGAAAAACAGAATATCCGAGGTCCCCATCGAAGAAAACAATTTCCCTTCAATAACACAACCAAAAACACGTTAAACAGTGTACTGGATATAAAATTACTTCGGTTGGCAATTTGCGTTCATAGATAAATATCCGTAATTAACTTACAAACTTAAATTAATCACAAACACTGGACACTGTTACGTCGGTTGTAAATTTGAATTTATACGTAAATAGTTGTCAATATTTAGAAAACTATTTCATTTTGTATTCAGCATATATTAGATGTTATATTGCATACAATAACATTTACTGTATAACATTTTACCTCTAATATATGCATACTGGAATTAAATGTGTATGATAATATAAAGTAACTAATACCCGTATTCGTCGTTCTTCCATGACTTTATCGTTTGAAGTGTCGACTCAGAAAGATACTTAGCAACAATCCCTCTCATTGTCAAAACGTTTCGCTTCAACTTCGTTACTTTTATTTTGGGTGTCAACCTTTTCTCCTCAATTTTGACATCTATGACATCCTCATTCTTCGCTTTCTTATTTGTTGGGCTTCATTTGGAAGGTTTAGAAGCTCTTCTCTTCAACCTACCCCTAACTTGTGGTTGGTAGACAAACACATCAGACTTCTTTTCCTTCCTATCGTCTTTGTTCTTTACTCGTCGAACCATTGAACTCACGAGCTGTTGAAGATGACTTGGTGTCACATCGTGCATATTTGCAATTTTCTCATTAGATTTTTGTTTGTTGTCACGAACATTAGAAGGAGAAGTAGTCGTCTTATGGCTTTGCTCTCGAAATATCTCCGCCTCAACCTTTTGAGCAACTAGTTCTTCAATTTGCTCCGTTGCCCTTGCCAACTCCTCCTTCAATCTCCTAACCTCATTGTTCTCCTTTACTTCCATTAACTTAACTTTCTTTTCAAGTAATTCAATTTCTATTTTCAATTTCTCAAAGGTCTCTTGCTTAGCCACTTCCATTTCCTCCTTATCCTTCTTCATATCCGAAAGTTCGTCGGATAATTTCTTACACAAAACATCTTTATCACTGCACAACCTTTGTAAACGTTGAACTTCAACTTCCATCTCTTTTAATTTCTTCAACACGTGATCGTCTTGCTTACTGGGTGATTCTTTCGGAGTACCATCACCATCTGCATTAGTGCTAGTGGATGGGATGTCTTCATATGTGTAACCCGCGTTGTACAAATTGTCAATCAACATATAGTCCTCCGGATCAGAATCAATGTCTTCGCCCAAAACCTTTTCCTCGATCTCCGTTTTGTGAATCCTTCCAAGCTTAATCTGTTCACATACAATATAATTATCAGGAAAAGGTGTTAATACATTAAGACATAAACATAACCATATAAAGTATGTAATATTATAAGCCGCGTTACGGAACAAACGTTTGTTAACAGTTAACTTTACTGTACTAACTCTGCATCAAAAAATATATTTCGTATCTGAAGATAAATGCCATACGATGTAGAGTTATGGTCACCATGTTAGTGTACCTAAACAGTAATGTATCAGTAAACTTTACTTTTTACAATTACATGCTCACCAATGTAGCAGTAAACTTTACTTTTTGGTAGACCGAAACAGTAAACATGTATGTCATCGTATAAAAAAAGTGGGCTATTGATATCAATTTACACACACATGATCACAAAGTAAGTATTCCCCTGTTTACAGTAACTATATAGCTTACAAATATTTATATGAAGCATAACTAAACTGTATCACACAAAACATTCAATATATTAATTTGGTGCGCAGATGATGAACTGAAATTCCATGTAATATGTACACAATCACAATACCTGTAGTTCCACATGTTCGCGTAGAACGATGTCATCTTCTAGTACCGAGCTCAATTTTGCAAGATTCCACTTCATGAATCGGGGGTACAAGTTGATATCAACGGGTTCAATAACTTTTGTTCTCTCGCAAAACCAGTACTGAATTCAAGTAAACAATACCAATTTGTTGCAATTAATATAATATTTATTAAAAATCTAATATATATACAAGTTTAGAGGTTATTACCAACAAGCTAATGACACATCCGTAGCATTTGTACGGGCTGGTGTGATTTTTATCAAGTGACGCTATCAAGTAGTCGTAAATCAACACCGACCAATTGTAATTCCCAATTTCATCCATTCTAGATATACAACCCATGAAACTCCATTTGACGAATACTCCAGAAGTCGGGAAAAATAATGTACAAAACGTGTAAAGGTACACTAGCTTTGCAGCGTCGACGTACCAAACATTTGTTCTTAACATCGACGCCTCTATCGCAGAATTCCTAATGTTGGACGCTTGAACCATCCCATCCACATTTCGAAACCACTTACGTACAAAGGGGCTATCCGGTTTTCTACCGTATGACGGTATTTTGTATGAACTAAACTCGAACGGTATACCGAATATCAATGATATGTCTCTCGCAGTAAATTATAATTCCTTACTGCCAATTCTGAAAACTCCATCCGCACCGGTGTAAGCACGGATCAGCAGTTCGACATTTTTTTCGTATTTACTAATAAATGACCGATCGAACTTCGTTATTATTAATGTGTTAAATAGTGCCCAGAATGGAGTTTTTCTTAGTCGTTCTTTCATCCCATCTCGTATCTCCATATCTGACAGTAAATCACGTAATGCAACCAAGTTAGAACGGTATTGTTTAGCACATTCGCCCATGTCTCGGTGATGGTTTTACACTTGCGGTCTTTTATGTTTATACCTGCAAAATCATAGACAAGAAGGTAAAAGTTATATATTATGTTGACGGGAACAAGTACAGTATGTATTCAAAGAAATCATGTACGCATACAACAATACTAATTCTGTTATAGTCATTATAAATTACTATGAACACCAACTGTTTCGCACCATGTATAAAGTACATTCACTATATATATGCGGTAAACTAAAATAAAAAATATTTAATGAATTATTTGATTACACTATTAAAGTTCAATTAGGTAGCAAGTGAATTAGATTCCATATGGAAGCCATTACATTTCAATGTTTGTTATCCTTATAGGTTGAATTTAAAAAATATGTAACAACAAAAGGAATATTTATCAAAACTTAGTTTGTCTATTTTTAAGGAGAATTGCCCATATCAGTTAAATAACTCGTACTTTAAAGTTGACTGTTGTTAGCATAGCAAACAAAAACCATTCAACCAAACATACCACTCATTAATAGATGTAATAGGATATATTACCAATACAACACAATAAACTAAAATGGGTGAATTACGCTTGACATAGATCTTTCATCAAGCAAAGACATGTACAAATACAGACATACAGATCGTCGTTGTGAGAAATAAACCAACACCACTAAAAAAACGACTACCAACATCTACATTCTAACAGTATAATTTACTGTGTCTACTATACTTTATACAAGACAATCGTTACAGAAAATGAACAAAAAACGCAGGAGAAAACACCGTACAGCAGCATTGTTATTTTCATTAGTACGCTCTAACATACTTAACATGCACAACTTCCTTCGTAAATAAATTTGATAACTCAAAAAGTAAAGTTTCATGCGTGTAGTTCGCACGAAAATGAACATGAAGCAATAACACATAATCAATGATAAAATTTGTCTTAAATTTTAATCAACCATTTAACTGATAAAGAGATGGAGTACATTTGATAGTCTGCAAGGACAGAAAAATAAAAAAAAATGTAAAAGAATAACTTTAGCGTATTTCTTACGCTTATTACAACGGGGACGTTAAACTTTACTACTCTTTTGCGGTTTTGCGTCAAACATTTTGTAACCTTATACACTTTAATACTATAGTATTGTCTTAATTAATTACGTACCGCGCCAGTGTCTTACCTACCCACTACAGCACTACCCACAACAACGAGCACCCCACCAGCTGAAGGAGATATGATCTACTGCTGACATGGTTAATAAAATCTAAGAAAATATCTGACTATACAAAACAGTAGATATGAATCATGTAGACAAACTATCTACAAGTAAAATGAACATTATCACATCAAAAATAACAAGTTCACTGTATGAATGTACTGATTAACAGAATAAATAGTTAACAATAAAACTTATTGAACAACATTAAACAACATTACTAACAAATTAACATTTACTGTTTCTGTTATGAAACTTACCCAATTCGACACACGTTTCCATCCAAAAACATTTCGACCCAAAATATATACAAACAATAACGGGGTCTACTTTCGGGAAAAAACAATTCAGCTTCACACAGAATCGCATTTTTCATCAATGTAGACAGCTATTTATTCATCCGATTGAATACGTGTCAAGAGAAAAAAAATGTGAACACGAAAAACTATTGAACCACATTTAACTAGATTACTCAAAAAGTAAACTTTATTGTTTGTGTTATATAACTGTACACCAAAACGACCCATATGTTTCCATTCAAAAACATTTCCACCAAAAATCTATCACAACAGAAAAAACCAACTTCTTTAAGGTTTTACACTAAGATTTAATCAACATGCAAGACTTATGTACAAAAAAAAAAAATTATTACTTCATACAATCAAATATACTGTTTGTACTTCAACCAAAAATGCAAGATGAACCAACAACACAAAATGCTAGAAAAAACTTGAAATCCGAACCAAAGAAGAACATTTACGTTATAAAAAATTGTATAAAAACCAAAAGAACAACATACAATAACAATACTTTATACTCAAAAGAGAAAAAAAAAACCTAACTTACTACAACAATCAACTTCTTTGACGGTGACTTACCTCAACCACAGAATCACCGGAAAATTTGATCTAACACCGCAAAAAATTTGCACAAACCAGATATTTCTTCCATGAAGATACCGAGTCCGACTCCCCTATTATTTAGTTCCCCATTATATGTTGTATAACTGATTTGCGAAATGATATACACGGTTATGGCATCTCCACTGACCCGCGATTGATGGAGATGAAGACGGGATCAGAATCTCACCAAAATCGCCCAACGATTTCGGCGGTTGGAACTTCTATTTGGCGCCCAAATACACAGGGGTAATATGCTAAAGAGAAATAGACGGTTTCCCCAAATTGGTTAAAACGGGACTTAATAGTAAGGAGAAAAAATCGTGGAACTTAAGAGGTTACAAAAAAGTGTAATGGGACCTATGTGTAAAGCCCCTTTAATATATTAATAATTTTTATTTAATATTCTAACGCGTTAAGCAAAATGAAGTTGTTTAGTGGAGTTAAATGACAAGAATCCGGTCAAAAGGCAGCCCCGCCGAAAGAAATAACAGCACAACTCAGTTTTTATTGATGCAGGGGATTTTTGGGTTAAAACCCATGCAATCATTGATTCGCCATGAATTAAGGTCCACGCGCTCCTTTAATTGATGTTGTATGTTGACAGTAACGGCCGACTTGGGTGATTTTCTTGATCACAGCTCAATTTGAGATGAGGATCTTTTTGGTGTGGTGTAGTGTGATGATTTGAAGTAGATTCGAACCATTGTCCTCATCAAAAAATAGATCGCGATGAGAGAAATCTTGAGCTTCGCTTGAATGCTTGAAAATCAGATTATTTTTGTGTCCGAGTCTTGTGAGAGAGATGTGTCTAGTAAAGAAGGGTTTAGATTTTGTGTCCGAGTCTTGTGAGAGAGATGTCTCTAGTAAGAGTGATGAGAAACCAAAAAATAATGTTGATGGGAAACCAAAAAATAATCCGAGTCTTGTGAGAGAGATGTATTTTTAAGGTTTAGGTTCAAATCTTTTTTTATTCTTGAAAAAATAAATTGTTGTTTTTATAAACTTGATTATTTTTTACAAACAAATACATGTCCACATTAACATTATTTTTTGGTTTCTCGTCACTCTTACTAGACACATCTCTCTCACAACATTATTTTTCTTGATCACAGCTCAATTTCCGATTTCTAATACTTGAACTTCGCTTGAATGCCGAAATAATCAGCCTTGAAAAATTCATACAGAAAATTGTGAATCTTCTGCAACAAGAAATTTTTTTCTTTTAAGAAAAGAAGAGTGAATATTTAATTTTTTAAGTTCCAACTGTTATTGATACAATTGAGATATAGACAGAAACAGCCTACTCCGAAAGCTATTTTATGCTTCTTTTTATATTACTAGTTGTAAATGTATTATAAATAATAAATTATTTCTCATGAACTCAACCACAAAATATTTTGTTTGATGTACAACATCACAGCATATATAATAACTGAACAATATAAAAAGAAGCATCTTGAGGATCCTTAGGAGGTACAAACACAACTTATGCCTTTAAAACCTTCTTATGTGGGATATACACCTCAACTTTAATTCTAGGATTGTTTCTAGGCATACCTCTTACATTATTAGGTATCCATATTTCATTACTCAAAGTATTCTTATGCATATTCATTGAAATTTGAGTAAAGGCTCAAGATCTAGGAATCTCTTCCTTAACCTTACTCCTCTCTTCGACTAAAAGGTTAAGTCTCTTCATCATCTTTCCTATCTCTCCTCTTAGATCATTAATAAGATCTCTCTTCTCAACTTTCCTCCTATTATGAATGAACCTCACATTTCTTTCCTTCAAATATCTGTATGTTTGGTTCGAATGACCACGTAAACTACAATAAATATAAAAAATGTACATTCTTCCTAAACATGGGCTTCGGTTCATGAGATATTTTCTCAACCTTCTCAAGATTCTTCCTTTTAAAATAAAATTTTGGAACTATGATTCTTTTTTTTCCACAAAATGGGCATCCATAGCCTAGATGTAGACATAAGGACAACTTCTTTCTTTTTCAATTAAGGAATTTATTTCTTAGTTTTATTTTAACTACAAGAAGAAATCCCAATACTTGATTTTGAAATACCGTTTTTTACTTTCAAATGTCCAACATAGCCAATTCTATATTTATTATTCTTCACTTGACAATGACTCGTTAAGATGCTATCAAGAACATTTGTTTTAACCATCAAGCCAATATTTAAATCTTTGGAATATTATAACTCGATTTTTACTTTTTCAAAATCAAATTTTAACATTTTCGTTTGGATATCAACATCTTGTTTCTCTCTCAAAAGTATTTCACTTTTGTTTTTCAAATAATCATTCTCCTTTTTCAAATCATCAACATTCTCCTTGATTTTCAAGCATTCCAATTTAACATTTTTAACTTTCTCATCTTTTTCAAATTGAAAAATTTTCATTATATTTAGGAAATTAATGTTTGACATATTCAACTTTAAAGATTATTGATAAAATTCATTGAAAGCCTCTTGAATTTCATTGAACTCATCATCACTCTCATCTAGTGACCTAGGATTAGATGTGTGTAAATGTTTGCTACTATAAGATGAGCAATCTCTAGATACTTTTATCCTATTTCTCTTCACCACACTATCAAGTGACAATATATCCTCATCCACTTTCTCACTTTCATCTATCCTAACCATAAAGTTTATTTCAATTCCACTCTCCCCACTTGAGGTACTCTCTTCGAAATCGCTCTCCGAATAACTTAAACTTGTCTTATAGATTTTTTTTTCTTATCTACACCTTTACTCTTCTCTTGCTTCTTAAAGTGAGTTAGACAAATATTGATGTGATGTCCTACTCCACACAACCATACTAATGATCTTCTTCTATATCTTTACTTATCTTAGGCACATTCTTCTCCTGACTTCCATTAGAGTGACGTCTATGTATTTTTAAGGTTTAGGCTCAAATCTTTTTTAATTCTTGAAAAAATAAATTGTTGTTTTTATAAACTTGATTATTTTTTACAAACATATACATGTCCACATCAACATTATTTTTTGGTTTCTCGTCACTCTTACTAGACACATCTCTCTCACAAGACTCGGACACAAAATCTAAACCATCACTCTTACTAGACACATCTTTCTCACAAGACTCGGACACAAAATCTAAACCCTTCTATAGTTTTGATACACTCAAGAAGAGAAACCAAAAAATAATGTTGAGGAGAAACCAAAAAATAATCCGAGTCTTGTGAGAGAGATGTGTCTTGTGAGAGAGATGTATTTTTAAGGTTTAGGTTCAAATCTTTTTTTATTCTTGAAAAAATAAATTGTTGTTTTTATAAACTTGATTATTTTTTACAAACAAATACATGTCCACATCAACATTATTTTTTGGTTTCTCATCACTCTTACTAGACACATCTCTCTCACAACATTATTTTTCTTGATCACAGCTCAATTTTCGATTTCTGATACTTGAACTTCGCTTGAATGCCGAAATAATCAGCCTTGAAAATCTCATACAGAAAATTGTGAATCTTCTGCAACAAGAAATTTTTTTCCTTTAAGAAAAGAAGAGTGAAAATTTAATTCTTTAAGTTCCAATTGTTATTGATACAATTGAGATATAGACAGAAACAACCTATTCCGAAAGCTATTTTATGCTTCTTTTTATATTACTAGTTGTAAATGTATTATAAATAATAAATTATTTCTCATGAACTCAACCACAAAATATTTTGTTTGATGTACAACATCACATCATATATAATATCTTGAACAATATAAAAAGAAGCATCTTGAGGATCCTTAGGAGGTACAAACACAACTTATGCCTTTAAAACCTTCTTATGTGGGATATACACCTCAACTTTAATTCTAGGATTGTTTCTAGGCATACCTCTTACATTATTAGGTATCCATATTTCATTACTCAAAGTATTCTTATGCATATTCATTGAAATTTGAGTAAAGGCTCAAGATCTAGGAATCTCTTCCTTAACCTTACTCCTCTCTTCGACTAAAAGGTTAAGTCTCTTCATCATCTTTCCTATCTCTCCTCTTAGATCATTAATAAGATCTCTCTTCTCAACTTTCCTCCTATTATGAATGAACCTCGCATTTCTTTCCTTCAAATATCTGCATGTTTGGTTCGAATGACCACGTAAACTACAATAAATATAAAAAATGTACATTCTTCCTAAACATGGGCTTCGGTTCATGAGATATTTTCTCAACCTTCTCAAGATTCTTCCTTTTAAAATAAAATTTTGGAACTATGATTCTTTTTTTTTTTCACAAAATGGGCATCCATAGCCTAGATGTAGACATAAGGACAACTTCTTTCTTTTTCAATTAAGGAATTTATTTCTTAGTTTTATTTTAACTACAAGAAGAAATACCAATACTTGATTTTGAAATACTGTTTTTTACTTTCAAATGTCCAACATAGCCAATTCTATATTTATTATTCTTCATTTGACAATGACTCGTTAAGATGCTATCAAGAACATTTGTTTTAACCATCAAGCCAATATT
Organism: Sambucus nigra; assembly: GCA_949130495.1. Lineage (NCBI taxonomy): Eukaryota > Viridiplantae > Streptophyta > Magnoliopsida > Dipsacales > Adoxaceae > Sambucus > Sambucus nigra. The sequence goes on along the minus strand of OX422219.1, from coordinate 349,813,002 downwards.
TAAATCTTTGGAATATTATAACTCGATTTTTACTTTTTCAAAATCAAATTTTAACATTTTCGTTTGGATATCAACATCTTGTTTCTCTCTCAAAAGTATTTCACTTTTGTTTTTCAAATAATCATTCTCCTTTTTCAAATCATCAACATTCTCCTTGATTTTCAAGCATTCCAATTTAACATTTTTAACTTTCTCATCTTTTTCAAATTGAAAAATTTTCATTATATTTAGGAAATTGATGTTTGACATATTCAGCTTTAAAGATTATTGATAAAATTCATTGAAAGCCTCTTGAATTTCATTGAACTCATCATCACTCTCATCTAGTGACCTAGGATTAGATGTGTGTAAATGTTTGCTACTATAAGATGAGCAATCTCTAGATACTTTTATCCTATTTCTCTTCACCACACTATCAAGTGACAATATATCCTCACCCACTTTCTCACTTTCATCTATCCTAACCATAAAGTTTATTTCAATTCCACTCTCCCCACTTGAGGTACTCTCTTCGAAATCGCTCTCCGAATAACTTAAACTTGTCTTATAGATTTTTTTTTCTTATCTACACCTTTACTCTTCTCTTGCTTCTTAAAGTGAGTTAGACAAATATTGATGTGATGTTCTACTCCACACAACCATACTAATGATCTTCTTCTATATCTTTACTTATCTTAGGCACATTCTTCTCATGACTTCCATTAGAGTGACGTCTATGTATTTTTAAGGTTTAGGCTCAAATCTTTTTTTATTCTTGAAAAAATAAATTGTTGTTTTTATAAACTTGATTATTTTTTACAAACATATACATGTCCACATCAACATTATTTTTTGGTTTCTCATCACTCTTACTAGACACATCTCTCTCACAAGACTCGGACACAAAATCTAAACCATCACTCTTACTAGACACATCTTTCTCACAAGACTCGGACACAAAATCTAAACCCTTCTATAGTTTTGATACACTCAAGAAGAGAAACCAAAAAATAATGTTGATGAGAAACCAAAAAATAATCCGAGTCTTGTGAGAGAGATGTGTCTTGTGAGAGAGATGTATTTTTAAGGTTTAGGTTCAAATCTTTTTTTATTCTTGAAAAAATAAATTGTTGTTTTTATAAACTTGATTAATTTTTACAAACAAATACATGTCCACATCAACATTATTTTTTGGTTTCTCATCACTCTTACTAGACACATCTCTCTCACAACATTATTTTTCTTGATCGCAGCTCAATTTTCGATTTCTGATACTTGAACTTCGCTTGAATGCCGAAATAATCAGCCTTGAAAATCTCATACAGAAAATTGTGAATCTTCTGCAACAACAAATTTTTTTCCTTTAAGAAAAGAAGAGTGAAAATTTAATTCTTTAAGTTCCAATTGTTATTGATACAATTGAGATATAGACAGAAACAACCTATTCCGAAAGCTATTTTATGCTTCTTTTTATATTACTAGTTGTAAATGTATTATAAATAATAAATTATTTCTCATGAACTCAACCACAAAATATTTTGTTTACTGTACAACATCACAGCATATATAATATCTTGAACAATATAAAAAGAAGCATCTTGAGGATCCTTAGGAGGTACAAACACAACTTATGCCTTTAAAACCTTCTTATGTGGGATATACACCTCAACTTTATATTTAATATATATTCATATATTTAATACAAACACAACTTATATATATTAGGATATATATATATATATTCCTATATTTTGTAATATATATTCATATATTTTGTATATATTATTAATATATATATTCGGTTATTAATATATATATTCGGTTATAATATATATATATATATATATATATATATATATATATATATATATATATATATATATATATATATATATATATATATATATATATATATATATATATATATATATATATATATATATATATATATATATATATATTAATTATATATTTAATAAATATTAATTGTATATTATTAAATATATTAATATATATTAATTAAATATAAATATATTTAATAATATACATTTATTATTTATTAAATATATATTTAATAATATAAATAATATATTTAATAATATATGATTAATATTTATTAAATATATAATTAATATATATTATTAAATATACAATAAATATATATATTATTATTAAACGAATAAAATCTATATGAAAATATAATATATTATTTATGGAATACATGAATATATATTATATTATATATTGAATATACTAAATATATATTATTTACATAATATATCCATGTGTTATATAATTATTTACGTAATATATCCATGTATTATATAAA